>JACCIC010000143.1:155000-527500 GCA_018907035.1 Sycobia sp. Sy_11
TTATTCGACGAAATTTTGCGTCTTTCGATCTTCGCCTACACTTTTATATCCTATGCTCTTACATATATGTTGAAAAACGGTGCACTAAAAAAATGCTTCGCGTATCAATAGATAAGACAACTCGAAATTGATCTTGAAAAATGTAATCGGTCAATGTAAATAAAGGAAAAGGCAGTTTTCTAGTATTATAAATATTAATACATTATCGTATAAAAAATAATTGTCTTAAAAGAACTGTACATGAGTTATAGGGAAGAATTTATATTTTAGTAAATCATAATTTTCATAAATGTAGAAATCATTGGTGCAGTTAAATAAATAATAATTACCCTCGAGTTAATAGGTACTAAAATTATTTATAAGAATTTAATTATAAATCGGTATAATTAGCATTACATCTAAATGATGTTCCTGATATTTCATACATTTAATGTAAATTTCAAATTAATAATTCTTGATTCTTTCTGTACATGCGATGCATGTTAATTGCAAAGATCGAATAAAATTCCTATCTTCCGCTCAATTTTCTAAGTTATATTATAATTTTCGAAACATTATTATATTCCAATAGTGCAATGTAGTATAAATTTTAATAATAATATGCTTTGCAAAATATAAAATTATTAATAATAAAATAATTGTTCTTCTATAAATTGAACAAATGAAAAATGTTATTTTAATCATGTTTACTATTAATAGAAGAAGCATGAATACAATATATTAATGATTAATATTAAATATTATTTTCCCAATGACAAGGAGATTTTTATATGCATTATTAGTGTTAAATTGGACAATTTTTCTGTAATTTATCAAAATTGAAGAACATTTCAAATAAAATATGTTTCTTAAATAATTAATTTTGTAATATTGTTATATTATTTAATTTTTTTTAACTTTTATGCTATTTATATGACCATGTACTTTACAATAATAAATATTTAACTATATAATGATACTCTTATTTATTAAAGCTTAACTTCGGAGGATGTTGTTTGGTATTCTTTTATACAATGTGTCAATCCTGCAATTAATATTATGTTACAATTATAAATTTATAATACTTTATTTATCTCTCAGATTTATAGACAAAAAATTATAGCAATGTTAAACCATAAATAATATAGTTTATCCACTAGAAAATTGAATTTATTTTTATAGATTGTATTAAATAATCTTCTTTTTCATCTAAAACTAAATCTTCTTTCTTATCTGAAATTAATTTTTAAACCTATGTAATTAATTAGAAGCCGAAAAGACAAAAAACCATTATTATATCGATTGCGATAGTGTTACAAAATAATAAAATTAACACTTTAAAATGTAATATAAATAATAATCGCATATTGTTGTTTTAAAAAAATAATAATAAATAGTTGCGCAAATATTGAAAGGGAAAATTGAAATTCGAGGGACAAACATCGTCAGAGTAAACGGGGCTGAAAAAGTTATCCAGTAGGTTTCGCCCCTTTTTTACGCGCAACATTTCTGTACCACATATACATATTCGCGCGAAAATAAGGCCAATACCGGGGAGGTGCCCGCGAAGAACATACGAAGGAGGAGGAGGAGAGCGGCGGCTGCCAATTTGAAGGTCCAACACGCCTCATTGACCTCTTTTCGAGTTATAGGGGCGCTGGTGTGCGGCGTCGGCGCGGGCGGTCCTTTCGGTGGGCGCGCGGAGCGTTAATCTCGCCCCCTCGGTGACGGCTTTTGCGCCAGCCGCGCGCACGGTCGGCCCGACTCCGCGTTATTATTGCAGCGGCGACGCGGGCGGACCCCGTCTTAATCGGCAATTATTATTGAGTTTAATGATGCAGAAACGTCAGCGGCGCTTATCTTCTATATTATGGTCGTATATTAAATGGATTTTCGCAGTGTCAGCCCGTTCATACATATTATGTGTGTATATATATATATATATATATATATATATATATATATATATATATATATAAATTAACGGCGCAAAATTATCCGCTGACAAAGATCTTTCTTAGCGCGCGAATTTGCTCTTCGTTAGTGAAAATCTTCAGTGCATATTGGATTAAAGCTTGGCTTTCCCTACGAAAAGTTGGAAAAAAATTTCAGTAGAATTGCGAGCATTACCGCGTTACAGCTTTCTGGGACTTAACGGCTGGCGGGAACAGGCATTTTCCGTTTCCGTTCTTCTATCTTCCTCCGACATAATATTATTAATTCAACTTTTCATAGCTTAGTGCCACTGTAATGGGTATTTTTATTTCAGGCATTTTTCATTGATACTGTAAATCAAATTAAATGGTTATTAAAATTTCGCTCTAGCTATATACAGGATAATCCTGACTAACTTTATCCGAGTTAATTCAACGATCTGCAAAACGGTTCTACTCGTTAAAATTATTGGTTTATGTGTATAATAAACGATAATAAATATACGCTAATGATAAAGGCTTAAATATGCTTTCAAGAGAAAATCATAAATTAATGAAAGTAATTAAAAATGTTTTTCAATGCAATTTTTGAATATTTTATAACGTTAAAACATATTATTTAATAAACTATATTTATATTATTATTATTAAAAAGTTTGCTTATTCATCATAGTCAACAGAGGTCCGTATAACGGTGTCGCTGTGGTCGCCTGTTTAAAAAACAAAAGAAAGTCGAGTGAAACTTTTGCGCTAAAAGTCTCGGTTAATTTTGGAATTAGCAACCAAAATATCTCCATTTACATTAGGCAGTCACATATTTTACATTCAGCAACTACATTAACGTCAATTGTATTCTACGACTCTGGACGATTTACAGAAATGGATGTATATATAGATAATAAAAAATGTCCTACGCAGCGATGTCGAAAACTAGCTACTGAACTTCATTATATCCGAGTATATGTAATTTCTGAATTTTACATGTCCATCGTCATAAATATTTCACGATATGAAAAGTTGAATTAAAAAAAGAATGCCTAATCTATGGTGAGAAAAAAATCTCTCAAATTCTACTTGGATAGTCGAAGATTTTATGTTGGTTGAGCGCTTCTTGTCAACTTTTATACGATTAAAGTTGTATTTACAATAATCAATATAACAATAAGAATAAAATGATTTCACGCCAATTTATATGTATAACGGAAAATTATCTGTTTTAGCTGTTAATTATTTATTAAATGAATAACCATACGTATTTTGAAATCGAAAACATTTGTTTTGCACTGGTTAAAGTTTAGTTTTCCTCTAAAGGCTTTATTTGCATCAGATTATTGAAACTATTCTGTGTAAGGTATAAATAAATTTCTGAATTCTCTGTATCTCTTGCGATTGTTGCTAGAATTCTTCGCTAGCGCCACCTCGGTCCAATTAAAAAAGACTCTGCCAATATATTACCAAGGCCAATAATATTTCATAGCACGAGGTCAATATTCCTAAAGACTTTCGGTTAATGAATTTTTTCCAGTAATTTATGGTCTTGAGGGACTTCTTTTTTATATTATCACTGAGATGTTTTCATATTATTATAGGAATGTTATTAAAGCTATTTCTACAAAATTATTGTTCACATAACACAGATCAAATGTACATACGAGTACGACTGAAATATATAGTGTTTTTTATTGTATAATAATTACGTTTAAAGTATAATATGGACGTTGAGCAGGTATTATACAATTGCCCGACAGCGATAGTCTGTCTACCTGCCTATATACTAAAACATGTAATTTCCATTTAGCTGTATTTAACGTTTATATGTAAAATGCTTTCTTGGTTCAGAACTTATGATACAAACTGAGGTCCACAGTTGAAATAACAAGACTATATTAATTTGATTTGGTCTCGATTAGACCGTCAGAGAGAGAGAGAGAGAGAGAGAGAGAGAGAGAGAGAGAGAGAGAGAGAGAGAGAGAGAGAGAGGGGGAGAGAGAACAGACGTGCTTATAAACTTGAGCTAATGAGTATAAATGAGTACAATTCCGTAATTGATACTTAAATTAATGTATATTTAAAAATGCCAATTATTATACGTGAAAATGTGAATAAAGTATCAATTTAATGTCTGCATAAAGGAACTAAGATGAAATTTGACTGCACCTCTGACTACAGAGAAGAAATAGATCAATACATTGAAAATAATGATGGAAAAATCTACGCCGAGCATAAAATCTACGAATATTTTTACTTCTCATACTGGTATTGTGCAGCTAAACGTCTATTGGTCGAAAAATCAAGCCATAATTATGGATGTCATTGAAGGAATCACAGTACGCGATTACGCCCTTGCATTTAGTAATATAGTTGAGCCAAAAAATATTAGGCCCGTTTCACGTGTATCATATGGACATATTTGCATGTACTTAAGTAGTAAAAAATTGCAGATAATTTTACAGACAATAACATAACAGTGAACATTAGAAATCAAACATTAACAATACGAGCGCTAACTCCAAAACGCAGCGATAATAATATTTCAAATGAGTCTTCGTTCAAGCGTTGTAGTGACCGGACGTGTCTCAAAACGTTTCGAACAATACGTGTAAACACCGTATTAATCTATTTATTTACAAGTACCGTTAATATACGACTAGCTCGATATAAGTTAAAATTTCCCCTGAGGTGAGCCGTCATGGCGTCACAGTCGGGAGGACGAACACAATCAACTATTCCAACGTTTAAAATCGAGATACCTAATAGTAGTGGCTATGCAACTGCAGCATCAGTGAAAAGAGAGCAAGCTATAATACTCCATTGCGCCGACGGCTTAAATCTAACCGATTATATTTGTGCAATTGGTAATTTAGTGGAAAAGAAAAATGTGTTAAGTGCGTCTAGAATTTCTAATAATAGAATTTGCGTGTATGTAAGCAGCAAGGAGCTTGTAAGTCATATAACAGCTAACCAAAATTGTATACTAATCAATGGAAAACAAGTAAATCTCAGACCGCTTATATCTCGAAATAAAAGAATTATATTCTCTAACATTCCGACAGAATTACCGAACTTTGCACTTGAAAATGTACTAACCGATCTAAAAGTATATCCCGTATCTACTATCACAACATTGAGGGCAAGCATAAGCAAAGACGGATATAATCATGTAGAGAGCTTCAGAAGACAAATATACGTAAAACCAGAAGACGTTGAAAAAATCCCAGAAGCTTTCAGAATTAACTTTAATAATATGGATTATTATATATTTTCAAGCACAGAAGTTTTGAAATGCTTTGTCTGTAATATAGAAGCACATGTTGCAAGAAACTGTAGTAGTTCCGAAACCGTAAACAATCATACGAAGGAATCCAAGATAGGTAGCATACACAATAATAACACCGATACTGCAAGTCACATCACTAATGATATAGTTAAGAACAGAGCAAAAACAAACGAGACAAATATCGACTTAAATTCCGAACTAATGCAAACACAAAAGCAAGACAAAAAAAGAACTCATTCGGTAATAAGCTCGACCGAATCCCAAAGTGAAATATATACAGCGGTAAATGAAAATAAGACCAATAGTAAAAACAAAACGCCAAACAAGAAAAATAAAAGTGAAACAATTAAAAATAACGAGTCTGCCAAAATAAATAGAGACAGTAGCAATAACGCAAAAGAACCGATAAGCTCTCAAGAAAATAAAATTGATGTACAACTCAGTGCGCTCAAAAATTATTTGAACCAAGGAGACACCTTGCTAAACTATGACCAGTTTAAACATTTCTTAGAAAGCTCCAAAGGTGTCCGCAATATAGTAAGCATGATTAATCAATATACAAATGACACAAATGAATTCATTAAATTCCTTAAACTAGATATTTACCCAAACGCTCGAGATTCCAATATTAAACGACGGTGTACTGCAATAATAAACAGAATAAATAATATTAAACCGAATCACACACCAAACGATACTCCCGTTGATACGCCTGAGAACTCCGATTCAGAGGTCAATTAACTAATTGTTAGACAATTTAATTAAATTAAAGAAAAATGTATAATATAGAACAATGTAAAATATTACAATGGAATATTAATGGAATCAAAAACAACTATGAATTTCTACAAGAATTATTAAATAGAAATAATATTGAAATTGCTTATATCCAAGAGACAAATTTAAAAGAAAATGACGCTATTAATACCAAAAATTATGCATCCTTTAGGAAAAATAGAACAGACTACAATAATGCAAGCGGAGGTGTGGCAATACTAATAAAAAATACATTGCACAGCCAAAGCATTCCCCTCAAAACTAATATCGAAGCTGTAGGGGTTAAAACCAAAATTGGAAATCAAGAAATCCACCTTTGCAGTATATATTTAAGTAATCGCTATAAGTTAAATATAACAGAAATTGAGCTTCTATTAAAACAACTGCCCTCACCTTTTATACTACTTGGAGACTTTAACAGCCATCACTCGCTATGGAAGTCATATAAAACTGACAAAAGAGGCAGACTCATCGCAGAACTTATAGCTAACAATAATATTATTATTTTAAACAATAACTCGCCAACTCACTTCAATGTAAGTAACGGTCGTCTCAGTGCCATAGACCTCACCTTATGTTGTAGTAAAATAGCAAATGACTTAGAATGGCAAGCTTTAGAAGAACTCTATGGGAGCGATCACTTTCCCATAATTATAACCACGAGCTTCTCAATTACAGTTCAAAAACTAAACTACAATAGATGGAAATTCCATAAGGCCGACTGGGAAAAATATAAAAATATCGTATCGAATAAAATAGAGACCTTTAATGACGAATTAGAAGAAATTTTAAACACAGGTAAAACAGATATCAATCAGGTAACACAAAAGTTCTCGGAAATTAAAAGGGATAAAACAAAGGGAACGACTCAAAAATATCACACGCCATAGTGGAATACCGAATGTGAAGAGGCGATAAAAAAATATAAAAAAGCTCTTAATAGGTACAAAAAGAAAAAAATCGAGGAAAATAAAATAGAATTTAAAAAGTTAAAACCGGAAGCCTCGAGAACAATTAAAATTAACAAAAGGAACTCATGGCTAGCATACCTAAACACAATTAATAACCAAACAACAACAAAAGATATATGGAAAAAAATAAAATCGATTGAAGGCAAGAAGAAATCCACATATATAAATGCTATCGATGATAATGGAAAAATTACTCTGAATCCGACAGAAATAGCAGATGTTTTAGCGAAAAATTTTGCAAAAAACTCCAGCGATGAGAATCTCGACTCAAAGTTTTTAGAACATAAAGCACAAAAAGAAAAAGAGATCGACAATATAAATATAACTGATAACAATTTCTCGCTGAATATGGAAATTTCAATGAAAGAATTAATAACAGCTTTGCAATCAAGCAAAAATAGCAGTCCTGGCCCTGACGGTACAGCGAACTCATTCTTAAAAAACTTACCCCCAAAAGGCACTGTTTGTCTATTAAAAATTCTCAATCATATATGGGATAATAACATACTGCCTAGTTCATGGAAACGAGCAATTGTAGTACCTATTCTGAAACCAAATAAAGATAAGAATAAAAAGGAGAGCTATCGACCTATAGCTTTAACAAGTTGCGTATGCAAAACGATGGAAAAAATAATTAACAAAAGGCTAAGGTGGTATCTAGAATCAAATAATATTTTAACAAGCGCACAAAGTGGATTTAGACAATATTGCTCTACAAATGATTATTTAGTTACACTGGAAACAAAGATCTGCGAAGCCCTAGAGAAAAACAACCACTTATTAACAGTGTGCCTAGACTTAGAAAAAGCGTACGACCTTATTTGGAGGAAAAGAGCATTAGCATTGCTTCTAAAACACGAAATTGACGGAAAAATGTACTACTTGATTAAAAATTTTCTCTCAAAAAGACAAATACAGGTAAGAGTAAATAATCATTTATCTCAACTTCAAACGATTGACAATGGAGTACCACAAGGCTCAGTAATAAGTGTTACTGTTTTTCTTCTATGTATCAATGACGTATATGAAGCAATCTCAAAACCTGTTCAAATTACAATATTCGCAGACGACATAACTATTTTTGTTGAGGGGAAAAATCTAAAATCAAGTAAAAAAATTATGCAAAAGAATATAAACAATATTCAAAACTTTGCTGCACTTAATGGATTTAAAATTTCTGAATCAAAAACGCAAGCAGTTGTATTCCAAAATAGAAAAACAAAAAAAATTGTTAAAAATCTTGAATTGTGCATTAATCAATGCAAAATCAAGATAGTAAATGAAATCAAAATCTTAGGGCTCTTATTTGACAGCAAGCTTACATGGAGTTCACATATAAGACTTAAAAGACCAATGTTTATCGAGAATGAATATATTAAAACTTCTTTCTGCAAAAAGTTGGGGGACTAATCAAAAAACAATAGTAAATACGTATAAAGCAATAATTCAGTCAAAAATAGACTATGGATCCGCAGCCTACGGGTCTGCAAATAAAAATACTCTCAAAATATTAGAACCGGTATTAAACACATCAATGAGAATTACCACCCATGCCTTTAGAACTAGCCCCGTTACTAGTATTTTAGCCGAAAGTGAAACACAACCACTATACATAAGAAGAATTAACATCACACTAAACTACGCAATAAAAATTCTAGCTCATCCAGAAAATCAAACATACATCTTACTAAAAAATAATGCTGTAGAAACTACAGATGAAAGGAAAAACACCAAAAATTCATTTAAAAAAAAGAGTATATCAATACATGAAACAAAATGGAATTTCTACTGAAAGGCTCCTTCAATATCCAAAACTAAAATTCTGCCCATGGATAAACTTTCTAAACCAGATTAAATATATAGACAAAAAAAAAACGTATTGACGATTCAAAATACCAACACATATATATAGGATACTACATATCTCAAAGTGCAAAAGGAATTAGTGTAATATTACCAAAAGGTGAAAAAATGTTATATAAACTTCCTAGATGGTTTAGCACAGAAACATGCAAAGCGATTCCAATTATTAAGGCTATAGAAATTATTAGAAATTCCGAAAACAAATTTATACTACACCTGGATGAGGCAGCACTAAAAAATCTCGAAATGTACGCTACGAGGGCAACAACAACAATAAGTGTAATACTTAATGAACTCTACGGAATCATGGATAAAGTGAAAATAACCACTATGAAAGCGAACGAAACAAAAACCATAACAAAAACAGCAAGACTTGCAAGCCAACTTCAATTTCCCATGGACTGTCAAATTATAACCTATGAAGATCTGAGAAAACTGATTAAAATGAAAATTAAAACTAAATGGAATATAAAATGGGTCAATAGCAAAAAAACAAACTTACACTATATAAAAAACAATATATTAGAGCCAAACCCAACAACAACATTTAATAGAAAAGACCAAGTGCTGATAACCCGATTGCGCATCGGCCATACGTGGTTAACTCACCAACATCTAATAAGCAAAGAACCAAGAAACACATGCAAATACTGCAATATATTTCAAACAATTGAGAATATATTAATCGAATGCCCAAAATACGCTACAGAAAGGAAAAATAGTAATCTACAGGGAAATACTATCGCCGATCTTCTAAGTGGACGTAAACAGTGTAAAAACGTTATTAATTTTATTAGTAGAATAAATATAAAACAGTTAATATAAATATTAGCATAAGTTAAAATCTTCTTTCAACAAATTGTAATGAAAATGGAAATCCTGTATGTAAATAAATGTATATAATTTAATATATCTATAAGTGTAAAGGTCGCTAATACTCAGTATGAGGGATGCGACTAAAAATAAAGCAATAAAAAAAAAAAAATTTTTAATGTACCACCTGGAATTTCAACATCTTGTTAACAAACCGAATTAACCAAACTAAATATTAAGCCTGCCTCAATAATACTCTGCTGATAGAAGCGATGAAGGATACTCGCTCATTCTTAGCTTCAGAAGACAAATGTATTTACAGCCTGATGATATAAATAAAACTAGCAGAATCTCTGCAAATAAACTACAACGATACTCTATATTGGATCTAATTTTCAATACAACCAAGAATTTGTTTTGCGGGCAAAGAAGAGAGACATGTTACTCGACACAGCTAAATGTGGAACCATGACCATAAGCTATTATCTCTCAAATAAACACAAAATAAAAAGAAACGTTAACAATTGAAAATGAGGGATTAGTACAGCACAGACACAGTAAAGCAAAATACGAATATAGACTCGTCAAAAAAACATACCGAGAACTGAATAAGAAATACACAAATAAATGAGTGTAATTATGCCCTCTCCTAAAAATCTTAGAGTGGACTTTCAAAATCAAGTACCTCTATAACAAGCTCATAAAAGTACAAACCCGATACATAAAGAAAGTTATAAAATATATAATCAAAAACCAAAAAAACAATAGTATAATCAAAAATACTAGAAGAAATAGTAAAGATTTTACATCCAGATGAAAAGCAGATTATAAATATTATATTATAGATTATAAATACTGAAATATATCGAATAAGTTATAAAGGCCAAATAACAATTCCAATGTTTACAATACTGCTCTCGACTACACGTAAAACACAAATTGCTTAATTAGCATGCTTACAGATATTTATGCCTTACTATCACAACGAGATCTAAAAATGCATTTCAGAAAAATCAAGAGCTGACTATCGAATCCTGAATTTTTCGAAAATGTATACGAAGCAAGCAGTCTTTAATTAAGCTCAAGTTAATATTTATACGAAATGGAGCAAAAACAAAAATTAAATTGCAGTGCACTGAGAAGAATTTTTTGAAATGAAAGAAGTTGAAAAAATAAAATATTCTCTTCTACCACACAATACATAAAGGAATATCTCAAGGAAATGTGCTTAGCCCTCTATATTATAATAAATACCCTCTATACACTGTATATTAGATGAATTACTGACAGTTTACCAAAAAGTCTAAAAATACCGCAATTGGCCGACGACAACGATACAGAAACATTGTCGAATAAACTACAGAAAATATTAACAAAAATTTGGCCACTCTAGGACTAATAATTTGAATATTAAATCAGGCAATATAGAAACATTAGTTGATAGTTTTTTAAATTAAATCAAGCGAAAATGTACAACTTTTAGGACTTACATTCGAGTAAAGATGGTCGTTTATAGATCATATTAATTATTTACTAAAAAATTATTCAACAGCGATAATTATAATCAAATATTTATGCTACTAATTTTTTACAAAAGCTTCGTTCGATCAATTATAGATTGTACAAACTTCGTGTATTTTCCTTATCAAAAAGATACGTTGTAAAATTCGAAAAAAATATTGTGCAATAGGAAAGGCATTAGGCTACTGCAACAACCAACAGCACTACCATTCAAATACTTAATAAATAAAAAAAAAAATTAATTTGTAGTATTTTCTTGATAGTCTGGTAGTGCATAATTTTTGTCAGTACTTTACCTTGAAATGAGCGCGAAAATATGCATCAGAACATCGGCAGTTGACAATAACTCGCAGCTACTTTAACCTTCCACATATATTTCATTCAACTTTAACTCTCAACGCATAAAGTGTAAATATAATAAAAATATCATAAAATAGGTTTAGTAAGTTCAAACACTTTTTATCTTGTATATATTACTTTTAGTATTTATAATTTTCAACGTAAAGTCCAACAGAGATTTGAAATGTGAGAAAAAAACATTATAATCAATTAAATAACTTGAAAAATATTTAAAAGTTTTTTCAATTATACATAATTATAAATCAAAAATAATAAATAATAAATCAAAAAATACTTGAAACTAAATATTGGAGAGTATCATAAAAGGATGTAAACATGTGTGTCCACTGGCTCTTATTACGATCTGCGTCTTTGTTGCCCTGCGTGGCAAATGATTTATGAGTTTATTGTTTAGATGCCTGATATTTTTATATAGGTTTTAAGCTTCTCACAAGGGCTTGCAAAGTTTTTTTAGTCTTGTGTCGTCCTTTCGTTTGAACAGACGTCTTTTCTTTCCTCGTTTGAAATAAAGTTCATGTTAAAAGATTATTTCGTGTATCTTTATTTTAACATTCCACCTACTACATTTAATAAAAATTCAATACAAACAAATGAAATAACAACAGTACTATAAAACAAAAATAAAAGAATAATAAAACGAACACTAAAATTTATTGGTAAAGAGGAAAAAAGCCTTACAATAATTAAAAGTTGAATAAATACAATAACTACACGTTACAAAGTACTATTTTTAAATAGAATGATCATTCACGCTTATAAGTGCACTCGTGTAAAATCTTATCGATCATTGGTGCCTTCCAAAGTGTCGAAGGTGCAACGGTACACCAGGTCGGCCCTTACGTCTTAGACAGCAAACCGTGCCTGATTCGGTGCCTGATGCCCAAAGGGAGTTTGTATTCGCCTTTTTGCAACCCAGGAACAGGTAAAACCTCTTCTGTGAGGCAAAGTGCCCGTGTGCACTGCTCGCCCAGCAAACCACAATACCAAGCACAAATTAAAACGCACGAAACATGCTACACAGAAATGGATTGCCTTAAAATATATTTTCGAATATAATATTACAAGAATACAGTCTTTAGAGCTCAAAACAACGAACCGGCCGATGGCGCGATTAAAAGCCGAATGTGTGTTGCAACAGATGGCGACCGTCGGAACTGCGGCCGGACCTTTACCTTAAACTATTGTATATAAATTGTAAACTAAACATCGTAACGCATATATACTTTTAGTAAGCCTAACTAAAATGAACAATATGAACTATAGCACGATCATACTTTTTATTGTAAAAAATAAAATTTACGAGAATACTTAGTCATTTAAATAAAGATAAAAAATATGAAAATTCTCATTTCGTAAGTTTTTTAGCGAATGTATAAAATACTGCATTTTTCATTCAAATTCTTTCAAATTTTTAATTATAGAATATTCAGAATCTAGCATATACTGACTATTTTCTTTTTCTTGGAATTCATCAGTATTTATAAAATAATAAACTACTATATTTTCCTTCTTTATGGAATATAAGAAAATAAAAATATCAGGTACGAGAAATATACTTCATTAAATCAAACAATTAAAATATAAGAATTCTGTGCGCTCTGTATTGAACTAAAAAATCCTTCAGAATTCTGATCTATTCTATCCCAAGTATTTCTATATATCTACGTTCATTGTAATTTACCATGTCGATAAAATAATTAAATTTACCAATAATAACCATTGTTATCGTAGTAATTCGAGACCGCAATATTCCAATGTCTTTGAAGGAGAATCTGCAAACAGGAGTAAAATCGGAAGAAGTATCGTAAATCAATTTGTTTGAGTCTGCTTCTGTCGACCAAGATTTTAAAAATAAACGATTGCCAGTACAGAGCTTGACGGGGTAAAAATGTGTGTAAGATTTAAAAGGCATCTGTGTCATTCTTCTTATCGCAATCGCAACATTATTTCTATCTCTCCTTGGTCATCCGGTTTCACAAAGCAAATACACTTTTCTTATACTGATTTCGAAATAATAATATTCTCTCGTCCTTTTCGATACACTTTCCTCCTGATTTTGTTTTTCAACTCAATTTTCCTTTGGATATTCAGAACATACGCGAAAAGAAAGACGAAAAAACTCTACACAATTATTAAAGAATACAGTATACAGAGAGAGAGAGAGAGAGAGAGAGAGAGAGAGAGAGAGAGAGAGAGAGAGAGCAGAAGCGAAATCGGGTGGAATTGATTTCGTTTTATATGTCACTCGATACACAACTAGAGTAAACGAATTTTATGATTTATTGTAGGTTGAGGTTTTAAATAGTTTCTGCAATATAATTGCCGTGTTATATATACTTCAAATAACAATTTCGACTTTGATTTTGCATGTGCATATAATTATGTTATAACATATGAAATATGAAAATTACGATTTTCCAAAATCAATTATTTTTCTCTTCTATTTTACATATATACCTCTTTCAGCTTATACTGCATTATTAAATATTATACTCGTAATATTCCAAAAATGTGAATTTAAGCCAATACTTATGTGTGTACTGTATGTCCGGTAGTCCTCACTCAATGAAAAAGTTATTTCAATTTTACTTCTTGGTGTTAAAAAAATCAGAGCGAGTATTTAAAAAATATTTGAGATATACAGACGCATTAAAAAATTTGTAAATAATAGTATCAAATATTTGCCCACAAAATTTTGTCCCATACGTGTCAGACAAATACCCTGTTACGCGAGAGTTTACTTTGTGTGCTAAACCGAATATTGCGTGCACCTCAAGCTTGATTTTCACATAATGCACTCTTTAGAGTTTGTTATAAGTAAATTCGAAAAACTTTCGTTATAATGGAGTATATTATTATACTATAATAGAGTAGGTTTATTCTATGCAGCATTATTATGAAAATATATATGATGTCGAAGTTGTTTGCCATAGTTGCCTAAATTATATTATTTCAGTACCCCCGTGCGCAATGAGCAGCTTCTACTAAACATATGCTGCACAACATGATAATGGAAGGATGAAATCCAGAAAAAAATACATTACGGATTGTTAAAGTATTTTGTTTTAACTTAAAATTTCTTTGCTTATTATTTTCTATTAAAATTTTATTAATCCAAGGAGATAATTTTCATTCCTGAACAGAATTTAATTTTAAAAGCGATCTTTTTTCCTAAAGCACAGACTTATTTTAATAAAAATTAACAATTTGAATAAAGCTTCAAATGTATCATATGGAAAGAGAGAAAGAGAGAGGGAAAGAGAGAGAGAGAAAGAAAGAAAGAGAGAGA
Source organism: Sycobia sp. Sy_11 (assembly GCA_018907035.1). Lineage (NCBI taxonomy): Eukaryota > Metazoa > Arthropoda > Insecta > Hymenoptera > Epichrysomallidae > Sycobia > Sycobia sp. Sy_11. Next base: position 169,785 of record JACCIC010000143.1, read on the forward strand.
AATTACACCGTCGTCGGAAAATGCATATTTGGATAAAATGTTGAAAGTTTTTTTCCGTAACGAGAGTTAAAAACTGCAATATGAAAAAAATTCTAAATAATAAACGAATGGCTCAGTTTCCAAAGTTATTAATTCTACTGTTTGATTTTTTGTTTTTATCGTTATTTATTGTTTATCTGATCAAATTTGTTTATTTTAATACGAATTAACGAATTTCTGAAAGTTATACTTTGTTCAAACAAATCATTAAAATTAAAGTTACCATTGTTAATTCAAAAGGTATTATAATATAATAATTAAAATGTTCCAGTTGTATGAAAATATTTACAACCACACTATATTGTAAAACCACTTGCCCTCATCTATATATATATATATATATATATATATATATGTATGTATGTATGTATGTATGTATGTATGTATGTATGTATGTATGTATGTATGTATGTTTTTTTTTTTTTTTTTTTTATTAGGCGTAGGCAGAGCAAGCTCTGCACTAGTGGCCTCTCGAAACCAGCATCCCGCCGGAACTGTCCGGGAATATTACTTCGGCGGGGTTAGTTAGCCTGTACGACTCCTCTTCTTATGACACTATCCTACATCCCCCATCCACACAGGTGATCAGGGGTTCGGTGTTCGTCCTCTGTATCTTAAAATAGAATCAGTTAGCCTGGTTCATCCTGGGCCATTCGCCTAGTTCTATCGGCATATCTAAGTTTGGTCATCACCTCTTTTGCGAAATTGGCTACTGCCTTCCAGTTTTCAGAAGATTCCAGCATTATTGATAGAATGCTCTCTGGTCTTATTGGCTTATTGATGATGTTCATCAAGTGCTCACGTTGTGTTCTAAAACGAGGGCAGCTCACTAATATATGCTCGGCATCCTCGACCAAAGTCGGACAGATGGGGCAGAGATCATTATTATCCAGGTGAAAGCGGTGGAAATAGGACCTAAAACAACCATGTCCAGTCAGCAACTGAGTTAGGTGGAAATCTAATTCCCCGTGTTTCCTGTTGATCCATCTGTGTATGTCTGGAAGGATACGATAAGTCCATCGGCCTTTGCTAGAATCGGTCCATCGTTTTTGCCATATTTCTATAGAACGATGACGTTCCACGTTTTTAGCACCTTGTAGAGAATCCACTGCGGCCTTACATATGTTATGCAGCCTAGCCAGTTCATCTGCAGCTAAATCGAAAGGAAGAATTCCGGCCAGTACCTCAGCAGCGTCGGTGGATACCGTCCTGTAACCACTAATAATACGTATACAGGAGTGACGACGGGTCGCAATGGCCAACTCACAATACGATTTAATTCCGCATGCATGACGCCAGATTGGTCCTGCATACATGCTGACAGAATTAACAACATAAGTTAATAGTTTCCTCTGGGGTGGACGTGGGCCACCAATGTTAGGCATGAGCCGACACAAGGCAGTTGAAACTCGTTGCGCTTTTTCGCCAGATATCTTTAGATGTTCTTTGAAATTTAACCTGGCATCAAGCTGGACACCCAAGTATCGTAAGGATGGCGCAGAACTAATGCGGCAGCTACCAACTTTAAGAGTAATACTATCTACCTTCTTACGGCTGCTGACAAGAACTACTTCTGTCTTGTGCTCCGCTAATTGTAGACCAGCCGTCTTAATCCATCTACTGATGTTGCTGATTGCCTCATTGGCATTTTCAGTAAGTTCATCAAGGGTCTTAGCCGTCACTACTAGAGCGATATCATCGGCGTACCCTACTGTTATTGAACCAGGCGGTTGTGGAATCCTCAACACGCCATCATACATAATATTCCACAATATAGGTCCCATAACTGAGCCCTGGGGGACTCCCGCAGTAAACTTAAGCGATACAGTGCCTTCATCCGTTCGGTATAATATTATCCTATTCTGAAAGTAGCTGGCCACGACATTCTGTAAATAACCAGGTACTCCGAACTCTTTAAGAGAACTCATAATAGAAGACCAGCGCGCTGAATTAAAGGCATTCTTGACATCTAGAGCGACAATGGCACAATACTGTTTAGTGCCACCTTTCCATCTCTTACCACTGATTGCATTTCTTGCGGTACACACTACCAGTTTAATGGCATCGACTGTTGATTTTGATTTCCGAAATCCAAATTGGCGTGAGGATAAGCCGTGCAATCCTTCAGTGAATGCTTCCAGTCGGCTACATATTATTTTTTCAAATATTTTACCTACCGTGTCGAGCATACACAATGGCCTGTATGATGAAGGATCATGAAGTGGCTTATTGCCCTTAGGTAACAGGACTAATCTTTGAGTTTTCCAGCAATCAGGAAAAATACCCTCAAGAAGACAAGTATTATATACTTTTAGAAATATAGCTGGATTATTCTGTATCGCTAACTTAACTGCCGCATTAGGGATACCATCAGGGCCAGGGGCAGCATTGTCTCTAGTCTTAGCGTAAGCATTATGTAGCTCCATTTCTGTTATAGGAGGTATATCGTCCGAGTGTTGCGTGCGCAGTACAGTCCCATGGATGTCATTGGGAAAGAGAGCGGAAACAATGTTATCAATCAATACCTTGCTAGTGGGTTCTATTGGTGCCCTACTCAATCGTGCCATGACTGTTTTGTATGGTCGTCCCCATAAGTCATTGTTGGCCTCTGCACACAGTTCAAGCCAGCATCGACGCTTGCTTGCCTTAATGGCCTTGACAAGCGCTCTCTGTGCTTCTATAAATAAACTATTAAACGTATCACGATGGGTGCGGGCTCTTTGGGCAAGTCTACGTGCGCGATGACATTGTTTGCGCAATTCTGCAATTTCATTTGTCCACCAGTAGACAGATTGACGATGTTTAAATCCGCTCTTAGTCCTAGTCATCGATGCATCACATGCTTCAGAGATATGCTTCATGAGTGCATTTGCCAGATGGCCTGGTGCACCATATTCTAAACGCTCTTCTGATATTATAGTGTCGAACACTGCACAGTCTAGCGATCTGATGTTCCATTTCCGTGTGGGCATCCACTCATTGCACTTGTTCTTTACTTTCTTCTCTGCAATCTCATACAAGATCGCCCTATGATCACTGTGGGTGTAAAGGTCGCTTACTCTCCAATTAAGGATCCGCTGAATCAAGTCATCACTGGCGAATGTTACATCAATGACTGATTGTTTATCACTCCTAATGAAAGTGGATTCAGATCCCTTATTAACCACGTGGAGTTGAAGAGAATTAAAACCATCAAGCAGCATACTACCTCTGTTATTTGTTGAAGCGCTTCCCCAGGCTGTGGACCACGCGTTAAAATCGCGAGCGATTAATAATGGTTTCTTGTCCATGGCTTCATCAATTAATTTAGTTACGAGGATTTCAAACTGCTTGTCCGTCAAGCTTGGAGGAGCATATACACTAAAGACGTATATTTCTTGTATTTTAGCCCAGGATATCAATTCGCTCCGATGACTCGACTGCTTTAGTACCTGCCTATTTTGACCAATCCCGAGGGCAGCTCTATTGCTTGTGTCAGTTATCCAGCGCTGTGGTCTGACCCTGTCACAATATGGTTCGGAGATTACAGCAATGTCTATTCTTAGCTCCTTTATTGTCTGTTTCAACAGGTCATGAGCTGCTATGCAATGGTTGGTATTCAGTTGGAGTATTCTCATGTTTTATGTCTGTTTAAAAACTCCACGGTAATCGGGCACTTATAGTTGTATGCTGGATGGTTAATCTTCTTTTTTCCTTCGCATTTACAGAGTAAACAACAGGGCCCGTTTACACACAGCTTGGATAGATGGTCTTTTCCACCGCAGTGCCTGCAAAGTTTATTTCTGTCAGGGCCCGAGCACACGGACGCTAAATGGCCAATCTGCCAACACCTGAAGCAGCGCTTTATTTCTGTTTTTTTCGAACTCTGCAGCTGACCCATCCGATTCGAACATGCCCTGAGAAATGACGGATCGAGAAATCTCCATTGCGCGCAGTAACAATCATCTGGAGCGACGTGGTGAGAAGATCAGCCAATTGTTGGATTTTGTTAAAAATAGGCATAACGTACACAAGACCATTAAGGATCTTGCTCGTTCCATTAATGCCTCATATAAATGCATTAGTATGGCAGAGGATGATCTATTACAGTATCAACGTCCTGGTACACATGAAGTGGTGACTCAGACTACGCCGAGTCTACGCTCTGACACCAAACGAAGCGCAGCAGAAGCGATGGTTTCCACTCCTAAAACCATAGGTGGCAAAAGGACGAAAGAACCACCATTGGGTTCAAGGAGACCACTAGAGTCGGTCGCAGTACCTACAGGCAAGTCTGAAGCCAAAGAAAATCAATGGCAGACCATCAAGCGTAAGAAGCCCAAAGGCAAAGATAAAGAATTATCTAGTACACGCAGGCTTAATGGACGAAATAGGCCTAACTCCATTTTGATTAAGGCCAATGAAGGAGTTACATACGCGGAGGTACTGCGTCAAATAAAGAATGACCCGGAGTTATCTCATGTCAAGAATGAGGTTAACAGGATACGCAGAAATGCAAGCGGTGCCCTTGTACTTCAGTTGGAACGGACAGCCAAAGATGCACATGAGTTGGCACGCATTGTTAAATCTAAGGTTGGCCATAGCGCATCCACTTTGGTCCTGACTAATCTCATTACATTGTAGATTAAAGATATAGATGAGGTCACTTCAAAGGATGAAGTATTAGAGGCTCTGAGAACACACCTTGAGCTAAAGGAGACTAACCTACTAATTGCTCGTTCCTTGCGGCAAGCTTATGGGGGTACTCAGACGGCGGTGGTGTCTGTACCATATAGCCACGCAGCTGAGCTACTACGTGCAGGGCATGTATGTATGTATGTATGTATGTGTGTATGTATGTATGTATGTATGTATGTATGTATGTATGTATTTATAGATGTGCATTCGGATTTCAAAATATTCTATGTGCCTGCCAAAGGAATTTAATTAAACCGTCGTTAGTTGTAGACAACTGTAGAATATTATTTTTAATTTATTCTACATATCTAAACGCTTTCTATTCTTATCTCTGAAAAATTACAAATATGAAATGAATGCTTAGAATATTTATCATTATCTAGGAATCCTCATTTACAACTCCACTAATGTAAACAAACTGCACAATATAACTCAGTACTCAATTAAAATTTGAATATTATTTAAAAAATTTTCGGTCGCTCGATAGATAATTGCATTAATTTAGTACTTCACTTTAACTGTTCAAGACTTTAAATTGTCTAACACAACTTGTCTCTAAGTTGCACCTTGTCCTACGAAAACTTAACGAGCTACAAGTGGTTTGAACACACTTGTGCAGTAATGAATGAGGGCTATAATAATGCGAAAAATAAACCTGAATTTTTTATGTATAAACTGCGAATTATAGTATTAAAGAGTTGAGTCCCATTGAACATGTATTAAAATTTTTTGTTTTTTTATTTTCCAAGTTTAAGGTATTAACTATTCGTGTTGTTGATGATCAAAGGAGACACGAATAATTTATTGAAAATGTTTTACGTAGATTACACTAGAGCTAAGTCGCAATATTAATTTCTGCAGAAAGTTTCTCTCCCCATCTATTTTAAAACAGAAACTGTTCTTTTATCTTTAGTGTATTTTTTAAAATTATATTATATACGCGTACCTCGTGCATATAAGAGTTTTTATTCTTATAATACCGATTTAAGTCACACGGCATATATATATAAGGGTGTGATTTGTTTCTTATCTTTATTTTTCATCAGATCGCGATGATTAAAAAGATAATTATTGCTGACCTCACCGGCTTATCCTTTATATCCTTCATTTACCTCTCCTAATATAAAAGAATGGCGACTCACTGGTATAACGTCGACGCTATTTCAAATCGAGTGAATTCTCGCAAGAGCCAGGAGAAAGGCAAACTTTTATCCGCGAACTTTATTCACCCACTCGCAGCATATTTGAACGGAAGAAAGCGAATTTCGAACCCGAAACGTATATGAATCCCGGAACGGCTCGACGCCCCTCCGTATGTACATGGTATATATAGACATCAGCAATATTTTGCACCTTTGCAAAAAAAGACTAGGGGTATCAAACTCACACGGCTGGATTCTTGTGAAAATAGGGGGAAAAAGGTGCACACACAGACTTGCGCGCGTATTTCCGGCAAAGGGGTCGAGGGAGATGAGCGAAAAATTCAGTTGGCTCCTCGGCTGACTCTTTTGCGGATCGCTGTGAGATATAGGCACAAAGGAGAATATTGTAACACGCCACCCACGTAGTATAGCCATAGCTTCTACCACTACAAAGGATTCGAGGGCGCAATAATAGCGAACGTCGTTACCAGAGGTGCGACCTGGCTTTGCAGATGCAGTTTCTACGCGTTGCACCCCCGCGCTGCCCGCGCTTCGTTCCATCTTTAAATCCCTCTATTTCTTTCTTTTCTTCTTTTATATATATTTTTTATTTATAGTTTACTGCTCTCTCTCTCTCTCTCTCTCTCCCTCTCTCTCTCTCTCTCTCTCCTCTCTCTCTCTCTCTCTCTCTCTCTCTCTCTCTCTCTCTCTCTCTCTCTCTCTCTCTCTCTCTCTCTCTCTCTTTCTATATATATATATATATATATATATATATATATATATATATATATGCCGTGGGGTAAATCCTTATTTAAAAAAAGAACTATATATATATATATATATATATGTGTGTGTGTGTGTGTGTGTGTGTGTGTGTGAATTTTATTGCCCGTAGGCAAGATTCTCATTTCCATACTGGATTCCTATATTTTCTGGCTTTTTGAATTTCAGTACGTAATAAAATTCGAATCCATTCGTTTACATTTTTGCAAAGGTCACGGGTTGCATTTCAATTTACAGACTGGGCTCATAAATTCAAAATAAGCATTCCCTTATGCAGAAGAATATAGCACGAATTTTGAATATGCCTATAATATTTGTAGTGAATAGATGTTTACTAATAGTCAATCATTAGTTTAAAATTAGAAATAAATATGATTTTAATTTATTCAGCTTTATTGATTTTTTCAGTATTATATAAAATTTAGAACTAGTAATTCACAAAAATGTAAGCTGATGATATTTGCATTTAATTTATATACTAAATTAAGACAATTATTGTAATATACTACTACTGGGAAGTTTAAAAACAATAAAGGTTTAAAAAACAGTTTTTAATTAAATTGATTTTAATATATATAATAAACGTAAAATACAAATAGCAATCACCTTAGTGTACAGACGAGATACTAATAATGCCTTCTGCGCTCAAACAGCGCCCTTTATAGACTTTCTTCTTATCGCGGGTCAAATTTCGGGCGATAAGCCCCATTCGTCGATCGCAGCCTAAACACTTCGCGCAGCCGGACGGCCGGAGAACCCGAGGTGGTAATCTGACACCGTCCAAACCTCTTTCGTAAAATCTCAAGATTTTCCTCCGACTAATATTTGATCACCTTATTTGTAAATCATATAAAAATCAGTTTTCAGGAAAATCTTCGATTTTACCCGTCATGGTACGGATCAATTGCTTTTATGGAAGCATAACCAGTCAAACCTCTTTCGTAAAATCTCAAGATTTTCCACCGACTAATATTTGATCACCTTATTTGTAAATCATATAGAAGTCAGTTTTTAGGAAAATCTTCGGTTTTACCCGTCATGGTACGGATCAATTGTATACCTTAGTTGTATACAGTTTGTGGCCTTTAACGAAGGTTTGCTCGCGATCCTGACTTCAATAATTAATTAATTTCAATTCAAACACAATTAAATTAATTCATTGAGTCCAATTCCAAAATTCAAATTATATCTTATAAAATAAGATTTCAAATCGCCAACCGATGATTTCGTTAAGCATTATTCAATATCTCGTGTGTACTTACATATCATTTATAAACAGTTTTTATAATTCGTGCGGCGCCGTTTTGTCCGAGGAGATCGCATAACATTTCTTACTCGTATATTCTCCCGCACATACAATATTAATCAATCTTTTATTTACATTACTTCCCATCTTAAAAGTAAACATTTCTCGCAATATAATTTATAACTATATTTATTTACAAAAGAAATACTAAACCTATGTATATAATGGCAACGCGATATTATAAAAATTTCTTAAAAACTATTACGCATTGTTTTGATATGTATCAGATTAAATAATTCCAAAAATCAAATCATAAATTAATTTTATCTTTGTACTTCTACTTTCTTAAACTATAAACATATAATATAAACTATAACATGACTATCGGCTATAAAGAAAATATCTTATTTTAAATTTGAATTCAAACAATATTAAAACATTTCACGTAGAACTAATTATAATAATAGCTAGAATGGAATCGATTAATAAAACTTTATTCTAGAAATTATAAACGCTGAAGGCTTAATTCTAATTTTTACATCTAGTTTCGATTCTGTTCGTAACAACAATATTAAAATTAATTATTTTTATGTTATTTTATGTCGCTCTATTTATGCTTCCAAATACCGGTTTGAATCAGCTACGGAGGTCTAAGATGCGTTTGTAAACGAAATGCATGTAAATTATTACAGCGGCACTTGTGTCAATCGGCCGAGACGGGGATTGAACTTGGGTCACCAAATTACTAGTCCTTCGCTCTAGCGATCGAGCTCTCGTAGGCCTCAAAAAATTTACTTTGTATAAATATAAACTATATATATATATATATATATATATATATATGCGTGCGCGCGCGTGTGTGTGTGTGTGTGTATAACAGTCACTAATAACATAATTTTTTTATTATAAAAATGATCTGATTGTCTATATATGAATAGACTGAATTCAAAAATGTCCTAACCGATTTAATATTAATATTTTATTTTAAAATAAAAGAATGTATTACATTTGTATAAAAATGTCGTGATGTTTTTAACAATTGCATTAGTAATACTCGTAAGTATTCCTTTATCAATATTTAACAACGGCCAGCCTAAACACCTTCGATATTCGTCATGGAAATTGAGTATCAAAAGAGAATCATATATAATATTATAATAATTATACTTCAATTTTAAGTAATCTTAATTCTTTTACCATTCAGTCTTAAAGTCTAAAGTCACTAAACAATTACGTTATAGGTATTTGCAAAAATAAATTGATCGAAAGATTATTTTTTTAAATATTCAAATTTCTTATTTGAATATAAGGGAAATATAAATTTGATCTAAATAAATTAAAATATTTACTTTTTCCTCAATTCAATGAAGCTTAACATTGAGTCGTATCACTGAAGATTTTAGTTTATTAATTGATTTTTCAAGTAATTAAAATTATTCATTCGTTTCAGTAATGATATTAACAGTAATTTTAAATTATTGCTAATTGATATTTGTAATTTTATATCCATTCGTTTGCTTTATATTCATTTTCTTTATTCTTAATTCAATTTTTATATATTTGTACACCACTATGTATTTGTTACATTTTATAAAAGTCATCAACAACAAGAACAACAACAACAACGACGACGACGACGACAATAGTATTAATAAATATAGTAAAACTACTTTCTATATTGACAATACAACATTAAAATATATTAATTATATTATTTGAAACTTTTGAAACTATAATACAATTATCAAATATAATAATTTAATGTTTCGAAAAAAAGTACGAAATATTTTTATAATCGTTATATGTAATTTTTATTATAATGCTTTATATATAATTTTTATATATAAAGCAAAAAACGAATATTTCAAACTTACAAGAAACTTTTTTTATCTCGTGGCTCTCTGCTCGCTTAGTTTTTTCCGGCAGTCGGCGTTGCTATTTTTTTTACTGTTCACCATTTCGTTTCCCCCCCCCCTCCACCCTTCTCTTTGACCGACTATATATCTTTACTGCATATCACCTCGCTATTAAATAACCTGCCGTGCTCTCGATTTTCCGATAGAGCGAAATTTGCCAGGAAATCGCAAAGCTGCCACGCGCCAGCACATCATTACACTTTAACGGAGTTTCTGCATAGGCGAGGGAAGGAAAGGGAGTACATATACGACTATGATGGTAAATGTAATACATTTTTGCAAGCAGGTAACTTATATTGCTTCGTGGCTCGCTCGTCTCATCGCGCCAGCATGGATGAGAGAGATACTTGATTATTAATTCATTTTATGAAGTATATAGAGCTTGAAGCAGTTTGAACGAGCTTTTACGAAAAAGTACGCGAAGTATGTTTAAGTTTAAAGACACCTTGTAAACTGCAAGAAGTGAAATTTTGATAATGATTTGTATTCTCTCTGCTCCGAAAGGCGAAAGTTTTTCTTTTCTCCTTGAAATATATTAAGCATATTGTAATTATCGGAGCACTGACCGTATGCTGAAATTGGGGCAATAATTGATAAAAATAGTGAACCTTAAATTTTGTTTTAGATAAAAGTGTATAATGCAATAACCTTTATGAAATATATATTGTTCAATTTAAAAACATGATAATGGAAAAATATCCATTTGCAATAAAAAATATATAATAATGGAATATTATTATATTTATATGTGTATAATAAAATAATTAAAAGATCGCTGTTGAAAATATAGAAACATTATTATTCACGTAAATAAACTCGAGTTCGATTCCCATCGGTCAAATTTTTCGGAGGAACCTTTACAAAACGATACTTAGAAAACAGTATAATAATAAATAAGTAACAATATAAGTTACAAATATGAAACATACAATATATATACATTTTTACATATATACTATATATATATATATATATATATATATATATATATATATATATGAACACCTCATAATCTACATATATACGCTATCACACTGACTGAATATACAAGATTTTAACTTAAAAATGCCAGCTGAAACTTTTAAATGTTTAAATATTAGGTTTTCATTGTATTTTAAATACAAATTATGCTGACATATGTATATACACATTTTCAACTTTAAAAGTAGAAACATTTTTTATTTTATCATCGGCGTGGATATTGGTTATCTGCCTCGTGAGAGTTTACACGCGAACGAAACGAGGGAGACAAGCCTCGTCAAATAAAGAATTCATTTGCACACTAGTGTTAAACGATATTTTACATCATGATAGCCGAACAATTCTAGTAAAGTTTTGATTTTTAGACAATTCGATAACTGTTCTTATAACAGCCAATAACAAGTTATTATTATATCTTACAACTAAAATATAACATAAAATTCCGAAAAGCAACCGCCCCAGATTTTGTTAAAATTTTGTTAAATTTTTGTATACGTTTATCTTTTTTGGGTTTCCGATTATAAAGATCGTAATGCATTTAGGCGGGAATTGAATTTTTATGTCGTTGTCATTTTCAACTCGAAAAACACTAAAAATTTCAAAATAATATTTGAAGCGAAAATTGTAGATTTTATTAAAATGCGGATTTTTTCTTCTATACATTTTTTTCGGCACAAGTTATATTTGCAAAGAACAATTCCAGAATTTTGTCATCAAAATCGGAGGTGGGTTTTGGGCAATATTCTAAGATCATTATCAATGAAAGAATTCATATAAATAAGTTGGACTGAAAAGGTATAACGCTTTTATAGTTTGTATAGACGATATTTTGTAAATAACTAAATAAATAAATAAACATTTAATAACGAATTCAATATTTTATGTAGTTTTAGTGCGCACGTGTTTTTCTAATAGTGTTCTTATTTTTTTTCCCGCGCATACAAGGACGCGATGAATTGTATAAATCAATTCCCTATTAATACTGGGGGTATTTTTATTTTGATACATTTAAGAGTGTAGAAAGTACCTCGAGATTTTTTTGAAGGACCATTATTTTCCTTATATTAATTAAAATATATTAGCTGATTCACAAATGCGCAATATCGAATTATGCTAGCCTTGAGAGTGTATCAAAAAATCCAAAGGATAAGCCTTTCTTTTGAACGGATGATAACTATGTAGATGTAAAAAATGAAACTGTCTCGAACAATTTGATAGTTGTTATTTTTCTTTTTATATGTTTCTATATAAGTATCTTCGGTTTTGCAACACTATTGTGATTTTCTGATTACAAAAAAATACAAAACAAAAACTCTGATTTTTATCAATCTGGAGCATTATATTTGCATATATTGGTCAGAATAATCCGAAAAAATATTAACAATTTGTTTCTTCAATTATCGAAAAGCAGCAGAGATTTTTAGATCCCGAGACAGCATCAACATTATAATAATATAGAAAGCTCGAATTTTTATGACATTCTTGTGCATACACTAGTTGAAAAGCATCTCTATATTTCAGTTTCATTTACAGTTATATTCAGAATCATCCTTACCTAATATGAATGGTAATAAGAGTTAAAAATACCTCCAACTTTAAATTTGGCAATTATATATATATATATATATATATATATATATATATATATATATATATATATATATATATATGTTATATACAGTTATATCTGTATCTATATGTAACAAGTTTATACATGCACGCATACTCAAACTAGTAGTAGCCGAGAGAGCCCAAAAGAAAAATATTGAGAATGAAAAACAAAATAAACAAACTGGCGAACAACAAAAGCCGGAAAGTATAAAGCAGCTTACGACTATTCGTAGAAAAAGTGCAAAAGTAGAGTTGTTTGAGCTGTTTAAGCGGAAATCGATGTGGCGGGAAAGAGGTTTGTTAGAGGTGGGCGCATTTGTGGAAATACGAACAATTGACGAGTATCCTCGTTTGCGACTTTTGCCATAAATTTTTATCATGTTCTGCAGAAACTCCAAAACTTTTTAGTTATCTTCATTTTTATTCGTAAATTTTATTTGCACAATGGTGCGTTAAAGGATCATAAAAAAGTGAACCTGTTCGCGTTTAATTTTTTCCTTCATTAAATTATATATATTTTCTTTAAGTTTTAGTTATGCCTGATATATAAAAACGATTTATGTTTATTTTAAAACTTACTTCCATTGCATTAATTAAGTTTTAAAACTTGAAAGAATGTATTATATTGCTATTTTAGAGTTTCTGTATTGATTTGTTAATTCTGTTTTATTTCAATTCCAATTGCTAATCTATTTTTCTATATATAATACCAGCATTTGATAAAATTTTAATACAGACATAGATTTTTTATAGTGAATACTTTTCGTACATTTGAACACTGGAATAGCAACAGTATAAATTAATCTAGTGTATTAATACTATGTGCTGGTATTGTTTTTATCATTACAATATTTTCACTAAAATGCTTATGCTACACGATAAAATTGCCTGTCTCGACTTTGCTTTAGACATTAATGAGGTCGACGAATTGAAAAATTCAATAATATTTAATCTCTGTATTTCATTTTAAATTTATTCACTATTTTAAAATCATTTAAAAAAAAAGATTATCAATACCTATAGTAACAAAGAAAAAAATATTATCAGAAAAAAAATATTATTAAGAAGATACATAGCTGACCCATTTTTTATTCCAATAACATGTTGGGTTCCTATTTTCTTCATTTCTAAATGAACACTGTATTTAACGCGATTATTATTACTGTACATATCGATTTCTCTAGCAATCTCGTTTATATATGTCTGCTGTTTCAAAACTATATTTTTTATCTTTCAATACAGTACGACCGGGTACAATAACCCAAATACTTGTATTTAAAAAGCTCGCATTTCTCTTAAATTGAATTATGATTATTAATAATTAATTATGTAAAATTATTAAATATTTACCAAATAATTTTTAACAAGGAGAATTGCGAATAGTCAGCTCATCTTACAAAAAAGTCGATTTTACAAATTATTTTATTTGATCTAGATCTCATCATTGATTTCTTCATGCCTTCAAAAAACAAACCTTCCACTACAAGTTTTGTGGTGATTTTTATATAATTTTAAGAACAAGTCGTAAAGTGAAGGAAATAATGTTTATGTTAACAAAATTAGTAAAGTTTCGTAAACTGTATTAGCCCAGGTAATTTTTTTACAACTTTCATCCAAAAAATTTCGATTCTTTAAAGCTACTACAATATTTGTAATCAACATCTCAAAAATATAAGTATTAAAATTTTTATCAAAGTCAAGTGCGAGAAAAAATGTTGAAATTTTAAGTTCAATTAAAAAATAACATAATAAATGAGACAAATAATGTTAAACGTTGAATTATTGACAACTCGAAAGCCACAGGCGTTTTAAAAAAGTCTTTACGTTAAAAAGAAAAGCGTGGTCCTTATACAATAAAGTTTCAGATGTTTTGACGATAAAATTTTCAAAACTCAATTACATATTCATCCCATTTCAATAAGCGGAAGACTTATAAATGTAAAACTTTGATATTAGTGCAATACTACTACAATGAAATAATGTATGTTGCTATACACTTGTACGTAGATAATTCCCATTTGGAGGGTTCTGTCCAAGATGTTGAGCATAAGGCACAAGAAACAAGAAAATGAAATAAAAAACAAAACTGTTGAACCATATAAACAAGTTATTGGCTCACGCGAGGGAAAAAGCGTGATCACAGGAATTAAAAACAGCATATGAAGAACGTTAGTACGTACTTTGGATAGTGAAAAACTAAATATAAAAATTTAGGCACGCCGATATAAACAGTGTGTTTTGTATAATTTATATTATATTTTGTATACCAGAACAGTATGTTTTGAGCTACCAAGAAACGCTACCGAGAAACGCTAATGTCGCGCAAAAACTGCGGTCTTTTTAAAAACTTACTTTACGCAGAATTGACAAAAAATTACAACCGAAATTAATATTCACAACACGGTAATCAAAGACTTTAATGAAAAATTATATTCTATTATTAATAGCTTAATTTTAAATAAGTTTATTTGTAAAACTTTCCCTTTACTATTGACTATTTGTATAAATATTGTCTGGATTCATTGACATCTGTAGATCATACATAAAATTAATATATAGAGTTACGGTTAACTTTATAAATGTATAAATTAATACATTTAAAACTATCAATTTCATGTAATATAAATATCTCTTTATAATCTTCATCCTCCAAATCTTCAATAAGATCGGACTTTTGTTTGTGCGCAAAATTTTCATTTTCCTGAAATTGTATGTACATTGCTAAAGTAAAACAGTCGATCATTTCATTGGTAGCTACATAACCGTAGGATTATGTCATCTTTTCGTGATTTACAAATATTTGAATAATTCAATACGTAATTATGAGCTTTTGCTTGATAAATGTAGCAGCATCTCAAAACAAAATTCGTATGAAAAAACGTACTTTTAAATGAATAATCAGCTTTAATTTATTTTTATGACTTGTTTTGACACCACTCAAAATACCAAAGACACTTTCAACAACATTACTAATAGGAACTGTTAGGGTTTTTAATGGAAAACAAGTTAAATCTTTAAAATACTGCTCACCTTATATACATATACTCGTATATCGATATGCTCAATATCATCACGAAATTCTAGATGTTAACTTTTACTCATAATTCAAAAATATTTTTGAAACAAGAACTAGAACGTCGTTATGGAGTTTTGTGGGTGTTCTGTCACTCGAAATGCGTTTTCCTTATTTTCTAACGGGTTTCTAAGAAACGTCTCTTTAATTTGAACGAAACATTAAAGCATTTCATTCTATTGCTAACGATTGGTACTTCTTATTGTGACGAAAAATGGCCCATTGTCACTGACAATACTGCTACGTAAACCCATCGAATAGAAATCTGTTCATATTAACTGACGGATCCTTACTTTAAATTTAACCGTAAATCATATTAAATTATTGCTTTAGTTGTCTATATCAAAGACCTGAAGTGTTAAAAAATCTGGTAGAAAATAGCCGAAAATATCCGTTCATAGTTCAATCGGCTATGAACCGCGGGATGCCATTGCAATACCGGAGCAAGCGAATTTAAAAAAGCCAGATTTACTGTTGACAGCCCACTCTGGGACCACTGTCGGACTGATTATACTTTTGTTTTATGCGAAGTGCCAAAAGGACTCGTCGCAGCCGCTGTTCGCTTCTCTTACACGATTAGTGCAAAATCTTCCGTGAGATCAAGTGAGCATCGACCGTACGGAGACACGCGTGTGCGAATGACGCTTGCCAACCGACATATCGTACGCGCGCGCGCACGCACGCGTAAATTCATCATGCGCTGTAGCGCAGTGCGAATGCGTTGACATTACTTGATTCGTCTTAATTGTCGCTGAACAGTTACATATTGTCGAAATTTGTCAAATTAATTGTTAAAGATGCGAATTTCTTTCTTATGAATTATTTTATTAAATTTACCTACTGCATTCGGATATTAACATAGCAGTACAGAAAATATAATAAATTACTTTAAAATTAAGAAGCCATTTATACTGTAAATAAAGACCTTACGTTACGTGGTCGGGGCAGGTCAGGGAATAAAAAATGCAGCATTATGAAAAGTGAATATCTTTTACTTCAAATGGTTTAATACATGATATTCCAAAAGGATGAAGTAGTGATATATAAGCATTGAAAAAAGTTTTGAAAAATTATCTGTAAACACTTTTAAACAACTAAATATACTATAAATAAGGATGCAATGTAATTAAATTAAAGAGGCTTTAAAAAGTGTTCAACAAAGTAAGAGTAATAAAGCACACGATATTCTTATGCGTCTACGTTGCTGTTAATCATTTAATTAAGAAAATTGTAGATTTAAAATATATCCGATGGGAGGTGGGGTTTAGGCGCATGGATATGTGCTGGACTGTGTGTCCGTGCCTCTGTGTGTGCGTGTTCTCTTCTTAATTCTGAGCGATCTATTAGAATCGGAAAAATATGTAGCATCACTGAATTTAATGAAGAGAAAAATGTATGGAAATAATATATAATAAACGTTTCTTACAACTAGTATCTAACATTCTATAAACTTTTCTATGTAATTTTCTTCTCGCGCAGTATACATACGTCATTCGTACGCGTATTTTTCAAATCTTATAATAGTACAATATTTAACACAACAACACGTGTGTCGCAGTTGATAATTTGCATCGAGAGACAATTATTCAACGCGATCTAGCCTAGAGCGAAGTGAGAAAGATAATAGTCTCACAAAGTAGAAAATCCCACTACACAATGACACTCTACCCAGCCTTAATAATAATAATATTTGCTTATAATATTATGGGCCATAGAGATTCAGGTCTCTGTAAACGTGGTCATTTTTAGATAAATTATTTTATTTAATTAGAATACCTTGGAATAAAACTAAAAGATTTAAAAAGAAAATTCAATTTAAAATGATAATAGAACTAAACATTAAAAAATAAAAACTAGTAAAAATATATTTTCTCCTAAAATTGAACTAAAAAGTAGAAAATTAAACTTGATGAACAAAATAACAATGAAAAATATTAGTTGAGATCAAATTATTAACTAAAAAGAAAAACGTGAGCCCTATACAACAAAGTTGCTTATAATGTTTTAGCAACAACAGTATCCAGAAGAATCCGATTAATGCACTTATTTTTAAAGTTATATATTTTTACGTTGTGAGTCAAAGACTTTTCTGTATAGGGTCCGTGCATTTATGTTTTGTTAAAATTTTCATGAATGCGTTATGTAATTTCGTTATTTTTTCAATTAAATTTAATAACTGACCGTTTTTTACTTGGAAGCTTTAAAATCAATTTATTTATAGTTAGAATTTTTAATTCAGTTTCTTATCGTGTTTCTTTTTTACATATGTATGTTTTAAAAATTCTCTTAAATGTTTTTTATCAACTTTTTCAGGGTTTTTATTTATACTTGTACTTGCATCTATAATTATAATATCCAAAATAAAAACAAATTAAGGATCAGAAGCGCAAAATATATTTAAATCGTATATACTGTTACTTGGAATCCTCTCAATTGATACCGTACCAAATTCTGAAGCCTCCTTCAAGAAATACAAAATTTATTTTAATTAATTGGATAATGTTATTCGTTCGATATGATTGTGTAATTCGGTATATGTGAAAACTCTAAGAAAAAATACCCCCGAACTTCAGAGTATAAATTTAATACACATTTAATTCCTAAGTCGACGACAAGACGGCCACACACAATTTTTTTTATTATCAAAGTATTCATTGTTAGTTCGCGAGTTACATCAGGTTACATTCCCATCGGTTTTGATCGTTCGACCGGGCGCACTTAGCAAATAAAAAGAAACGATGCATGGGAAATAATACCAGTCGAAATGCCCGCCGCAAATGGTAAATAACGAATTTTATTTTTTCATCACAATTATGAACTCTTTTTAGATGCTTTATGTCGCAGCGACGTATTACGTGTTCGACTCCCTACCCTTCTCAATCGAACGATTTCGGATCGATTTCGCAGCATCGGATCCTGATCAGATCGAATATTAGAAGCAAAAGCAACGAAACCCCTCTCCGCGCCAGGCATTGGTAATTCGGAACGCGTTCAGAATTATAGATATACGCGTGTTATACAGGCCAGTATATACTCGGGGGAACAATATAGTGCATAGCGCGTGTACTCGAGCTTCGCGCTCTCATGCACCGATGCCTCGACAAAAAGCTGCGAAAATAATACACGAGCACGCGGAAGAGGCGCGTTTGACCTATATTTCGCGATATATAGGAGTACACTTTCTCGACAAATTTTCATCTCGCTCCCCTCTTTCTTCTCTCACTTTCAGTGGCTCTTCTGATGTAGCCGTCCCCCGTTCCCCTTTTGATACGTGACGTAAGACGAGCCATTTTACAAAGTGAATCTTTTTTCAAAGTACGCGCGACGTATGGGACGACAGGTATAATAGTGGCTTTTGGAAAGCAAAGCCATTAATTTTCCGCCGCTAAAATGCGACATATATTACGCCGTCATTGGAAGCTCAAAAGTTGACAACAATTTTAAAACACCATTTACATTCATGTGTATGTAACGCATACCTGCAAGCTAGATGTTTTTTTTTTTTTTTTTTTATTAAAACGAGCTAAAAATGTTTTTAACTCTTTTTTTCCCTGGATAAAGTAGTAGTTATAGTGTTCAAATATGATATGAAAATTATGAAAAATGTGAAAAATACAGTAACGTTTCAATTTAATTATTTTCCTACAATATATTCATTTTTTTTTTATTATATTATTATATTTCTTACAAAGAAAGATTGAACATGAACAACTCTTCCTATACATACACGTTTAATAATGTATCTTGTCTGCATTTTTTTTACTATTTAAATTAAAATTATGTAATAAACAGAGTATATTCTATCTTTTTTTTATATATATATACCTTACATTATTCTGTATATATAACGTAATTAAGGTATATATTAACTCAAATGTATAATGATTTTTGAAGCAGTATATAAAATAAAACTACAAATTTTCTACAACTTTTCTTCTTTTACAAGATCAATTAAGGACTTATTAATTTTAAGAATAATAAGTGCAATATGTGCAAATACTTATTTATAAGATATAACTGTTAATACACCAGCCGAGCACTAACCGATAGCACGAGCAATAGGTTGTCGCTATATTGCACCTACGTCTTGGTATAAATTGTGGATTTCCGCCAGTAAAGACCGTAAGGTCATAAAAATTCTATTAGACTCAGTCATCTGTCTCTATCGAATAAAACTAAGTTTATTACTGCATTTTTAGAGTGAGACCCTATTGGCAAAGAAAACATCCACCAAGTGTACAAGGGCGCAGCCAAATGAAAACAAAAATAGCCGACAAGAGTGCATAGGTGAAACGTTGTTCAAATGGGAAGTACTTGTATTTTCATTAATAAATACATGTTTCTATTTAAAATATTTATTAAAATGCTGTACTATATAACGACATGGCATATTTAAAAAAATGAATATGATTCAACTATTTTCTTTACACTTTAATTAAATACATAATGGAATAAAAAAATCAATAAAAATAATGCTTCAAATAGATTTTTTTTTTTTAACAATTTTACTACATATATTTGGTTTAAAAACATAACTATTTAAATAGTCAATGACGTTTACTTCTCGCATTTAATTTTTATTATTTTGTCCTATTCTTAATTCTTCATGATTGTTCGCTATTTCAATATCGTAAAATAAAAATCAGTCGCTACCAGAAGGCGTAGCTTATATGATGTCATATCTGTTGTCTGTTATGTCCGTATTAAGGGCCGTGTAATGATCCGGGAATATACCAAAAATTCTAAAAAATATTTCAAACAAAACCTGCGCAGTTCTCGTAAAAATACGAAAATCATTTTTTATATGCAATTTTTCATTGTAAATGGTATATTTCTCAAAATATTTTAATATTCAGCTTCAGCGGTTTATAGCTATTATTGTATAGTAATAGTCAGTCGGTAGTCTGCCTCCTCACGTAACATCCCCTTTTATTGTATTTTTCTCGAAAGCTATAAGCTCTAGGGTCAAAATGTATCAAAACAAAATATACGTATACTTTAAGAAGACATACTACTTCTCTTTTAATCATTTTTTAAACACTCGAAAATCTTCGATACACCAAGAATCTTATGGGCTTTTTATGGAGTTTTGTCTTCATATAAATTGAATCTTCGCTAAACACTGTTCAAATCTTTATCAAAATCAAAAAACACGACTAATTAAATAAGGTCACACTGCCACCAAAGCATTACAAACATTCCGAAATTGAATTATTGAACATTATCCATAAATAAGACTTACACAGAAAAATATATAGAACGAAAATTCTGTTTTTTAATGGTTTATATAAATATTATTTGAAATGTTTTTTGACGTTTTTTTATTATTTGAGATATATTTTTAAATCACATGCGTTTATATATATATATATATATATATATATATATATATATATATATATATATTTCGCCATCAGTATTGAAAAAAAATATATATATAATTACCAATTTTCACTGGTGGGGCGGTCAGGTTGTCCTTTACTAACATAGAATCTTGTTTTTATTATTTTCTTTTTTATTATTTAATTTTTTTATTTTATTTTAGTATTATTTTTATTTTTATTTTTATTTTTATTTTTAATTTATAATTTTTAATTTTAAACTGTAAAGCCGATAAAAATATTTATTTAATAATGTAATTACCAATTTTCATCAGAATCGAGTGTGAGTCCTTTGGAAATCTACCTGTTTATCTTGTTGCAAAACTCATACCAAGCACTATTGAAAATCCAACTAATTTTATCGCTTCTAAAATGAGTGTATTTTGGAATTGTTGATAGGCCGATTACGATTATGATGGTGGCTATTGATTGATATATATTTAAAAAAAAGAAATTGTAAATCACATTAAAATACATTAAAATTCTATACAGTTTTTCAGTGCAAGTGATATTACTGGAAATATTTCAATATTTTTGTCGAGGTCCACTGAAGCATCCGCGACTATGTGCACGATTATTTGGCTACGGTCGATCGATAGATTTCTGACGAATCGATGTTGCTTTTGGTTAATTTGTAGGCTCGAAAAATTTTCAGAGTAAAATAAATTTTGTTTGAATTATCGTTAAAAATATTTTTTTAAATACTCAATATTATTCAGTACTTTTTATAGCTTTTTCATGCATTTCATCATAAAAACTAAATTTGTGCCCATAGCCATTAGATATTGGTATTCAATCCATTATATATACAAAATTCGCCTTGTTTCAATTTGATCAGACAAATTCGACTTTCTAAAATACAATACTATTTTTTATCTGTAATTACTGAAATTGTACATTCTATATATATTATCAAGTATATTATAAATGCTAAACAACATAGTATTTTTACTTTTTATTAGCATTGCATCCAATTGTACCTGTCAATTGAAAAAAGTCTTTTCAGTACATATAGTACATACTTTTTCTGAATTTAAAGTCTCGTATTGAGCAAGGTTCTTCTCGTTTATATATTTGAATAATTTAAAACTCAATTAATTTTTTAACGTAAATCTATAATAAGTATTAATATCATTTTAAAAATGTAATATTTTCATTTAAATATAAAATAATTTTATTATTCCTTACTTCTCCACAATATCGTATTGATTTATTGAAGCCAAGTCCTATATACGGTCAGAGTTTCCAGTGTGTTCTCTGTATGAATTATCTGCAAATTGCTAAGAAATTTCACATAATTAGCATTATAATGAACGAACTCTTACATTATAAATCAAAAACTGTAATGAAATAGTAGCAGTAGAAAATCACTTCCAGACGCTACCTTTTGCTGCGACAAAAAAACGAATTTTTTAAATGTGCGAACTCTTGCAACATGTACCAATTGCATCGTTACTTCATTTCCATAATTTCCACAGTATGGCTTTGATTAATTTTAAAATAATCGTCAAAATATTATTAAACGTTTCGTTAATATACAGGTTGCCTCATTAAATGGTTTAATTTCATATATATAGTAGAGATATATAATAGAGATTGACAAAAAATGTCCAAAAATTTAGTTTGTGAACCATATAAATTAAACGACTCAAAAATCTTAATATATACTGCACCCGATAATTAATGCAAGTGTGCCTACTGTTATGCACACACACGTAGGTATAGGTATCTGTATAATGTAACTATTTAGCAGATTGTCGAATATGACTTGTTGGAAATTACTGTGAGAGAGGATTGACTACCCTGTGTTTCCAATTATCGTTGACATGAATATACTACGGAAGGATTAAGACTTCGGCGTTTATCGGTATAGATTCTATATAGTCCTAACATAACGAAAAAGGAGATTTAGTATCAGATACGCACGCACGCACGCAACACACACACACACACACACACACACACACACACACACACACACACACACACACGTGCGTGCGTGCGTGCGTGCGCGCGCGCATATATGTGTGTATATATAAACGGTTAGCATCTTTTTTTTTAATATAAAAAGTTGAGTTTTTGAAAATTATAAAATCTTTGGAAGTTTATATAGGTTTTATGTAGTATTAGTGTACATAATCTATTAAAAAGAAAATATACTTTTCTTTATTAGTAAGATTATTTATTATAATTATACAACATGAGTGAAAGGCGGCAAAAAAAATATTTTATAATAATTTCTAAATGAAAGCATATATTTATATAATAATAAAAATGTAAAAAATGTTAGATTTTTGTTAATGATAAATAATTAAAAATAATTATTAAAATATAAAATAATGTGTAACATGGCGTAAATTCAATAACTCATCCGTCGAACGGCTTAGTTCAAGCATATACCAGCACGTACCAACATTTATAATCATCGATATTTCTTTTAAAAAAAAATTTTATTTATAAATATGGTAGAAGCAGGCTTTGTATAAGCTGATTCAAAAGAAGTGATTAAAAAGTAATATGTTTATGGTGGCTGAATTTCTTAAGAAAGACAACAGATTCATCTTAACAGAAATTGAATTAATGAAAGCATCGCTGTAAGTAATATTTTACTATGTGAAAATTACATACACAAAATTGATCCGAAACAAAATATTTTTGCAAATTTAAACATATTAATAAATTCTGGTTTTAATTATTAAAATAATTTATTGTTTTTAATATTGCAAGCGAATTACAATCTGACTATACTTATTCTTCATAAAAATCGTATTTTTAAAGAAACTCGTTTTTCTCTCATACATATTCGTACATATGTATATAAATAATTCCAACATTAGTTTGCACTCTTATTTTAACGCCTCATTTTTAAACTTGCATATATATTCAAACTTCTCTCCTTTCTATCTTCTACTTTAATAATTAAACAGTTATAATATAACTCGTAAAACTTTGAATGAAACATCAAGCCGCAAAAAGCGCGGCTGGATGAAATGGTGCTGAGTTCAAAGAATAGAGGAGAAAAAGAGAGATGCTATAAGGATTTAATTTCGCCGATTCCTGGAAAAGGAAAAGTAGATAGTTATTCCGAATTTTCATTTTCCCTTTTTTGCTCGACCCTCACCCCCCCCCCCCTGCAATTTTCGTCATTAGCGCAGCTCAGGAGGGCGCGCGCACACACACACAGGCACACACACAATGCCTAGACTATCCGCTCCATTGGTTTACCGTGGGATTTACGACTATATATATATATATATATATATATATATATATATATATATATATATATATATATATATATATTTATAGAGGATTTAGATGCGCCCGAGTCTCTTGGGAACGTTGTGAATCTTCAATATTCTTCTCCTATATGACATTCTTTTACAACTTACATTTTCTTCTTTAACGCTTTTATGAATTAAGCCAATTTATCTATCGAGATCTTGCTCGATCGGATTACCTCTAATAGGACTTCCATTTTAGATTAAAAGGCTGACTTTAAAAGCACATTGCTTGTTTTAAGTATTAAGTAAAAATAAAAAGCGAAAGCCCATTAAGAAGAGCTAATTAATTAATTGAACTAATATTGTTAAACTTCCCAGTCTTCCTATTTCCTAGAAATGTTATTAATTTAAACGTTCGTGCTCCAAATAATAGTCGATGTTTTGTTTCATTTTAATCGACTTTTAATTAGTGGATTCTTATATACCACATTTTATTTTATTCTGTATATTCTAAATATAATATATTAAGGAAGTTATGTTGTAAACGTCAGTCATCTTTACTTCAATGATTGAGGTACTTTTTGATTCTAAATTGCTTCCATTAAAACTCTATACTAATACCCAAAATTAACGCAATAAATTGCGAGCATAAATTCGCTTGCAATATCAAATTTCCTCTTTTTAACAACTCATTAAACAGTTTACAGCGCTTTCATAACCCCCCCCCACCCCCTTCGCCAAGTCAAAATTTTACAGGGCAATTTTCCGCGCCAACCATCGGCCCCGCAACCCAATTCGGCGGCCCTCTTGGCGCGAAAATATATATTAAGCGCGCGCATACGCGAATTCTCCGATAATTTCGTGGCTCTTTTATCCCCGCCAGCGCTGAGTGATCGCCCAACGAACCTCGGCTGTGCTTCTACGCGTATACGTGATAATAACAATCTCTACTAATAGTCGTACACACACACACACACACACACACACACACACACACACACACACACACACACACACACACACACACACACACACACACACACACACACACACACACACACACACACACACACACACACACATATGTGTATGTATGTATATGTATGTATGTATGTATGTATGTATGTATGTATGTATGTATATAGATATATACATATACATACATATACATACATATATATATATATATATATATATATATATATATATATATATATATGTATGCGCGCGCGTATGATCCTTCGCACAGCAGCAGACCGCATAAGTATACCAATGCGCCTGTATTACAAGCGCGCACCGTTGAGCGCTCTAATTCCTTGCAAATCTCTCGGTTAGCTTGGCGAGCTAGTGGGTAATGCGAGGTAATATTAACGTATAGCAATTATTACGCGAACCCTCCGCTGTACTGGCGCCTGCGCTATGTAACTAATATAATACCGTTGCAGCAAGGCGATGCGGCGCGCGTCGGGCAAAACCAGAGAATTCAAGTTATTATGTACAGCGGCAGCTACGCCGATCCTAATTAAATTCAGCGACAGCGGCGCAAAGACTCTCGACGCGCCCGATGCCAGTGCGTTCGCAGAGGTAGCGCATGGTAGCAGCGCCTCCTCGAGCTGTGCAACCAGGTGCGACTATACAATTCGTGCATGTACGAGCGAGTAGATGAGCGCGCGAAAACCCCTGGCTGCTGGACGGGGTTAAAAGCCCGCATAGGGATTCGCTTGCTCGTCGAGATTTTTAATCCAATTATAAATTAAAGGCTATAGCAGAGAATTTTATTAAATCTTCCCGTTACGATTATATTTGCTTAATAGCCAATTAGCCAACTGCTTTGGAATTGCTGTGTCCTTGGAGAATCATCTGCTGCATCAGTATTATCTACTTTTAATCCGTTTTAATCGGTTCCTAATAGCTACAGACTTAGCTTTAACGTGCACTTATAGGAAAATTGAGCTTTCGGTATATTAACTTTGAATTATATGTTTAATGCAGTTTACATTCATTTTTAAAATATTTTTTTCAACACAAAGTTCACTTATAAAAGATCAAAGCTTTCCTAATTTAATATAGTCGCCTTTTATTCAGCTCTGAAACAATTTTGTAAGAATAGTTCAATTAATAAAAAGAAATTTATTAATACTCATATTTTCAAATTGCAATTGTATTAATAAATGATTAAATAAGATCAGAATACGCATGTGAATAATGTTTTAAATAATATTCCCTTAAAAATTTAACCAAAATTGAATTTTTTAAACTTTAAAAATATTCTCCATAAAGACAGTGTTTTATTTTACAAAAGTTTTTCAAAAATAATAAATAAATTTGTAATGACAATATATGAGTCAAAATATTTTTTACAAAAAAATATTAAATGTAAATCGAAATATTATAAACAGCATATTTGAGGATATAACCAGATAAGAAGTACACAAGTTAAAATAAATTTTAACACTTCTCTTAACTTTATTTATCCCGCTTCATTTAAAGTGTTTTAGAGATTGAAGTTACTTTGAACATTGCAGTTAAACATGCCAATACGAATATTACTTGTTAATTTAAAAACTTTCATATAAATGCCAAAATTAAATAAAATTCAAAATCATAATGTTCAACTTAGCAAATAATAATAATCATAATAACACCACAAACAACAGCAACAACAGCAACAACAACAACAACAACAACAACAACACAACAATACAACAATACAACAATACAACAATAATGTATTCATTTACAAATCTCTAAATATTTATCACGTCAGCAAATGTATAAATATACATTTGTTTTTCTATTATACTTTATATATTAACAATCTAAATATTCAATATAACGAAAATTTACTAATATCAGTCTTTTGTAAAATATTATAGATATAAGACAAATTACATAACTATAAAAAATCTCTAATAATTAAAAGTGTTGAACAATAATTATTCACAAACTTTTTTTTACAATAATTATTACAAGTATCGTCATAAATATTATTTTCTCCAGCTAACGTTATCCGGCCAAACTGTAGGATGGTCAGTGTGTGCTTTATCAGGGCGTTGAAATGTTTGATATAAAAATTACCGAAGAAATGAGATTGAAATCGATTAACCGTTGTAATTCCAAATGTAACCGCTAGATGACGAGAACGTCAGCGTAGCAAGTAAAGACCCATGGGGAGTTACTTGACTCGCAAGAGAAGCGGCGTACTCGAGTATACAAGTAGACGGGCGAAACTGATGAAAGCATACTTACCTGGCGCAGAGGCTACCGTGATCAACAAGGCGGTTCCTCCAGGGCGAGGCTCTCCCATTGCACTACGGTTGAGTTGACCCTTGCGAATATCCCTAATGTGGATATTTCGGGCGTATAATTTTTGTTAGCCGGGACTGCGTTCGCGCTATCCCGAAATAATTTTTTACAAAAAAAAACTTTCTTCATGGCGAATTCTCTCGCGTATTTACTAGAAAAAACGTATCTTCTGAATAAGGATGTATTAATTTTAATACATTTAACATTGAAATAAAATTTTGAATTTAGTTGGAAATTTTGTTTTCGTTGTTCTTAAGGAACGTGTTTTATGCAGTTGATTGCTACGAAAGTAATAATAATGAATAATAACTCATAAATATAAAGCGATTCACAAGAATTACAATAATAAAGCAAAACTGTAGGTTACATTCTTAAAATTTTTATAAGAATTAAAAAGAATGGTTTGATTTATCAATTAGTAATTCGTTGCGTTTAATAATAAATAAATTATTAAACTATTGGGAATAAGTATTAAAGTGATTAGCTTTAAGAACTTAAGTTAGGCGTAAAGTAGTTAATGTCGATATCTTATTAATAACGGCACATATAAACATACATCTATAAGTATGTTTATACATTTTAATAGCTATATTTACGATTCAAGTAGTAATTTTTTTACCAATATAAGGTAATAAGTTTATCATTTTAATATATTCGTTTAATAATTCATGAGTTCATTGAAATGATCATTTTCACTTTACCAATAAAGAGTTGGTCAAAATTACGATTTCACTTTTGCATGTATCGCTTTTTCAATTATAAAGCAATTTTTAAATTATATTTTTTACTTCGCTCGTCATTCGCACGTTCGGACATTTGTTTTCTCAAATTTGCATATACATTGTTATAATAATTTGTCCCGTGTTCTGCTAGACAGTCCGTCATCCTTTATACGTTGTGCGATACAATAATATATATATATATATATATATATATATATAGATGCGGTGGCAAATCGTAAATTATGGCAGACTATCTATTCAGTGAAACAAGGGACAAACTGTCTATGTATAACACTGATGTTTTGCTGAATGTAAAAATAATAAAATTTAAATTAACAACAATTATAAAACTGCAATTTATGTACATAATAGAATTTAAGGGTATATACCACCTTTATATATCAAGATAAAAAACAATTAGCATATGTTAATCCGCTTTACATATAAAATTTATCGTGCAAACTTCTAATTATTCTTTTGCCATTGGCAAATCAACTCAAATTTGAGAATTATGAATTTAAATAGATTTATTGCATAAATATTATTTAATTTTCGTATAATTATAGCTTT
This sequence comes from Sycobia sp. Sy_11, assembly GCA_018907035.1. Lineage (NCBI taxonomy): Eukaryota > Metazoa > Arthropoda > Insecta > Hymenoptera > Epichrysomallidae > Sycobia > Sycobia sp. Sy_11. The sequence goes on from JACCIC010000143.1 coordinate 198,456, forward strand.
CTTATTTTTATATATCTGTTCAAATGATATTTATTCTGCTTGTGTCGAAGCAAGTATTTATATTTAACATTCTCAAATTGAAATCATATGGTGTCTACGCATTTCCTTGAAAAGTTTACGATAAGTCAATTGGAATTTTCTATACGTATACTTTTTTTTAAAGATTTAATTAAGGCATCGATGCTCTAAACATACATTATTAGTATAATAAAATTTTATACGAGTATTAAAATCATATGTAATGTACAATGTATTACATTATATATCCTATCCCCGCTCTAAATTTATTTATATAACATTTATAGGACTCCCACTTTCTTGACTTAAATGCAAAATACAAATTTTATATTAATAAAAAATGATAAGTGTTGTACAATTTGTACAATTGTACAATTACCTGACTCTAACTTTAAATTTACATTATTTCGATTTTTCAAAATATGAATATTTTTAAGAATTTTTTTTATATTTATTTTTAATAGCTTGTTCCAAAATATCTACGTTTTCAAAATCGAAAGAATATAACAAGTCTGAGCTATATTCTTTTAGCCCGGATGTGCCACTCATGCTTGGAAGGCTATGCTGATGCACATAACTAATAATAATGTGCATAAAATAATTCTTTGCTTAGGTATCTACCCGTTTGTCCAATGTAATATTTATCACAGTGTTTACAATTTCTTTGGTATAGCACTCCTCCTTTCAAACATTTATCATCCTTATCTTTACAATCATTAAATAGTCTTCTTATATTATTATTGTTTCTAAAGTAAACTTGAATATTATGCTTCTTGAATGCACCTCTAATTCTTTCCGACAACCCTTTACATATGGTAATACCACCATTCTATTATTATTGTCCCTCTTTTCCACCTTACGTTTTCTAGGATTATTATAAATCCGACCCACTCTCTCTCTCTCTCTCTCTCTCTCTCTCTCTCTCTCTCTCTCTCTCTCTCTCTCTGCAATCATTTTATCCGCAAAGTCTATTGGATAATCATTGTTAATGAATATCTCTTTAACTAATTTTAAATTATCTTTTCTAAAATCTTCGTGTGATAATTTTATTGCTCTGTCAATGATTCCTTTTATAATACCTATTTTGTTTTCGAATCAAAATAAAAAACCTTTAATAATTTAATAAAATAACATTTAATCGTTTAACAAAATTTAATACGCATACCCGTTTCGGAAGAAGAGACAACAAATGATTGACGTACTCATATCCGCTGAGCATCGCCAACCAGATGACGATTGCTGCGGCGCCCTTCGATCAGCTGGATCAATTTAACTAACTCCGCTACCCATCACCTAAGCCAACTTCATCAGAATGTCACGGACGGTGCTTCTGAAAAGAATTCAGGATGTATACGAGTTAATACGAGAAGGATAAGAGTTGAATTGAAAATTTCATCAGAATTGACAGAAGTATTCTAATACCCGCTGTAGCAATCTAAGTACTCTAACACTAGATCGAGTATCAGAAAAGATCAGAAAGGGAGACGGGTGTTAGAATTTTTTTTAAAGAGTTAGGAAGATTTTAGAAAAGATAATTTAAAGTTAGTTAAAGAGATATACGTTAATAATGATTATCTATTAGCCCTTATAGACAAAATTATTGCAGAGAGAGAGAGAGAGAGAGAGAGAGAGAGAGAGAGAGAGAGAGAGAGAGAATCTGATTTATAACAATACTAGAGAACATGATATGGAAAACAGGGGGAATAATAATAAAATCGTAGTATTACCATATGAAAAGGGTTGTTGGAAAGAATAAGAAGTACTTTAAAAAAACATAATATTCAAATTTACTTTAGAAACAATAATAATATCAGAAGAGTATTTAATAATTGTAAAGATAAGGACCGACCGAACACGTAACCCATAAAAGTCGTCTCAAAATATCTGGGCAACGTATTGTACCACCCGAACACAAAATTAAATTATTTTTCCGTATACATCATACCTAAGCAATATACATGGTATATTTTAGCATTTGAAATTAAATATCGTGAATATTTAATTACTGATGACAGCTGAAATTGAAGCATAAAAAATTATCTGCAAAATAGCAGGTGGTTCGGGTTGAACCTTCTTTTTTTTTTGTTAAATTAATAAAAATAGATATAATCTGCGTCCTTTCTAAGATGATAAAGAATTTATATTTCGAATTTCTGAGCAATCGGATGAGTAGTCGTTTGTTTAACGTGTACGAACAAAAACAGACTTTATCTTTATAAATTAGTATGAAGTATGATACGTTAAACTAAAATAATAACAGTCATCCTTGTTTATTAACACCCTAGAAGAATCTGAAATAAAACTTATTACTAAAAGTAAATTAGATTAGAAATTAAAAATAATAAAAAAAAAAATAAAATAAAATAAAAATAATAATAAGTTATATTCTATGTTAGCAAAGGACAACTTGAGTGCCCCTCCACCTTAAATTTATATGCGGATTTGGCATCCGACGTTTCGAACCGGTACGGTGAGCCCGTAATTCCCAATCATAGTTTTCTCAAAATTGGATCTATACACGTATTTAACTTATTAAAAAAACAAATATGCATTTATTAATAGTTGTTTTTAAGAGACAAGTAAGTTTCTATAAAACGTATAATTATCTTCTAACGTTATTTTGACATTTTCTGAAGCTGCTAGTTGTCTTAATACAACATTTACAAAAGTTAAAGTTTTTTATGAATTCCAACTTCGAAGAAAAAAAAATTGCATATTCCAGCATTATGTAATACATCTTCTGGCGATGTGCTTATATTATTCCTTCATATTATAATTTATTATAAAGAAAAATTTTCTTCATGTAGAGGTTGAATCAATTTTTCATGACATAATTGCTGCGAGCATGCCCCTGCACTTAATAAATTCTAAAAATGATTTTCTAGAATTTGATAAATAACGAGTTGATAAATCAATGAAAATCTTTAAAACGCGTAGATTATTTATTTTGAACCAAAATAATATGTTTTAGGATTCAGAATTGTGTATCTCACTTGGGATGAGTCTGCAGTATTTGCGTGTCTCGGTGGTATGCTGGTTGGCCGCAATGTGTCATCATCTGTACGCAACTGTCGCCTCAATTCCGAGTCGTGACGATCCACCAACGTACCTCAAGTACAGCGTGTTTGCATGGGGATCGCCTCTCATAAGTCTCGGTGGCGCTACGCTGTTACAGATGCGTGAGACCGGCGACATTTGGAAAGTCAACGAACTGATACCTTTTAACTGCTGGTAATTGTATTTCCCATTATCTTAGACTAAACTAACCGTTGAATTTTAAAATATGAAAGTGAACTTACCTGTTTCTAATTAACTTTGTCATAAATCTACATCTCGGTCGTTCAATGCATTATAATATACTGTGTATTTTATCAATTTTTACTATTTTTTATTTATTTGACTCTAATAATAATAATTTGATTATAGTTCAACAAATTTAAACGTTTTTGACTTTTGAGTCTTCTTTTTAGAACAAAAATTAGCGTGAAATTTAAAAGTTAAAAATTTATTAGACAGACGTTAACAAAATTGAATATAAATCTATATATGTAATTAGAGTATTACATATGACTTTATTATGAGCAGAATAAGTAAAAAATGTTGAACATGTCAATTCTCCAGTGTAGCATGTGAACGAATTTGATCGTAGTTCATGTATAAACTATGAGAACTGTAAGAAAATTGAATAAACATTTGTTGATAATAATTTTTTCTGTAATTAAACTTTAATTTCAATGTTTATGATGCGTGACCATTGATTTGGTTAATATGCTGAGAACTTTATTTATAAGAATAAATAAATATTGTTAATGTAAATTTTCATATAAATACGAATTCATTTTATATTATATTAGTTTTAAATTTTTTTTTCGAAAAATATAAAAATGTAATTCATATTAATTCACATAGGTTTCTGAAATAATATTTGATAAACAGTACATTAATTATCAATTGCTTTAATTATATATACGTTATATATCTACTGTAAATGTCTTTTAAATAGTTTGAAATTTTAATTCAATTGGTTTAGAATTTTTCTTCTTTTTAGCCACGATAATCAATTGGAAAAATGCCATTTTGAGAAAATCACGTTTAAAAACTTACGTAAACGATAAGGAATCGCGAGCAGTTGCATGTGCATCATTAAACTGTCAATTCCTTCTTAATTATTTTCACTTTCCTATCTTTGATTCTTCACGAAGGGACTACGATTAAAAAAAGAAAGAAAAAGAGAAAATCTGTCTTATTAAAAATAATAATAATAGTACGATGAACAAATAATACATAATACACTAAATGTGAATTATAGATATGAATGATAGAAAAAATCTTTACGTTGGTATACTAATTTCTAGAATTTCTTAGTATTTAATTATGAATGTTTAATTCATAATTTATACATTTATATTTCAAAAGAATTCTGTTTAATACACTGGCTATTAGTTTTAAAATTCGTATACCAAATTACGAATCGACCAATTATTCAGAACTGCTGTAAAAGTTCGTGATTCGGTATTCTAAATTATAGGGTTCTTACTGAGTGGAACCTATGCGGCTGTGCTGAATTCAATTAAAAAAATTATTTATCAATAGATGATGAATAAGTGACGTTGTCTTATATAAAAGACATAAAATAGCCAAAAGTGTTTTTATGACAATTTTTAATTCATATATGGAATAATTTTATTTATACATAAAATACATTAAATATGACTATAACGGTTGAGAAGAATGTCAACTGATTGACTAAAATCATAATCGCATCAAGCGCCTGTTTCGCGTGTATTTTTTCGATATGGGTCAGCTATGAGCTTTGTTATGTCTTTTTCAAATTGTTTTTTGAGATTCTGAACGCGAATTATGCAGGTAGACTTTCAAAAAATTAGAAAAGTTTATTTAAATAATTATATTATTGATTACAATTTGTATTTAAAATTTTGTTCGCAAATCACCCGAAAAATTTATGTCCAGGAAGCTTTTATAGGTTACATAAAAACATTGCTGGATCTGCTTTCTTTCAAATGAAAGAGAAACTCTGTCTAGTCTATATATACATGCCGTATAGAATATATACACGGACATTTGGATGTTTATCGCAACATGTCCAGTTATATTTAGTTGAATTTCTTGATTCTTCTAAAACCGATAACGATAAATGATTTTTATTACATATATGAAATTATTCGAATAAAGGAAGAATTTTGCAATATAATATTTTATAATATAATAATTACGATATATCCTGTATTGTTAATGTTCATTTCTTTATTCATGAACATCAATAGCATAACACAAATATTGCAGTTATGTTTGTTCAATAATGATGCCATTTTTATGTAAATTATTTAAATAAATGAATTTTTTATTAGCTAAAACATAAATACTTACTTTTATATTAATTTTTGCAAAAACCAGATTTCTAATCGATAAAGTTCTATGATAGTAAATAATTTTTTACTATGTGTTTGAATTAGGCTGAAAAAATGTGAGAAAGAGTTATAAACCTTCATACTTGAATAGTGATAGGAAATCGTAGTATTTTATTTTTAAATAATGGACTCTTAAAAAAGTAAAAGATTTTAATCAGTTCAAATTCTGTTCTATGCTTGGTATATTTAGATAGAATATATAAAAACGAATAGTAAAAAAAAATTATAATTCGAATTCAATTCGATCTCTGCGTATTAAACTGTTATTTTGAAATTTTACATATTAAAAGAACGCTCAACAATGATTTGGAATATATATATATATATATATCAATGATGGGTACGTTTCAATATTTTAAATAAAAAATTTTTATTAATTCACAAACCCGTCATAGATACGTGTATGGCTCTTAACTTAAAAAAGAGGGTGAATAATACACACGGAAATTGCAAAATAATTATCTTTAATAAATATCTCGCTTCTAATGTACCTAAAATTCTTAATTTTCAATATTTCGGAATAAATATAGTTTACTGAAAAAATGCAGAAGAATAACATATAAGTATACCTAAGTTTTATTTGAAATTCTTTAAAAAATTAACGTACCCTGTTGAATGTACACAGTAAAAACGTAGAAAAAGATATCTCATTATTGATAAAACATTTACTCTCTGAACGTCCCTCTAACTCATCAGAATGAGCTAAAGTCGTTCGCTGCTCTATGCAGATGGACTAATTTGCGTCGCTGATACATGTAAAAGAATTAAATTCATGTACGAGTTTTATACACACACACACACATATATATATATATATATATATATATATATATATATATATATATTCATACAAGTATTGGATAAAATAAACTTTACTAATTTATTTCATAAATTAGTTATGTCTATTTTATTTGCATCAAAATCAGTTGCACTTAAAACATTCACGGCTTATATTTAATAATGCTAATGCGCTGAACATTTTTGTCTTAAGAGGTTATGCAAATAATTTTTTAATCGCTTTCAAATCGAAAATGATCGTTCTCCTGAATAATTAATGACTGTAGCACGAACACCTCGATAGACAGCGAATAACTTTATTAATATTAAAAAGTATATATTATTCGAATATCGTTCTATTTAATTCATCTTAATCATTGTTAATAATTATTAACCATTTTAATCAAACTTACTCGTTGGTCTTTATTCTTCTTACCTTTTACTCTCGTGCACCCTCACACTTAATTATTGTCGAATCGCGAACGTTTTTTTTCGACGATAAAATCTAATTCTAACTCGTGAAATAATTCAAACTAATAAAACTGACTTGATTTGAACTAAAATGCTTTAATTTAATTAAAACTTAATTTTTTTTGCAAAGTTAACGGAAGATACCACCCTTTTTTAACTTTGCTGTTCTATTATCTAAAATAATATAGTATTTATTGATGTTACAATTTTTTTAGCATTGAAAATAGGTTTTGTAGATATTCGACCTACTGCCTTTCTTTTTTTTTGCTTTTGATCTCGCTCTTGATGGTTTTCATCAATTTTTTTATTTTTCATATAATTAAGGCTTAAACTTTAAAATTATAACATCTATCTTCATTTTTTTAACATATAGATGTTAACTGAAAAAATAACTAAAAGCATTCAGCTTGTATTTTCTTAGTCACTGAATTTATTCTGATTAAAAAGAATTCACAAAAATAGATCATAATTACATTTTATAAGAATTCGAATTTGACATTTTCAATTCGATATTTTTTCATTCTATTATTAAATGTAAAAAAAATTTTGGCAATATCACACACACACACACACACACACACACACACACACATCAGTCTTACAGTCTTTATAATATAATATATTTACTATATTATAAAATAACGACAGTTAGATTCTCCTTGTGTCTTATAATCTTAGAAGAATCTGAAATAAAACCTATTACTAAAGCTAAATTAGATTAGAAATTAAAAATAATAACAAAAATAATAAAAAGCTATATTCTATGTTAGTGAAGGACAACCTGACTGCCCCCAGCACCATATTTTTTCCTTTGATGTCCAACGTTTCCAACGTCAGATTTCTCGGGGGTGACTATAAACAAGAACAGTCTGACTGTCATGATTTTAGTTAATATATTATATTATAAAGTCTGTAAGACCGATAAAAAGATTTATTAATTTAATTAAAAACGGTCGATGTAAGTACAATTGTTAATTTTAATGATTATTGTAATGATATATATATATATATATATATATATATATATATATATATATATATAATTGTTGATACAGTTACAGAAGATAGAACGGTACGAAAGCTGATTTAGTCCTGAGATATTTTGCTATTGACAGAACTAATACATATATTGATCATATATTGAAAATTCTATTTTTCTCAAATAATCGAAGGCTCGAATATGAGACGAAAAATAGATATCAGAATCCTTAGAAACTCAAGTGCTTCATTAATTATTACGTACATCATATGTAAGAAATAAGAAGATAATCTTATAATCTTATGAAAGAAATAGAAACAAGTTTTACAATTAGCATATAACTATTAAATTTTGAATCGAAAATTAAAAAAGGTTAATTTATAGAATATGTATAGAATAAAAAGAACAACTGCAGACGTTACTTTCATACATGTAGTTGATAAAGTATAGGACGATATTTTTGTATTTCCAGAAATATTTTTTCTCGAAACTTGTATTATAAGATTGACTAATAAAATCTTTACTACAATACGTATGGTAAATTCTAGTTTTATAACAGAAAACAGAAAGTTATTTGCTACGCCAATAGTCGACCAATAGCCTTCATAAGCTTTGGGAAATGGCTAACAAGTTATTATTTAATATTTTTATATGAAAAAGCATTCGCGTAACTTGCAATTATGCCTTTAATATTTAATCAGTGTAATATTTTTTTCATAATCACTTATTGTCTTTTCAAACGTTTAGAAGGGTTATTTTGCTTAAAACAGATCATGCACGACACAACTCATTCGCAAACTGAGCTGCGAAATCAAGTATGAAGATCATAATTCATGCAGTTACGAATCCAGATCAGATCTTGCGTGTTAATTTTTTTATGCAGGGTAAATATTAAAAAAGCGATATCCGATATTTATACAGTACATTTTATCGTAACGATGTACATTATTTTCAAATATTCAAACAATTCGTGAACAGTATATCTCGTGTTGCATAAAAAAATTTATGCGTGAATGGTGAATACAGCACACGAGCAAAGCAAACAAACAGCTGAAAAACAACTAGCATATTATCTACAATATAAATAATCGGTGAGCGCTTGGCACTCGGCACTCGACATCATCGGTCCGATTAGTCGACATGTCTTCCAATTCCAACGGTGCGCGCCGAGCGGGCTGTGTTGCACGCCAAACATCTGCTTCAGCGACTATGCGCACGCGCACGCGCACGCGCTAGAAAGAGATAGAGGGCGAGAAAGCTCCACGAGCACTCTGGGCGTACCGCTAGGTGGCGGGCGCAATATTGACCTGTGTCGAAGCAGTGGTGAGTCGCCTACCCGCAAGACGACTAACGGAGTCGAGTGTACAAGTAGACGGAGCGAACGGCTCGAAGCATACTTACCTGGCGCAGAGGCTACCGTGATCAACAAGGCGGTTCCTCCAGGGCGAGGCTCTCCCATTGCACTACGGTTGAGCTGACCCTTGCGAATATCCCTAATGTGGATATCTCGGGCGTACAATTTTTGTTAGCCGGGACTGCGTTCGCGCTATCCCGAATAATTAATATTCAAACAAAATTTTTACTATTGATTTTGTCGTTGAAAAAAAGTTTTATGTAAAAAACTTTTATTACAATAAAGCTTTAGCAGTTAATTTTTTACCTCCGTTTTCATTATCTATCTATCTTTCTAGTTCTTTAATTTAGATTTGCGTAATTTCCGGCAGTAACTAACTAAATCAAGTGGGCCGATATATATATATATATATATATATATATATATATATATATATATATACGCCTTCAAGGCGAGTTTTAGTTATATATATGCATTATTATATGTATATGCTATATATACAGCTATATGTATTAATACAATACTATAATGTTTATAATACACTTGGCTACTACAGATCATAATGTCGTGTTCGGACGGTAGAACACCAATTCAGATGTCTGTAGCGACTTTCACGAGCAGTTTCGTGTATGAATTGAAAATCAGATCTTATATGTTAAAGATGTTTGATAATATAAAAAATGTTATAGTATAGTAAAATATTCTTCAATAATCTATAAAAAAGTTTTTAATCTCATTAAGATCATCCACTCTTTTGTAAAAATAACATAAATGATTCTAGTAATAGTACATGTATGATGTTTTCCTTAATCAAATAAGAAAAAATATATTATTTACGACAGAAAAGAAATGACATTTCAGAATATAAATATATTAGATATAACTCAAAACTTTTGAAATCTTTTTAAAATTACTTTCTATGATAGTATCAAATAAGGCAAGTATGGTGTATTCGAATTCCTTATGATTTGAAACATGTCTTGAATGTTATACATTTATCAATATAATCAATGTATTGTATTTATTTATACAAATGAAATATTTTCTTAATTAGACTTCTCAGTCAAAATTACATATTAACGTGCGATGCTTAAAAACAACTCATAGTTTTATTATTTGTAAATATTTATAATTTAAACAAAAGAAAGTATTGAAATCAATTTTTACATAGTCAAGTATATGTTAAATATGTATGAGTACCATTTCGTTTTATTTTCATAGTACTGTATTTCCACGTTATAAATAAGTGAGTGCATTGGCACAATTTTAATAAGCAACTTTTTCATCGGATAATAATAAGTAATCATTTCGAAACTTACACTTTATGAGGATGTAAATTAAATATGTTAAATATTTTAAATCACTGAAAAATAATGTATATTAACATTGTTTTTTTGTATATTTTATTTACCACATTTTTTAATTAAAACTATGAACATATCAAATGAATATATCAAAGATTTGGAATTTGTAAATAATATGAAAGGATCCTAGATAAAGTAAATACATTGTAAATATCACAAAGATTTAGAATTTATAAAGAATATAAAAGGATTATTTTTTTTTAAATCTATTTAGGAAGAAAATTTAAAAAAAATATTTTGTATAAATATTATTCAGGTATATGAATATTTTTTGTTTTACTATGAAAAGTTTTACAATATAATTACATATATTATTATGTATGTATTTTTATCTTACGAAATTACTGAATTTAGAAAATTATTTTATATAAAGTTTTTATACATATAAAATTTATAAGTAGTAAATTTCTCAATAGGCTATGAACATATATTATTATTTTACCCTTTATCACAATCAGTAAATTATTTGACTATATCAGTGAACTAATTTTTTAATTTATTTATAGGATAATGATTATGTTAATATTTGGAACTTTCAGAAAGTATATTATATAAATTGTTTATAAAATGCATGAGAGATGTATTTAAAATTCTTACTGTGCTAAGAATATACCAAACTCGGCTAACTATTTTGGTTATATTAGAAGTTGTTTTTTTCAGATGATGAATTATTTTCCCTTTTCATTGAATTGTAGTGTTACAGAAACAGAAAGAAACTTATATCAAATTGCTACAATTCAACAGTATGAGTACTGAAATTCTTTTCATTTTTAATAGTATATAATAAACGTTCAGTCTAGATTATGTTATGACTGTATTATCATTTATAATCTATAAATAGATATTGTCCTGATATTGGTCGATATACAGCCAGAAAGAATTCAGCTTTCGCTAGGGTAGTTATGTTACCCAAAAGCTCTGGAGGAATGTGTACCTATGGACGTTCCACTACTGTAAGTAATAAACCGAATGATAATGCAGTCTTAATATCCCAATTCAGGAAGAATTTGAAAGGACAGGATACGTTCGGTTGTACCGATGAATCTGTAAACGGACTTAAAGAATATTTAATGATGTTTTGTTGATATAAATAATAAATTGGCATGAATCCGCCATTATATGACTTGCGCGTTTCATGAGGTAGAGCATTGCATACATCACGCCTTAGGTATAGAGCCGGATACTTTCTTCTTTCTAAGGTCATAGCTACTAAAGCTTCCACGACGTCGATGATTGAGTCGGCGGTTTTTTTTAATCTTTTCCTCGTTCGTTAGCTCAAAAGGAATAATTGATCCGTACCTGTTGCCCAATAACTCTTGACGTATTAAAAAAAAAAGAAAATACATGATATACATATACCTGCATATGCGCGCGAGTGTTCTTAACACTAAAAATCACAAATTTCAAGGAGACTATGGAATCGCGGCTTTTATAAAATTGCTGCAGTATGCTTCATACAAACAAATAGAATCAGGTGTTACTCTTATATCGTGCACAATTTAATCTCTTGATTAAATATTTTACGTATGTCGACTGTTTTGAATTAAATTAATAATTATTTTTATCGGTCGTACAGTATTTATACTTTAATATATTATACTAATATAACGACAGTCAGACTATTTTTTATTAGAATCACACTTATTATTTTTCTTATTTTTATATGAGGGCGATTGTAAACAAGGCAGTATGACTGTCATTATATTATAAGGACTGTAAGACCTATAAAAATATTTATTAATTTAATCTATTAATTATGATCTAAACAGTATATGGCGCGTATAATTCTGAATAGGACTAAAAACGTCAATCAATCGCAATAAATATTTATAATTATTTATACCATAGACCATTATATATACCATAGTAATTTCTATGCTAAATTAACACGAGACCCTAAAATGTTTATGACTACAACAATGAGTATATTGCAATTGTATGTCTCATCATAAATATTTTATAATTTACTAATAAATACTTAAGAATGATAACAATGTATTCTGTTCTATATTTTTATAAACATCAGGAAACTAAAGTTAGTAAACAAACTGTATCGACTGGGTCACAAAATATTGTACTACGTGGTAAGGTTCATTATACAGTCAGATGCAATAATTAGAAAAACACTGTATTTTTGATAAACATACTGTCATTAGACTACCATTTAGATTATTTAGTTGAGGATGTGATTTTATTTATCAACAATAATTATTATGTTAATTTATAATTTTTTCTGATGATCATACAGAATTACATTTTTTCACTTTTTTCATCATCATTATTAGTGTAGCAATTGTGTGGGATCTTATGTTTACATAGGAAAAAAATGTAGTTATATTAAGTGTTTTTTTACATTTTTAGTAAAATAATCTTCATATTTTATTTATTCGCATTTTATATTATCTAATCTTTAGAACAGAAAAGGTGTATTAAAACGTTAACGTTGCATTGAAGATGATATTATTCTTCCAGATACAGTTCTGACTTCATTTACTCGATTCGCTTGAAATCCAGCAACTTGCGTAGAAGATCTACCAGAATGTACTTAAAAGACTTAATATGTAATCTCATAAAGAATTACTATCAACATTTCTTACCTGTTAAGGCATAATAGTGTATAATAACAGATTTACTTATTCAGTATTAGTTGTTATTGTAAAATGAAAGAGTGTTATGATATCTATTGATTTTGATAAATCTGTGTGAATGAGAATGATTATTCAAATAAAAAAACGCCGATTATACGATGATTCTCTTCTATAAAGCCATATGGATAACATTTATTTGTAATATATATATTTTTATGTATTTGGAGTAACAGATTTTTTGCTTATACGTTATAATATACTTATTTAAGTATTATCTAAATACTCGTATTTTATTTATCCGTTTATTATTTTTTATATTAAGTACATTCTCATTTTAACATCTATTATTTCTCAGCATATTTTAATTTATTATAACAGGAACGTAGATAAATAAAAATCAACATCTTTCAGCCATATAAATGAATATTTTATTCGCTCATGTGATGCGAAAAATGCCTAATCGAAGGCATAAAAATCTCTTGAATAAAAAAATATTTCTCTATCTTGTTAATTTTATAGTGATCAACACACAGTTGTCTAATCGTATTACTGCATTTTTTTTTGTAATGTCGTGAGTTAAACATCGAATTGAAGCTAATATACTTGGCTGTTTAAAATCAATTCTATTGTTCTAATATTTTTTTGAAAAATATAAATTATTGCAGATATCTTAAATCTTTGTAAATAAAGTGAATTGTTTGCATTAATAGTCGAATGAGACAAACTTTTTAGAAAATCAAGAAACTTACGTGACTTGATAGAGAGTGAAATAAACCAAGAATTTTTTTAAAACTTAATTCGTGCTTATATTTTCAAAATTAGTCAAAAATAAACAAAAGACTTGTCAATTGGTAGTAGAAGCAGTTAATTTATTCTGTTCAAACGATATCAAATAAGAAAAGGCATTAATCTTTGAAATCCGGGATGCCAAAAATGAAAGCTTTTGCGCCTCCCAAATGTATTAATATTAAATATTGGGCGTTCTTTTGATATTATGAGCCTGATTTTATTGGAATTACAAGAAATAATAATATTTGTCATAAATTAATATAAGTATAAAATAATAGTGTATCTGAGGCCCGACTTTAAGTTCTTGAAGAAACGATGAAAAATAACAAATGAACTCTAGCACCCCTATTAAATTATTAAAAATTTTTAAAGTATAATAAATTCTAAGTAATTTTCTACAACATAATCTGTCCAAATAATTTGTTTCTCTAGATAAATAAAAGCTCGAATACTCTCTGCTTTCAGGTTCCTGGGCGCAAAGGCGACGGTTTACGCCTTTGGAGTACCGGTAATATTGCTACTGTTATCCTCGGGCTATTATCTCCTTAAAGCAGCTATCGTGGCCAGGTAAGTTGTGGGTAGAGAGAAAAAGAGACAGGCGAGGGAAGGACTCTAATTTCAAATAAAGAGGTATCCTCGCAGAGTATGACTTTTATCTGCTTTTATCTTGCCGCACCTTACTTATTGCTCCCTCCCCCCCCTCTCCGTGGAAAATCGTGCATATATAGGTACACCTGCAGCATGCAGCTGGAGATAAAGCAGCGGGAGAAAATGAAGAGGAGGCGGGCGCTGCAATTGATGCTCTTTCTGAAAGTCAGCCTCATCATTGGATTAGTGGCCGGCTGCGGGGTAGCCTCCCGCGTTTGGAAGGTTCCGTTCTTGTGGGCGATTTTCTGCACCGGCCATTCGCTTCAGGTTAGAAAGCCTATAGTCTATGCATATATGCAATTCGTATAATCGTATATATATATAATTATTTTAATTTTCCGTATTTCAATTTTTATATAATGAAAAATAAGTTTGCGAAAAAAACAGTTTCGTCCTTTGCATCACACATATATAAAATCCTAATTTAATTTACGCACACTAATGAGTTTCCAGCTGTAGCTAGAATAATTAAACTTCTATATTATATATTATATATATATATATATATATATATATATATATATATATATATATATATTCTTACTTCCTGATCACATTATATTTGTGTTAATTTTATTAATATTTACTGATAACAATTTCTTTCAAAAACAATTTATTTGAAATGTTCATGCACTCACATCTCGGTAATATTTTATCTCCACAAGAACTTCAAATTTAATATACTATATCGTTGTTTATTCAATGTTAATATTCAATATACTATATCACTTTTTTATTTTTACTTTGTATAAAAATATCTTTTCTCTATTTTATTTATCTAACTTATTTAATTTATATATAAACTTCTGAAACTGGTTTTACTGATAACTAAAAATATCTTCACATTTAACACATGAATTCAAATCAGAAATTTCTGGCTTCTGAAACTTTTTATTTCTTTTGACAGGGTCTTGCCGTTGCGTTGTCCGTTGCTTGCAACTGTAGAGTACTAAAAGTTTATTCGAGAAAATCTTACAAACAACCGAAATATCAGGTATATTTTTAACAAAAAAATACAAGTTCTCGTAATTAAGTATATTTATGAATTTTAATTCAACGTTAAGTTTTTTTTTTTTTAATTCCATAATATTGCAAGCTATTTTTGTTTGTGCACGTACACGATAATGTCTTAGATATAGTTCAGTGTAATTAGCGAATGTTTAGAATTTTAAACAAAATATTTACAAACTTTGCATTAGAAAAGCAAAAAAAAAAAATAAATATTCCGTAATTAAAATATAAATTTGCATAGTTCCCCAATAGAAAGCATAAAGACTAAGATTTTAATGAGCAAAATATTAGGAGTGTGAATAAGTCTTTTCCGTTTTTTGTAAGAGATGGCGCCACCAATACTGTGCGAGTATTCAATGGTTACATATGTCATAATCAAAGCTTATTCATATGTCAACAATTCCATACTAACACATTAGTTAAAATTTTTTCGCATCATAAATTTTTGATATCGTGAAAATGTCGAAATTTGAGCCGAGTCGACGTCATTTGCGGGAAGTTTCACTTTATTGGTTCAATTTGAAGAAATCTGCTGCCGAGACGCATCGATTGCTTCAGGAGGCTTATGGAGAAGGTTGTGTCGATGATTCAAGTGTTCGCGGATGGTTTCGACGCTTCAAAAGCGGTGATTTCGACGTGGAAGACAAGGAGCGTTCCGGGCGGCCGCAAATCTTTGAAGATCGAGAATTGGCGACTTTGCTTGATGAAGATTCTTGTCAAACGCAAGAAGAACTTGCTGAAGCATTGGGAGTTGACCGAACAACCATTTCCAAGCGTTTGAAAGCCATGGGAATGATCCAAAAGCAAGGAAATTGGGTGCCGTACGAACTGAAGCTGAGAGACGTCGAACGGCGTTTTTTCACTTGCGAACAGCTGCTTCAGCGACATAAAAGAAAGGGTTTTCTGCATCGTATCGTGACTGGCGATGAAAAGTGGATACGTTACGATAATCCGAAGCGAAGAAAATCATGGGGACTACCCGGCCATGCATCATCATCGACGGCCAAGCCAAATATTCATGGCGCCAAGCTCATGCTCTGTATATGGTGGGACCAGCTAGGTGTGGTTTACTATGAGCTTCTGAAACCGAATGAAAGGATCACAGGCGAGGTCTATCGACGACAATTGATGCGTTTGAGCCGCGCACTGCGAGAAAAACGGCCACAATACTCCGACAGGCACGACAAAGTTATTTTGCAACATGACAATGCTCGCCCACATGTTGCACCGCCGGTGAAAACATACTTAGAAACGCTCAAATGGGAAGTCCTACCCCACCCGCCGTATAGTCCAGACGTTGCTCCGTCTGATTACCATCTCTTCAGATCGATGACGCATGGCCTGGCTGACCAGCACTTCCATTCCTACGAGGAAGCCAAAAAATGGGTGGATGATTGGATAGAGGCCAAACCGGTCGAATTTTTTCGCAACGGGATTCGTATATTGCCAGAAAGATGGGAACAAGTTGTAGCTAGCGATGGCCAATACTTTCAATAATTCATTTGTAACCATTTTTTCACAATAAAGGCTCAAAATTTAAAAAAAAAAAAGGGAAAGACTTATTCACATACCTGATAGTTTATAGAATTAAAATTAAGAAAATTTTACATTTATATACAACGAAATGCACTATTGATTCGAGTGCGAATAAATATAGTAAAATATCAATATTCAAGTATAAATTCAGGTCAATTCTGTTATTCTATATTGAAACGTTAAACATTTCAACCCTCAAATTACTTATTTAAATACCATCAAAATATATGGTTCCAATACTTATAGAAAATGAAATTAGTCCTAGCAAAATTGTTATGATTCACAGAGTTCACTAACTGCACTATGAGTTTTTTACATTTTCGTAGTCAAGTAAAAGCATTCTACAGAAGTATCGTTTAATATTTGAATTATTGTTCATACACCATGTGTAATAAAGCATTATTAGACGTGTTTTAGTGATTTTTTTATTAATGTTGTTTCAAACTACATTCATTATTATATTATATTTTCAAAAAGAAGTCAAATTATAGTATCAAATAATATAGAATTATGTTTTTGTTTGTTTTTCTGTTGCTATCCTTTTGCATAAAAACATAAACAGTAATTTTAGTAGACATATTTCTTTTACAGTAGAATACTATTGGTGATTTTTTATGAAATGCATCTTTCATAATATACAATGTAATATGACTACTTAATTTCTATATTATTGTTCGAAATCATTAAAAACTCTTAAATGCAATATTTTCTAATATTTATATTTTATTATATATATATATATATATATATATATATATATATATATATATACACACCATTAGGAATAAATAAAAGAATAAAACAAATGTTTTTGCTATTTTCAGTTTGCGAAGTCATCTAGCATGCAACTACTGGCCCCAGCGCCTGATCCTGTATAAGGCAGTATGGGCAGCTGATTGAGAACATTTTAAGCAACGCATTTTTTACATCGAGTTTAATGAAAATTAATTTATATTTTCTACGATTTTTTTTCGAAACTTATTCAGTACTATTTTAAACGACTGCCTCGAGACTTATTTAACCCTTTGCGGATGAAGAAGTCACCCCGAGCCGCCTTTTAAGGGATAACACGACTGTATTAGTGGTTGACAAAAGGCCTATTATTATCCGAGTATGAAAACAGTGATCCAATTTATTTCTAGAGGATTTATTAAGCATATACTAAAGTATGAAAAAAATTATATTAGAATTTTTCTATAACAATGACGGCTATATATATATATATATATATATATATATATTTTTTTTTTCTCTCTAATTATAAAACCAATTAAATATTATATTTTTGATGAACCGTCCGAGGTGTTATTTGAACCAACAAAATCGATTGTTTGAAATTCTTGCAGTGGTGTTAGACTTAAACAAGCGACAGGAGTTATAGAATGATTGTATTTGACAAATGTAATCCAACAAGTTTGCTTCTTCAATATACAATGCAAATTGATGAAATTATGTCAACGATTGTATTAGATATATAATAGTTATTATCAGTAAAACTGAATAACTTATTTATATAATTGGATGTACTTAATTAATGTCTACTTAATCTTGTCGATTATGTTTACAAATGTTTCTGTGAAAAAAATTTCTGTGACTTTATTTTCAATCTGACTCTATCATCAGCAAAGGGACTAATTTACGTTGAATTTTATACATAATGTGATTATAATCCTACAGTATTCTTCAACTTATATATATATATATATATATATATATATATATATATATATATATATATATATATATATATATATATATGATTGTGTAAAGTAACACCACGTATTTTTACGTTAATATAGTTTAACAATGAGTTTAATACGTATATTTTATGAATATTTCGCTCATCTTGATATTAAGCGGATATTGACACGCGATTTCTTTTTGAGGCTTTCTTAAAAAATATCTTTAAAGTTTTTATAAAACTATAAGTTTTACAGATACTTTCTTGTATTGACAAAGCATTCTCATAACATCATATCTAAACAATAAATTAATATAGACACATTTTAAATCTGAATTGTAGAATGTTTTTGTATGTGTATTTATTTATATGGTGTAAGTGACTAGTACTGTGTAGTTTTGTACTATGTTTGGAAGGGCGTTGCAAAATTTGCGAATGAAGCAATGGGACACAATCAAGCAATCAAACTTCAATACGCATATCGTGTTACCTTAACGATTGTATATAGTGCTTAGAATGATTGGAAATCGCTCAAAATTGCGATGAAAAAAAAAAAAATATATATATATATATATATATATATATATATATATATATATATATACTCGAACGTATTTTATAAAACCAGCTAAAACACTGGAGTCATACGCACTTGTCATCGAGTAGAAGATTAATATATACTTTTCATATATAATTTTATCAAAAATATATATGACTAATTTAGCTCGGAAAAATTATAGTATCATTGAATAATTTCTTTATAACTTTTAAATGTGAAAAATACTCTTATTAGTTTTACAGTTAAATTTCTACCGTTATTTTCAAGTCTAATATTTGGGATCATCCATAAATTGTACGTTTTAGATTACCTGCAGGAGGGAAAGGTTAAATTTTTTTGACAATATCTTTCTTCAGGGAGTGAGGTAGTAATAATCTTATGTTAGATATAACTATTGTGTAAGAATTATTGTTTAATAACAATTGTAATTGTTGCATAAACTTTTATCAACTGTTATATCGTTCACATTTAAACTTTATATTAATTATAATAAAAAATGTATAATTAATTCATGCATTCGAAACAAATCGTAAATAAGTATATATAGCATGTTTAGATCTACATAAAATACATCATATTTTAACTGACGAATTTTTATGCCACTACCACGTTCACTAAAGGAAACGGAAGTTGTAGGCATATTAGCAGTTTTACAGTCTTCTGAAAAAGGTAATAGTGAGTTTTTATCTATATTTCAAAAGATAAACATAAAAAATCTGAAAATACATCACTAAATTATCGAGAAAGTGCTACAAATTTTATTATTATTGAATACAATCGGTCCTATGATAGAATATGTGTCAGTCAAAAGATAGTGAGAAATTATTGTATCGAGGAATGAGGAAAGAAAAATTATTGTACATCTTTTATTAATAATTTAATCATTTTCATCAATGAAGAGTGTATATTTTAGAAAATTATAAGAAAAATAATATAATTCATAATGAATTTTGTAAGTCCGTGATCAAATCCGCAGAGAATATTGGATTCTGAATCCATGGACTTTCGAATGATTTATATATTATTATACAATATATATTTAGATTAACTCTAGTTATAATTATAATTATAATTTCATAGATTATTGGTAATAGATTTTGTCTAGATTTAGCACTGTAACTCTGATTACCTTGAATGAATTCGGTATAGATTTCTTACTTAACATGGATTGATAAGAACTGTTTTCTTAACATATCGTTCATTTTTTTAATTTAGCGCCAACATAAAAGCTTTTCGATCAATAAATCCATCCGGCTCCACATAATCTTCGGTTTAATTAGTAATGTTTATAAGAAATTATCATATCTTGTGAACGACAAAGCATTAAAGCTTAAAACTGTTCAGGGGGTTTTCGAAAGTAATCAATTAACTTATCTGAATCAATTTGAATCATTATATTCAATTATTTTAGAAAATTAAATTGTCCATAAATGTTTAATAAATTATTATAAAAATAAATATAATTGTTTTATTACAATTGAAAATGATTCTTTATTTGATTATGTACGAGATTTATATATTGATTGGGGGGCGTGCGTGGGAGGAGGGGGGATTTTACCGTTACCTTATAAAGGAAAGAGTACAAAAATTTTAAAAGAGTCTTACGTAATTTATGGATGGTCCCTTGCAATCGGACATCTAAATTAGATTGAATAATTAATTAAAATATATAATAATCATCGATTCATTGTTTAATATAGAAGAAGCAAATGCATATTTTGAAACATTCTAGAACCAATAATATTATAAGTATTTTTCTATTATGTCTTATTTTGTCATAATCTATATATATATATATATATATATATATATATATATATATATATATATATATATATATAATTATAAGTAAATAATTTTAGCGTTCATCATTTCTAGATTGTGATCTAATTATAACAGATATAATTATTTATTTATATTGTTTACAGCTAAATGAATTTTCCACTACCGAAAAAGTTCGAAGACAACAAGTCATAAGCACTCGCAACCTATGAGTTATCCGGAATTTTTTTCTAGTAGGTGCACATTTGTAATCGGACTTGATCCCTTACCGTTCTTAAGAAATACTTATAAAAAACATTTTTATTCAATTTATCTGTTGCACTTGAATTCTGCAATTATATGTCTTATATAACAGAATGTAAAAAATGAAGAGTGGAAAGTAAACGAAGTTGCCATATCTTTCTAAAATTATGACTGAAAAATAAATTCATTATAATAGCTCTCTATGCGTTGGTCTTTAATGATAAATATTATTTATATATCACTGTTGCGTCGACAATGAAGGTATTTTTAAAATAATTTTTTATTAATACTATTTTTGCATTTGATAAATTTAATCAGAAATAAATAATTTCGGTATTCTTTGATTTGTCATAATTTAGTATAAAATTGAATGCTAATTGTGATGAAAGTGCAAACACCGAAAACGAACAAAATAAAATTTAGAGAAAATAGTCCAACTATATATTGTTACATACGCATTTCATAGTATTCTAATAGAATTTTAAATTTAAGTTGTATGCAAAGCGATGCGATAATTTATCAATGTTTCTAGTTGAAAACGACGATATAATTTTTAAATGAAATAATGTAAATATAAAAGAGACGCATTATAGTAAACATATCAACAATCGGCGTAATCGAATGTCCATGGTTGTTGCTTTTCTTACATCCTTAAATTCCCATGCAAGTTACAATAATAATGATAAAAGAAAACTAGAGAAATTCTTATACGCTTAGTGAGCGCACCTGTGTATACTCGAAGTCAAGATTCATCCCCTCACACAAGATATATCAGCTAGGAGAGCGACTGTGTATTCTACTGTATAAGCTTACGATTGCCATCACACTCTGTACAAGCATACTATGCCTATATACGCATAAGAATCACAGATTATTACGCTTGCATGAATTTGAATCATGGAATTGTGTATATTTAATGGCGATCATTAATAAAAAGCATTTTAAAAATTAATCAAAAGCGGATCATAATTGTTTTCTTTATTCAACTGTACTTTTTCTCACCTTAATTAATTATTTTATTTCAGTGCAATAAATCATGACAGACAGTATGTATTGAAAATTGTTGTTGAAAAAAATCCAATATTCTTTTCCTCACAATACTTGGCCCCTCGAAAATATAAAACATAGGTACCGCATGCGTGCGATAATAGATATCAGAGTCGGAACGGCTATAACCCCGTACATGTTTAAAAATCCCCGTAAAAATCTGTAGAAACAAGAAGGCATAATGTAAACGTACGAATAATCCCGACGCATCGATACCGGTAAGTATTAGGTCGGTATTAACTCTTCGTCGGCGCAAGAGCGACCGTCGTAGCTAAAGTCCTATGGAGAATTGGGGTGGATGAACGAAAGTAAGAAGGGTAAGATGCATAAATACGCGTCGCCTTATCGCTTGCCGAGAGTTTTCGGCTTTTTTCTGAATTCTTCCCGATTTTTCTCTTCTCCATCACAGGCGAGCGAGACGCGCATGTACGTATACTCTCGCAAACTTAGTAGGCAGGAAGTCGCGGCATCAGAGGGGGGACTGCGACAGCGTTGCGGCTCCTTTTCTCGGCTCTTTCCTCTCTCTCCGCCCCTCTCTGACTGTCCCTCTCTGTGGGAGGGGCTGGGGCGGTGTTATATGTATTCTCGCACTGACACTTCGAATCGCAACAAGAGTATACAGTGCACGGGCTCTCAAAAATGTATGTCACGCAGCTTTTTTATTTTACACCCTCCACTCTACAGTCGTTTCGTCGAGACGAAGGACCTACTTGTCTGGATAATTGCAATTTCTAAAATTACGAACGCCCCACTTCAGTAACTTTATTGTTTTTACAAGTCGCCAAGAGTAGGAGTTATTCAATTTTCCAAAATGGAAATGTAAATTTAAATACTGATTGTTCAATATCGGAATAATAACAATAATAGGCAGAGCATAGGTTTGATATTAAGTACAGACAACAATAAAATATATTTTTAAAGAGAATTGAGTAAATTTTATAAATTAAAAAATTCTTTTGCGAGTTTACACTTATTATACGCGTAAATATAGATGCAATTCTAAAAAGCCTCTATGTGTAATAATAGTTTTTAAATTTTGTATACTTACAGTCTTTAGGGTGCTGCTTACAAGTATCCTAGAAAAAATATGCGCCAATTGAATTTTCGTTATAGAAAGTATAAGATATCTGTAGACTGAAAAAGTCTTATATATCTAACAATATTGAATACTTAAAAAAATTATTCGGTTAAAAGTTTTAGGCCTTATTAAAATACATATTTTACCTTCTATACATTTTTGCTCTTGAACTTTTTTTCTTTAGAAAACTGAAATCAAAGATAATCTATACCACACGTCTTGAACGATATAAGCATCACGTTTCTTGTTTTCCACAATTTTCTTGGATACTACAAGTTTTATAGAACAAATATGCTTCTTGTATAGAAAATAGTAAAAGAAAATGATAGAAAGATACGCGTAACTTTTCTTTTACATATTTTTTTTTAATACTTAAACCGAAGAATAAGTTATAAAAAAATAAATTATAATAAATAAATTAATATTTTAAATGCTTTCGGATTAGAAGAAAAATTTTAACAATTCTATAAAATATTATACATAGACTTATAGAGAAAGAATTGATTGAAAAAATGGAAAAGATATTAATATTGACCTAACATTCAATAATCTAAATAATATTGAAATTTACATGCTAATTAAGATATATAGCAATATATAATATGATGCAATCAAATAATATAACCAACTTTATCCATTATAATAAATGTAAATATTAAAAAAGTGTCATGAATAATCGATGGCGCTTTAAAGGGTTTCTTACAAAGAGCTTTAGCTTATTGAAATTATTTGCATATCAATTACTAATATTTATTATATCCACGGTACGTCGTCTATAACTATAACGGTAAAAGAACACCGCACGTATTGTTATTAATCTCGTTGGGCTCGATAGATTAATTTATGGACTGCCCTTTTTCCCAAATTTATTTGTATCATTTCTATAAGTTAAATTAGACAAATTTTGACTTGAATAATTCAAAAATCACCTGAAAATACAAAAGTATGAGACTTTTGTATATCAAAATCAATTTAAAATCAAGAAGCCGTATAAAAATATTTGCCTTGCGCAATAAGCAGTCTTTAAATCTTTACGACTGCTTTACAGAAGTTGTAAAATACGTAACTGCGTGGATGTAAAAAAAAATCCTAAAGAAGAGAATGAGCAGGTTTGACGACGTTTCTTAAAGGAGAAATGAGGCAAAAGCACGTAGATTGGCCATAAAGCAATATGAAACTTTTAGGATTTACGCGCGACAAATTTCCCAGCTCCAATTGGAAAGAAATACCAATGCTTCTTTAATAAATCGATGTTCATCAAAGGATTTTAATTTTCTTATTTAATATTTTATTATACGGTTATAAATATAAAAAAATAGTGAACTTTTTTTTATTAAATATGTATTATAATAAAATATTATCTTGAATATAAAATTTAAAAAGAAACTTGGACTTCATAATCAAATCGCTTTTAGCAATACTATGTAGTCGCATCCTTATTCTTTCAGACTTAAATTTTTTTTCAAGTTATTATCCAGTGTAAGATTATAGAGACCTTTAAACGTGTAAAATTATCAGGACTTTCCTTCAAGGGTTGCGTGAAATTCATTTTATAAAGTAACCCACAAAACATACGCACATACGCACACGCATGCATGCGCGCGGACGCAAGCGGCACCAATACTGACGCACGTTTATCGTTCTCACTCTTTAAAAAGCCGGAATTTTGAAAAATTAGTTGGTTTATTATCTCTATAGAAAAGTGTTCTCATGTCTTTGAATTAGAGTCAAGGCAAGGTCCAATGTTGGCAACTCAATCCATGAAGCCATATGGCGTCATGCCGGTCCGAAATCGGTTCGGAATGGTAATGCATGGTTTTTTTATGTATTTTTATTTTCTGTTACATTTTGTTTTGAAATTATCCATGAAATTTTCAATTTTATGATAAGAATATTAAAAATTTTTTAACATTTAAAAGAAATATAAAAATTTTTAACATATAAAAGTACACTTAAAATGCATGTTTCAAAAATACCCCATATAGCGTCATTCTGTCCCTCTAAATGTTAAAACTCAACTATTTCTGTTATTATATTTAAAGCATAACATATTCGAAAATGCACAACTCCGTGTCAGCGCAAGCTGCGCGGTTAATTTTTCGCCCGCGGCACAGGCGTATTCCCGTCCCAGCAACAGAGCGCGGGACCCGGCGCGAGGAATACAGATGATCTCAGCTTGCACATGCACTCGAATATACTATGGCGATGGGCGTTTCTATATATTAACGAATTTCTCACTTTTCCCATGTCCCGTGTCCATCTCTTGATAAGCCTATTCGAAGGTGTACATACACACATGCGCGCGCACTTATATGGGTTAAAAATAATTGAGCTTTATAATCGCTGCAAAGATCAAAATGTCTATAATGTATTATAATGTTGAGAATATATTTTTTCTTTGTGTATTAGAAAAAGTGACCAATAAAACATTTCTTTTACGGAACAGATGCTTCGCGTATAATTAAAAATTCTGGTATAAACTTTTCGAAACTTCAGAACCATTGTACATACATTTTTGTAAAAAATTAACAAAAATTAAGGCATATTATAATTATTTTCTTTATTTTCCGCTATTATATAGAAAATGTTATATTTCCCTTTTTTGGACGTTAAATACATACACAATAATAGATTGAAATGTCAAACCATAAAAATTGATAGTTGTGGTATATAAAAATATATAAAACCCTTTAGCTCTTACTGAACGCTCCTGAGAATAAAATAAATAGATATTATTGGTTTGCAGAAAAAGTATGAGGTTGAGCGAGATAGATAACGCACTGTTTACGAACAGTTGTTCAAATGGGACGTGACTTAATGCCAAGATATATACATCCGGAGATATTGACACGACGCGACGGGAGTCGGCGAACTGTGTACGAATAACCATCAGGGACGATAAAAATAACCCAGTCGATGTGTGTCCGCGCTGCTGTATCTGCATCGCATGCATCGCATGGGAACGCTTCCGAGCGAGATTTAGATTGATATAGAGAACGACTTGAAAAGTTTTTAATTCATTGCAGCGTAACTGATTCATGTTAAATATACCTTATATGGGGATTCTTTTTGCTAACCATCAAGTTGTACAATAGCTTAATAATTTATAAAGTTAACCTTATCTGAGCTTAGTTGTTATATTTATTCAAATTAAAGAAATACCTCGTATGCAAGGGCACTTCAAATTATAAAAGCATTCTGCTTAGTCCTTTATTAGTTGGAAAAAGCTAGTTTTGAAACGTTCAGTAGAGAGTAGATTTGATTCAAAATTTGCATTCGCAGTTTAATAAATTGTTTTTTTTTTGTCGAAAACATTGTTTCTTTCTTTAATTCTCATGATTTAACAATTGTAAATAATACTACTTTTGAAGTATGAATATTTTCACTGAATATACAATCAGAAATCACTGAGAAATGAAACGATTAAAAATATCTAAGCTAAAGTCTATGAAATAATCTAATTCAGTATAATTATTCGACGTAAAGTACTCATATTTAGGTTTTAACACACTTGTATCTTTCGTTCACAGGAGCAGGACAGCCAAAACTATACATACATAAACTAACATCTTTCGTCTCGGTTTTGTCCAAGATAATAATTTAACCAATTTATTAAAGGATCCGAAAGGATTATTAATGTCTATGTAAAAAATACTTTTCGTATAAACTATATTCTTATATATATTTTTACCTCTCGTCGCTTCCATATAAAAAGGCGCTATCAACGTCCGCTTCAAAAACCTGCCTTTTCGCAGACTATTTTTTTGTTGCTTTAAGTACAGCTGGCACGTTTTTTGGCAAGTTGCTTCTTCTAGATATCACGAATGAAATGTGTAAAACGAATTCTTATTCTCAATGATCGAAATCGTTTGTACACATTGTTAAGAAACCAGAAAGTACATATCTTCACCCATTTCGCTCAATCTTTCCTATGCAAATTATTCGAAACTTTTCAATTAATATTATTACAATTAAATATAATCATTATATTATATATTAAATTTATGTGCAAAAATACAATTAATAGAATATAAAAAATACAAATATAAAAGCCACATATTACTCTCCCGGACCAGCATGACGCCATCTGACGTCTTAGGTTGAGTTGCTAATATTTGGCCTTATATTTACAATAAGGCAAAATGAATTTAGGAAGTGGATCGTGCACAAACAATTAGATGAATCTCACACTCAAAATAGAATAGGTCTTTAAGGAGAATAAAGTGTTATTGCATCATGTTTAGATGTTCGAGGCATTTTTGATAACAATAATATTAATATCCTTCTAATCAAGCTCGCTTCGGTAGGTTGCTCTAGAATAATATTAAATTTTATTAAATTTATTATTAGACAACGACTAATTTATACGAATGAAGAGAACAATGTCCCAAGATTAGCGAAGGAGTTCCATCAGTTGGAGTTCTTAGCCCACTTTATATAGTGTACGTAGCCAAAATAACAGATATCTATATATATAAAAATTAATGTATGTGTATTTGTTTGTCCTGGATAAACTCCGAAACTACTGAACCGATCGCGTTCAAAATTTAACCACGTCTTCTTTTTTTTTCATAAAATTCATAAAAATATAAAAATATAAAAAATTGGCAAATTAGGTAATCGCTTTACCAACTATTAGTAATGTATATAGTATAAACACACAGCTGCGTTAGGCCCCGCACAGCATCGAAGCAGATGGTCAGATCAGAGAGAGATAGAGAGAGAGAGATAGAGAGAGAGAGAGAGAGAGAGAGAGAGAGAGATAGGAGAGAGAGAGATAGAGAGAGAGATAGAGAGAGAGATAGAGAGAGAGAGAGAGAGCGAGAGAGAGAGAGAGAGAGAGAGAGAGAGAGAGAGAGAGAGAGAGAGAGAGAGAGAGAGAGAGAGAGAGAGAGAGATAGAGAGAGAGAGAGATAGAGAGAGAGATAGAGAGAGAGAATAGAGAGAGAGAGAGAGAGAGAGAGAGAGAGAGAGTGAGAGGTATAGAGCGCATGCTATAGGCAGCTATATACAACTGCAACACCCACTAATCGGGTAATCCACGTTAAACCCTTGGGTTCCTCTTCTCCCCCCTCCCACCATCCTAGACAATATCTAGGGCTTTCCGAACGAATTCTACGGGGAGTATTGTGTTTAGTCGTTAGGAAACGATGTTTAGGTACGTCGGGACGACTTCTACGGGGAGTACCGTGTTTAGTTGGTAGAAGACGATGTCCAGATGTCTCTGAACGACTTCTATAGGGAGTTTCATGTTTGGATAGTGGCATAAGATGTCCAAGCGCTTCGGAACGACTTTTACGGGGAATTTCGTGTTCGGACGGTAGAAGACGATGTCCAGATATGATGGGACGACTTCTACGGGGAATTTCGTGTTCGGACGGTAGAAGACGATGTCCAGATATGATGGGACGACTTTTACAGGGAGTTGTCTGTTCGGATGGTAGAAGACGATGTCCAGGTATGACGGGACGACTTCTATGGGGAGTTTCGTGTTTGGATAGTGGGATCAGATGTCGGAATATTTTGGAACGACTTCGACGGGGAGTGTTTAAGATACTTCTATAAAGAGATTCATTTTCTATCGTTCGAACACGCACACTCCCAGTAAAAGTCGTCCAGGAATACCTGGACGTACGTGTATTAAATACGGTTGTACATTATGTATATACATACTGTATATACAGAAGCGACGATAGGTAAATTACGGTCAATTATTTATAGTAATATAGATTTTTATGTATAGAGTACTTTTTACTTAGATATTATTGAATTGCTTATGAAATCGGTTAAATTATTATCTCGGGCGAAGCCGAGACGGGGGATGCTAGTTGTAAATAAATATTATATATATATATATATATATATATATATATATATATATATATAATAGATATATTTTGCAATATGTAGATGAAATAGTGTTTTACATTAAAAATTAGAAAATGCAGAGAAAAAATTAAATTAAATTTATACAAAATCGTACTATGCCTCACTCCAAGTAAAACCACCCTAATGCATTTTAAGAAAAGAAAAATTAAACTAGTTACAGTAGAATTAAAAATAGGCGAATGCATAATAGAATTCAAGAGAGTGTAAAATGTTTGCGATTGACTTATAGTAGTGTAGTTATCTATAATCGGCTATAGTAGTCTAACTAGTTACCTATAGTAGGATATAGTAGTCTAGTTATTACCTAGTTTAAGTTATTAATATAAGTACTGAAAGTCATTATAGTTTATATCAATATAACGATTCAGATGTAATAATATTCATCCCAATTGATATCATATTAACACAAAACTTATGAAACCACGAGGGCGCTAACCAAATACTTGATAATTTTTTTTTTAAGCTTTCAACTCTTTTACACTGTTATTAAGCTATATACATAAACACTTTTTTCTTCGTTACTAGTTATGCTTTTAAGATGGTTTTTGAGGGTACAGTGAACTATCGATATATTATTACTAAGCACATTTAATAGGAAATTATTGCACAGCTTCTTAGTTCGATTTTGCAATGTAATTGCTTTAGATTCATTTAAAAGTATCTTAATTGGCGTACTCATACGGAGGCCTAATGACGTATTGTTGAATACTGTATTCTATCAAGTTGTATTATTTTAGTTTTTTGAACTGGGAATAGATAAAACACGGGTAGTCAATAATTGTTCTTATGTAGCTTTTATACAATGTCATTAATGTTTACGGATGTGGATCCCAACATGTGCACTGAAGATATTTAACGATATTTAGTGCTTTTTTCGGCTTTGTTGCATTTTTCTAGTACATGCCAGATTTGATTATCAAATGTCAAATGGTAGTCAAAGTATACACTAAGAAATCGGACGGCGTCTTTAGCAGTTATTATCGTCCCAGAAATAGTAATGTTTAATTCATCTGGGTATAACACTATGTCATCAGCATACTGTAGTATTTTAACTCTTCTATCCGTATAGTTAGATATTTGGGTAACATTGAGTAAGCCAAGTGGGTATAACACTATGTCATCAGCATACTGTAGTATTTTAACTCTTCTATCCGTATAGTTAGATATTTGGGTAACTTGAGTAAGTCCCCCCTAAGGCACGCCTTTATAAATCACGTATGGTTCATCTGCCCTACCGTTTACGTATAAATATTGCTCATATGTCAGAAATTTAATGAAAATAAGTATTTTATTCGAACAACCTATTTTAGCTAGCTGACTTTAGAGAGGCCTTTTTGGAACCCTCTTTGATTATCAGGAATGTCATTGTAAATTTCAACCCAGTGTCCTAATCTGTTGCATATTTTACAAATGTGCAGTGAGTTAAAGCTAAGAGCCTAAGATTCTGTCAACGAAGTTCTTTTGCAATATAAATGAATATATTTTTCCAAGAAACAGGATAAGTGTTTTTAGAATATATTTCATTCAAAATTTCTATAAGTAAAAGGTGGTACTTTAGTATTATATTTTGCTACACTTCATAGTTTATATAGTTATAGTTATAGTTTCATCCATGCCTGTGGCACATTTTTTCATGCATGAGTAGAATATTAAATTAATAATATTTATTATCGTTAGATTTTGGAATGGATGGGGGATCAGTGGGTACCCAATCAGGGCAAATGCTTCTAAGGATTTCTTCAATAGCTAGAATCACCATTATCAGTGAACGACTGTTGATTAATTTTAGCCCATTAAACAATTTAGTTTTATTCCATGTGTACTGTAAGTTAGTATTAAAGTTAAGTGTTTCAGTAAAATTATGAAAACGTTTCTGCTTTTTCAATTTAAATAGATTTTTAGTTAGTTTTTTTTATATTTTTATATTTTTAGTAGTTTAGTCGTGTAGTGTATGTGAAAAATCTCACTTTTTAACAGTATCACATTCCCTGTCCCACCATAGTATAGCTCCGTATGCACATCTGAGTTTAGTAAGTTGTCTACGGCTCCAAAGCATAATGAGTTACGTATAAGCATTACAGTACCCCCACCGATGGAATGTAATCTATCAACTCTATAAGTATTGAAACCTGTAAATTGAAAACTATGCACGCACTTCAACCAAGATTCAACACAAACTAAAATATCCAATTCGTGTAATAAAATCTCGATTTCTTCTTTTTTATTGATCACACTTCTGACATTTCAAAAAAGAAAATACAATTTAGTAGGGAAATTTGGAACTTTGTCTCTATCAGGTTTATTTGTTCTACTCATATTGAAAAAGTGTTTAGAGAATTAGTTGCGCAATTTTGAGGTTTATTAATAGATATTTCTATGATTTTAATATATTTATGAGCTGAACTATTCTTCTGAAATTTCATCAGAAGAGGCTTGGATTTCCGAAGTGCCGTCCTCGATTATCATTTTATTCATCATAACAGCAATAGTTGATTCTTCAGCAATGTAATTCTAGTCTTGCCATCTTTGAGAGTAATGTATTTGTATACTTCATCCATAATAATAACAAGTGACTTTGGATTTTCTGTGTATTTGTCACATATTAATCGTGCTTCTGTATATTTATGTTTGTAGGTCTCACTTATGTACTGGTATAGTTTATCATATATAATAGAGAAAGTAGCAGAGTAGCTCTACTGTAGCCTCTACTTGTACTATCAGCTCATTAGGAGGTTCTTTGGATTGTAAAATCTTTTTTTTTAATCTTCTACTTCAAAAAGTGATTGGGCATCAACGCTTCTTGATCTCGCGGATCGATAGACACTTGTGTTAAGGGACGCGAATTTACCATATGTTCTTTACCATATTTCTAATAATACGGTTAAAAGGACTTCTTCCGTCGGAGCTTGATCGCCTAACGCATGCTGAAGCGCCGTTTTTACCGAGCTTATCAGTCTCTCCCACGCTCCCCCCATGTGGGGAGCGCCCGGAGGGTTAAAATGTCAAGTGAATCTCTTGGTCATTGCAAAGTCTCGTTGTTTCTCCTGGTCTATACTTAAAATAGCGTCGCGTAATTCCTTACTCGCCTTCGCGAAATCGTTGCATTGTCGCTGTAAATGGCGATGGGGTATTCCCGCCTACTCGCAAGTCGCCGCAAGGGTATTATTGCCGAACTAGCATCCAGAGTCGAGGCTAATTCTAAATGAATAGCAGGCGTAGACATGCACGTAAATAGGAACTACAACTAAAAATTGTAGCGCGCGTGTGGGTCCATCTGGTCTTATTTACCCTTTTTTTGCATACACGATACGCATGCACACACATATGCGCACGCATCATACGCACACAAGAAAAATGAATATACAGACACACACACACACACACACACACACACACACACACCAGTGTGGAGTTTTGTTGCTTTCTCCTATCTGGCGCCTCCCCAGTTTGCGGATAGGGCATGGCTCGCTACAATTTGTAGAGGGCACTGAGGAAATAAAATACTCAGGGCGGACAGAAAAAGCTAATAGGGAGGGCCTCCCGAACTTAAGGCCAATTATGATTAATGTTTGGTATAAACAAGGATATACCCCAGGGAGTATCTCCGGCAAGACCGGTCAATCTCCTCACCGATTCCGATAGAGTGTAAGCCTCTATGGTCGGTGGTAGCCCCTCGAATTCTGGGGAGGGCAAATCAAACATCATCATAGACAGTACATTGAGTACTAAAGGAGATGTCATGATGGATCAAGAAATGATGGATCGAGAAATCTCCATCACGCGCAGAAACAATCATCTGGAGCGACTTGGTGAGAAGATCAGCCAATTGTTGGATTTTGTTAAAGATAGGCATAACGTACACAAGACCATTAAGGATCTTGCTCGTTCTATTAATGCCTCATACAAATGCATCAGTATGGCAGAGGATGATCTGTTGCAGTATCACCGTCCTGGTACTCATGAAGTGGTGACTCAGACTACGCCGAGTCTACGCTCTGATACCAAACGAAGCGCAGCAGAAGGGATGGATTCTACTCCTAAAACAATAGGTGGCAAAAGGACGAAAGAACCATCATTGGGCTTAAGGAGACCACTAGAGTCGGTTGGAGTACCTACAGGGAAGTCAAGGAAAATCAATGGCAGACCATCAAGCGCAAGAAGCCCAAAAGTAAAGATAAAGAATTATCTAGTACACACAGGTTTAATGGACGAAATAGGCCTAATTCCATTTTGATTAAGGCCAATGAAGGAGTTACATACGCGGAGGTACTGCGTCAAATAAAGAATGACCCGGAGTTATCTCATGTGAAGAATGAGGTTAACAGGATACGCAGAAATGCAAGCAGTGCCCTTGTACTTCAGTTGGAACGGACAGCCAAAGATGTACATGAGTTGGCTCGCATTGTTGAAACTAAGGTTGGCCATAGCGCATCCACTTCGGTCCTGACTAATCTTATTATTTTGGAGATTAAAGATATAGATGAGGTCACTACAAAGCATGAAGTATTTGAGGCTCTGAAAACACACCTGGAGCTAAAGGAGACTAACCTACTAATCGCTCGTTCTTTGCGGCAAGCTTATGGGGGTACTCAGACGGCGGTGGTGTCTGTACCATATAGCCACGCAGCTGAGTTACTACGTGCAGGGCATGTTCGAATCGGATGGGTCAGCTGCAGAGTTCGAAAAAAAAACAGAAATAAAGCGCTGCTTCAGGTGTTGGCAGATTGGCCATTTAGCGTCCGTGTGCTCGGGTCCTGACAGAACTAAACTTTGCAGGCACTGCGGTGGAAAAGACCATCTATCCAAGCTGTGTGAAAACAAGTCCTGCTGTTTACTCTGTAAATGTGAAGGAAAAAAGGAGATTAACCATCCAGCATACAGCTATAAGTGCCCGATCACTGTGGAGTTTTTAAACAGACATAAAACATGAGAATACTCCAACTGAATACCAACCATTTCGTAGCAGTTCATGACCTGCTGAAACAGACAATAAAGGAGCTAAGAATAGACATTGCTGTAATCTCCGAACCATATTGTGACAAGGTCAGACCACAGCGCTGGATAACTGACACAAGCAATAGAGCTGCCCTCTGGATTGGTCAAAATAGGCAGGTACTAAAGCAGTCGAGTTATAGGAGCGAATTGATATCCTGGGATAAAATACAAGAAATATACGTCTTTAGTGTATATGCTCCTCCAAGCTTGACGGACAAGCAGTTTGAAATCCTTGTAGCTAAATTAGTTGATGAAGCCATGGACAAGAAACCATTATTAATCGCTGGCGATTTTAACGCGTGGTCCACAGCCTGGGGAAGCGCTTCAACAAATAACAGAGGTAGTATGCTGCTTGATGGCCTTAATTCTCTTCAACTACACGTGGTTAATAAGGGATTTGAATCCACTTTCATTAGGGGTGATAAACAATCAGTCATTGATGTAACATTCGCCAGTGATTACTTGATTCAGCGGGTCCTTAATTGGAGAGTAAGCGACCTTTACACCCACAGTGATCACAGGGCGATCTTGTACGAGATTGCAAAGAAGAAAGTAAAGAACAAGTGCAATGAGTGGATGCCCACACGGAAATGGAACATCAGAGCGCTAGACTGTGAAGTGTTCGCCACTATAATATCAGAAGAGCGTTTAGAATATGGTGCACCAGGCCATCTGGCAAATGCACTCATGAAGCATATCTCTGAAGCATATCTCTGAAGCGATGCTTCGATGACTAGGACTAAGAGCGGATTTAAACATCAATCTGTCTACTGGTGGACAAATGAAATTGCAGAATTGCGCAAACAATGTCATCGCGCATGTAGACTTGCCCAAAGAGCCCGCACCCATCGTGATACGTTTAATAGTTTATTTAAAGAAGCACAAAGAGCGCTTGTCAAGGCCATTAAGGCAAGCAAGCGTCGATGCTGGCTTGAACTGTGTGCAGAGGCCAACAATGACTTATGGGGACGACCATCCAAAACAGTCATGGCACGATTGAGTAGGGCACCAACACAACCCACTAGCACGGTATTGATTGATAAGATTGTTTCCGCTCTCTTTCCCAATGACACCCATGGGACTGTACTGCGCACGCAACGCTCGGACGATATACCTCCTATAACAGAAATGGAGCTACATAATGCTTACGCTAAGACTAGAGACAATGCTGTACCTGGCCCTGATGGTATCCCTAATGCGGCCGTTAAGTTAAACCTATCTATATTTCTAAAAGTATATAATGCTTGTCTTCTTGAGGGTATTTTTCCTGATTGCTGGAAAACTCAAAGGTTAGTCCTGCTACCTAAGGGCAATAAGCCACTTGATGATCCTTCATCATACAGGCCATTGTGTATGCTCGATACGATAGGTAAAATATTTGAAAAAATAATATGTAGCCGACTGGAAGCATTAACTGAAAGATTGCACGGCTTATCCTCACGCCAATTTGGATTTCGGAAATCAAAATCAACAGTCGATGCCATTAAACTGGTAGTGTGTACCGCAAGAAATGCAATCAGTGGTAAGAGATGGTAAGGTGGCACTAAACAGTATTGTGCCATTGTTGCTCTAGATGTCAAGAATGCCTTTAATTCAGCGCGCTGGTCTGCTATTATGAAATCTCTTAAAGAGTTCGGAGTACTTGGTTATTTACAGAATGTCGTGGCCAGCTACTTTGAGAATAGGATAATATTATACCGAACGGGTGAAGGCATTGTATCGCATAAGGTTACTGCGGGAGTCCCCCAGGGCTCAGTTATGGGACCTATATTGTGGAATATTATGTATGATGGCGTGTTGAGGATTCCACAACCGCCTGGTTCAATAACAGTAGGATATGCCGACGATATCACTCTAGTAGTGACGGCTAAGACCCTTGATGAACTCACTGAAAATGCCAATGAGGCAATCAGCAACATCAGTAGATGGATTAAGACGGCTGGTCTACAATTAGCGGAGCACAAGACAGAAGTAGTTCTTGTCAGCAGTCGTAAGAAGGTAGATAGTATTACTCTTAAAGTTGGTAGCTACCGTATTAGTTCTGCGCTATCTTTACGATACTTGGGTGTCCAGCTTGATGCCAGGTTAAACTTCAAAGAACATCTAAAGATATCTGGCGAAAAAGCGCAACGAGTTTCAGCTGCCTTGTGTCGGCTCATGCCTAACATTGGTGGCCCACGCCCACCTCAGAGGAAGCTATTAGCTTATGTTGTTAATTCTGTCAGCATGTATGCAGCGCCAATCTGGTATCATGCATGTGGAATTAAATCGTATTGTGAGCTGGCCATTGCGACCTGTCGCCGCTCCTGTATACGCATTATTAGTGGTTACAGGACAGTATCCACCGACGCTGATGAGGTACTTGCCGGAATTCTTCCTTTCGATTTACCTGCAGATGAACTGGCTAGGCTGCACAACATATGTAAGGCCGCAGTGGATTCTCTACAAGGTGCTAAAAACGTGGAACGTCATCGTTCTATAGAAATATGGCAAAAACGATGGACCGATTCTAGCAAAGGCCGATGGACTTATCGTATCCTTCCAGACATACACAGATGGATCAACAGGAAACACGGGGAATTAGATTTCCACCTAACCCAGTTGCTGACTGGACATTGTTGTTTTAGGTTCTATTTACACCGCTTTGACCTGGATAATAATGATTTCTGCCCCATCTGTCCGACTTTGGTCGAGGATGCCGAGCATATATTAGTGAGCTGCCCTCGTTTGAGAACACAACGTGAGCACTTGATGAACATCATTAATAAGCCAATAAGACCAGAGTGCATCCTATCAATAATGCTGGAATCTTCTGAAAACTGGAAGGCAGTAGCCAGTTTTGGCAAAAGAGGTGATGACCAAACTTAGAAATGCCGATAGAAGTAGGCGAATGGCCCAGGATGAACCAGGCTAACTGATTCTATCTTAAGATGCAGAGGACGAATACCGAACCCGTGATCACTTGTGTGGATGGGGGATGTAGGATAGTGTCATATGAAGAGGAGTCGTATAGGCTAACTAACAGCCCCGCCGAAGTAATATTCCCGGATAGTTCCGGCGGGATGCTGGTTTCGAGAGGCCACTAGTGCAGAGCTTGCTCTGCCTACGCCTAATAAAAAAAACACACACACACACACGCGCGCGCACACACACACCCATATATATATATATATATATATATATATATATATACACACATATATTGATTACACATTCACATACACAATGAATTTATTTCCTCTTAACGGTTTAACAACCAACCGCAACACCAGGTTTCTTCAATAAATGTTTACTTTGAAATTGTAGTTCTGTATTACATTTAGTAGAAGGCAGAAGAGCAGTGTTTATGTTTGCATTTGTTCCTAGACCGCTTATATTATTATATATAGCAACTTGTGTAGAATCTTGACTTTGCATAGTGTAAGTATTAAGTTGCTGCAGATCGATTTTGTCTATCTTTTCATTTGTACAATATTTTGCTGTATGACTTTCTTATCTACAGATGAAGCATGTGATTTTGTCTGTATAAACATAAACACGGTGCAGTGTATCATCATACTTAATTGAAAATTTATTACGAAACGTCGATGTTTCGTCTGGATCAATGTATAATTGTTGGCGAAAACTAAGTATATGCGCAAATTCTGATTCGTTGTATTCAAGTCTTACATGGATTATGTTAAATTTTGGTGTAACTCCAAATTCGGTTATTTCATTTATTATTTCATCATGAGGTATACATGGATGAACGTTGGAGAAAATGACTCTTTTCATCTTAGTTATGTAAGCATGTATTTTTAAATCGTGTCTTTGTACTTTAATTATGTTATTGCCCTCCTTAGTCAGCTCATCGACTTAGGAGGCACTACTTAGGTAACAACAAAATAATTCTAAGCAATTTTGGATGATGCTATTATATTTGACAGTTGTGTTTTTGTGGATATTCCTTTCAGCTAGGAAAGTACTTCGTTCCCCTCTACGGTACCAATAATGATGGCTTGTTCCTTTTTCGGGTAGAAATTGTTACTTACTATTTTTAACTAAGAGTAAGTGCCTCGTCAATTGGATATTTTATAGCTATCTTGAGTAAAGAACTTGATTCTTGTGTCATATTGTTTATTAATCTGTTATGATTCTTCTGTGACTTTACGTTCAGTAAAATTTTTTAATAGTAAGCGAAATTATTAATAATT
The DNA here is from genome assembly GCA_018907035.1 of Sycobia sp. Sy_11. Lineage (NCBI taxonomy): Eukaryota > Metazoa > Arthropoda > Insecta > Hymenoptera > Epichrysomallidae > Sycobia > Sycobia sp. Sy_11. Next base: position 236,887 of record JACCIC010000143.1, read on the forward strand.
TAATCACTAATTATGAAATACTAAATTTGCGGCAAAGCCACGTACTATTTCTGAGTGTAAACTATTCTTCGCGATACATAAACACGTCCGATTGGATCGACAGATAAACAAATACACATTTGATACACTTGTGGAAGAAATATATGCATTAAATTTTTATATGGATGAATGTAAAAGTTGAAAATTGGATAATTCCATTAAACAATCTTTAAAGAAAAAAACATCAGATTATATGGCGGAATATTTAGGCAGAAGTGCAGCGTTGAATTACACATTAAAAAGTAATACAAATAGAAAAAATTTTTTTTTTCCTGATTTTGATAGTAGTAGTAGTAGTTGTAGTAGTACTAGTAGTAGTAGTAGTAGTAGCAGTATCAGCATTATTATTGGTTATTTACTACAGAAAAATAATAAATTATCACTTGTTTTGGCTTTTCCCTCTCAACGGTGAATGTTTCTACACCGGAACAAGTACTTAAATATTTTGTTCGCAAAATTGCTTGTCCATTTATTTATTTTTCAAACCTTCCCTCACTCATCCCGAATTTATATTTGAGATCCGAACATTTTTCTTTGTTTGTCCTTTTATATTGAAGTTATAGAAATCAAATCAAAACAAAGACTTAAAGAATATGGACAAACTAAGATAATTAAATATTTTAAATATATGTATTTGGAAAACAGAACACTGTGGTTTACAAAAAAAAAAAAAAATTATCCAGAGACTTTATAGTAATCATCGGTAGCTATTAATGTTCAAGCTGTAGATAATATTTTATTAATAATATTTATTTTTCTCGAAAAGATCGGGAAATCATCAGATTTTCCATATAGTTAATGAAATCTTTCAGTTGTATTCATTAATCTTTAAATCTATCTATATTTATTAATACAAGTTTTAAAAACATAGTTAACACTTACTTTAGAATGAAGATTTTAAATTATCAAATGATTTCCAAGTGAATTCCAAGATATAGGATAATAATTTTTTTAAAATAAAGTTATACGTTTTTAACGAATACGCACGGGTCAGCTCTGACCGTTAAAGCCACTTTTAGTTTCGTTACACATAATATGTAAGCAAGGAAAAGCTTCTACTCTACCTAAATTGATTATTATTTTTATATTAAATCTTCCAATTTAATTTTATTCTATTTATAAATCTTTTTTAAGTAATAGCGATCGTTAAAACTTTCTTCTATAAGTAAAGATTTTAAAAATTAATACTTTAACGAAATTAGAAGTGAATAAATCTATATGATTTACAGTTATTTATCTTTTTATAAATCATTATTCTTTAATAAAGGATTCAGACGTCAGAATGCCTTTTTGGGTTGAAATCTTATTTAAAAAATGCTATCACTTGTAACATGTACAAATAATTATATTATCGATAACATAAAAAGTACAACATTAATCCTGAATTAGAACGCAAATTTTTGTAAATTCTTAAGAATGCTTTGACAAATTTAATGTTTTACATTGAATTTGTAAGAAAAATTTCATGTTATATTAGAGAAATTAATGACAATATTATTCAATCATCGCTTAAAATTAACAGAAACAATATATAAATATTTTTCCTTTTGAAAGTGAACCAGTTCGGAAATTGTAAATTAACTCAATAGAAAAAGTAAATAGAAATATATATTATTTTGTTCTAACTTTAAACAACATATATAAATGCTCTTCCACGCGTTATCCGCGTCTTTTTTAAATCTTACTCTATTCAGTGATAATGAGTGCATAAATACCGTATGTATAGATGTAGTATCTTATTCATATCTTTAATTAAAGTCCGGTGAGACATTAATAATATATACCAAACGCTGTTGGAGACTCGCGTCGAGCTGCACATTAGCGAGACAGTGGAAAGCTCGGTTTTCGATCGGACGAGAGCGTTCGATCATGCTGTTGCCCCGCGTTAATTGAAACGAATGATAGTCGGTTACCGCAGATGCAATGACGTTCTCACGAGTTCGTGTGAGTGTATATATATATATATATATATATATATATATATATATATATATATATATATATAAACTAGTGCCAGGGGGACAATTAGCTAATATTCGCTATATAGTTATTGACCTTTCCGATTTTCATGATGCTCTGGCAGCACAGTGATATTAACGAGGTCGAGATAGAGCCGCAATCTGGTCGGTCAACCGAAGTTCTTCGCATTATTGATATGTCTGCGCAGTACAAATAGTCTATCCAGGGAAAATAGCGTGGCGTTCTTCAACTCAAACACAGTCGATCGTGCTGTTTTTAAATTGTATCAGATTGTATATTAATAGGAATTGTTTGTACATATGGTATAATATATACAATGTAGCAATTATGTTTGCTATAACGACTATTATATTATACATAAGTCAATTTACTATAAACAAGCGCCTTATTTTATGATTATGTAATTATTTCAGTGGAATACAATAGTAAAATAAAATAGTATCTATAATTATTTGATCACAGGCTGTAAGAAACGGTGAAACATCTGAAAATATAGCATAGCTTCTGATGCATTTTACAATATCAATGATAAATTTTCAAAGATGTATTTATAAAGTTTCCTATATTTCCTATATTATACTTTTTATAAATTTTTTTATTGTGTAATCTAATTAGCAATAGATCCTATTGTAATTTTTCTTAGAAATTTCTTCTCCATAACTGACGAATACAGCCTGTAGTGAGATATAATAATAAACTTGATTTGTCTGTATACAAATAGCCATAGTATAACGCTTTATATTTACGCAGGCAATTAAATACCGCGATTCGATAGAAACGCAGGGAATTTTTGTTCCGAAAGAATGCACTGCGATCCTGTTTACGCCATCCATTTCAAGCTCAATATAGACTCGTTGCAGAAGAGCCGGACTCGCATCGTTCGGGATGTTCCATTGATTCCGTATATAAAGGCAAAGAAATGGGAAAGGTATTAAAGTTTCGATCTCGTCTCGCACGCGGGCGCAGCGCGGCTCTCTGTGGCGTCCTCCAGCTTGGAAATGCTACTCGAACCTCCGGATCATTCGGGCGCTTTTCCTGGGACGCGGAAGCTTCGATAAGAAGAACTTGAGCTTTGCGAACTTTGCGCGCTCCGCATTTGCAGTTATATACGCGCGCTTGTAACGGTAAAAAAGAGATGTCGGTCTTCTTATACCGAATTCCCCATAGAATGACCTAACTTCTACAATAACTATATATATTTAAGTTATATCTTGGTTAAGCATAGAAAACTAATTCTTGTAGAACTATGTACCAAATGCAGAAGTGTTGATTTTCATATTCCAATCTTGATATCAGAACTTCCTCGAAAATTCAACTGTCGATATTCATTGACACAACTAATTCTGCAGCTATTAAATATTTTAGTTATCTTATTTACTGTATCAATAATCGTAAATTTTAAAAGCAATTTTAAAAATATTTCATTCTTAGCTAATACTTATATTTTTACCTTTTAAAAAAATATATTTATTAGATTTTATTTTATAAGAAGAATTCGATAAATTATTTATTAGTGTTATTTTTTGTTTTGAACAAAAAATCTGAAAATAACATTTATCAGTATTTATTAATCTAGAATAATAGAAGCTTGTTTTTATTTTCTTCAAAATGAATAAATTTAAAGTAAAGTTTGATTTTAAAATGCGTTTATGCATTTTTTAAGTTTTAAATTATTCAATAAAGTATTAAACTGAGTATTCTGTCAAATTGTTTGTTATTAATATTGAAGTATTGATGTAAAACATGTAACTTGTAAGAGCTCGACTAATGAATTTTTTTTTGTAAAATAAATGAAGTAAAAAAACGAACATTTACCTGAAATGTCCTTACAAAAGAAAAAGCTTTAAAACTGAAACATGCGTTTAGCGAGAGTGGCTTCAAAATACTTCATCCGAATTGATACACTTAAATTTAATACTTCGATTTGATAGATAAAGCATTCGCTTCAATTTTAATTTAACTTGAAAATTTTAATGACTGATATAAAAGTACTATAATGCACTGTTATCGATTTTATACACTTTTAAAAACGGCAAAGAAAAGTATTTTTATCAAGTAATAATTGTGCGATGGAGATTTTCGACATTAAGATTAGAAGGAGAAGTCAAAACAAGATTAACAAAGAAAACCATTCGATTAGTCGATATTTATATAGTATATTTTTATTATTCAATTTCCCAATCAAACAATTTGCTCAAAAACGTTTTATATTTTTTGAAGTTTATTTATGTATTTGTATATTCTCAAGCTCGCCTTCGTGGCGCTACCGTGCCACACGATAAATCGTAAATTACAAACCACATATTCCTTCAATATGATCCAAAGTCTGTGAATTATACATAAATAATATATACCTAACCATGTATCCGATTATCTACTGATGCCTGTGATTATAAATGTCTACTAGATATCTAGAAAGCAAACCAACAGAGACAGTTGGCGGGGGGGGGGGAGGGGGCAATGTATTGAAAGCAAGAGCAAGTTCAACATACAACAAGACTTTGTCGGAGTATGCATTCATTCTGAATACCGTTGATCTAATCGTCAAGAGGACAAATGGGTATAGACTTAAGAAGAAGTAAGTATACAGCTGTTGCAAATGTATTTCCATTTCCATTTTTAGTAACCTCAGAATGAATATTGTGAAAAAAAAGGATTAATACGTTCATTAAAAATGTTCTAACTATCTACGAATTTAATTAATTATAATTTTTCTTCTATCAAAGAAAAATATTAAACAATGTCTAGTTTAGAACAAGTAGTAATTGGAAAAATCCTAATTCGGAGCAGTAAATGAATAGTCCACGTAAATGAATCTACCATCCACTTCGGCATTGCTTACAAAAGCTTAAACCATTGTATGCGCGTTGATATATCTTCCGTTTACGTTAAATCATGTAATAACCGAATTGGTAGTTAAGTGTGTTTAAATAACATATATAGTATTCAGAGAAAAGCAAAACAAAACCTTATTTGTTTATACCTTATCATTCATCCAGACAAAACCCACCTACAATTTTAAAACTGAAAATTTAACATTGCTGTCAATAAAATAAGTTACTCTCTTTTTTAATCGAATACGAAAAATAATTAAATTTCTTAATATATATTTCTTTATAAGATTAACAATACTAATAAATAATACCATTATAAGATACAATCCATCAAAAAGTAGTTACAGTGAATAAATTTTAATAGCAATATTAATTGTAGGCAATATTTTACCTTAAAATTCAGAAGTTCGGATAACTGTAATTAGTATTAATGTTAAATTGAAATTGCAATTTACCATCCAAGATAGCTTATTGCTTTTATTTTATCTAACATATATTATAATAAAAAATTCGATGATAATCCTGGTTCATAAAAATTATTAATATTAAAATAAATATACGACGTAGTATAAAATTATTTAGCTAACACGCTTTAAAACAATCAGAAAATTTGTCAAAAATCTCAACAACCTGAACATCAAATGGTAATGGTTTTCTGGCAGTGCGATGTTCAAAAACATTTTCGAACAATAAAGGTTTAACTTTTTTAATTTCCGTTTGCTTATTATTATAATTCCCTAAAGTTAGCTTACAATCTTCAATGTCTTCAGTTTCAACTGTAGAATCAAAACAATCAGTTAAGGTTGGCGAATTTATAGTATTCAGTAAATCATTTTGATGAAACATTTCATCTGTAGATTTTTCAAGTTCTACAATCTGTAATATAATAAATGTTTTTATTTATTTTTTATATTTGATCCTAATATTAATTATATTTGTATATAAGCAAAATGAAATAGATTACTTTTTGTATGATTGAACATTTGTACTCGGATGAAGCATTAACACTTCGAAATATATTGCATTCTATTTTGCGTGCAATATCATTGACGTTGAGATTGACGTTATTTTCTAGGAAAGACGAGTTATCTCGATTGTTGCACATTTCTAATTTCTTGAATAAAGCTCGATGTAGTTTAGTATAAAAATATTCTCGTAACTACAACCAAGAGTTGTATTTTAAAAAATAATATTAGTAATGAATTTGCATATAATGTTTTAGCCAAAGAAGAACATAAGAAGAACATAAAGAAGAACTATGTTATTTGATATATTACTTGAATTGTTAATCCTTTTATGCATATATTTGAATTTTCTTCTAAGACTAAACTATTCATCCTTCTTCTTTTATGAGTTGGCTCATAATTAGAACTTGGTGACATGTCTGGATATTTCTTGCTCTTTATCATATATTATTTAAGCACTTTGGTTTACTTTTTCTAGAAGATAATATAAGTTTAATTCTTGAATTTTGAAATTTTGCATACAAGACTAAAAATATTACAGATCTTGATCATACATAGACGGATGTATCATATTAAGATACAGAAGATAAGAAAAATAAAGTTGTACAAAATTTAATGCAAGCAGTGAAGAAACGACGCTATAATCCTTATTCAATATTTTTTTTCAACAAACTACTATTTGGATCTGTCTTATTAAATTTACAAAGTTTAATAAATATATTTGCTCGTTTTAACTACACCTGTGATTACGTGAAATAAATATTAGTTATACGAACTAGATACCGCATATTATATAAATATATTTAGAAGAATTCTCAAATTGTTTTTTCTTATACCAAAATTTCTTATACCAAAATTTTATTTAAAATAATTTATTGTAGTTTAGAAAAGTATTTTATAAGCGTGACTAATAAACATAAGGGCATTTTACTATAGTTGTATACAAATATTAGCTTTAATCGAACTACAATATTTTCTTGTTCTTTTATTATTATTATTATTATTTAATAGCTCAAATATACAATTGTTATCTACTCGAACATTTTTTTCTCAACTTTTTCATTTTTCTTTATGTAACTATATTCTAATCTGGACATGTGAATATATATTTGATTGAATATTTAGCATATATTTAAAGCATAATGAAATAAATCTTAACAATACGTATAGATTATAATAAAGAAATTAAAAATATACTTGAATAATTGCGGAACAGCTACTAAGCTATTGTGAAATTACATAACGAATATATTCTACTACAGTTTATTTTTTATAATCACTAATACTTCAATAAATTATAACCAAATAATCCTTTCGTTCTGGGTATTGATTATATATATATATATATATATATATATATATATATATATATATATATATATGTATCTTGGGTGTACAAGTAAGTTTCCAGTATTTGTCAAAAAATGGCGTCACCAATGGATGCCAAGCAGAAATGTCAGAACTCAGGTATTATAATTGTAGGTTGTGTATTTATCAACAATTTTCCAGCATTATATTTGAGCACTTCTTTTGATGTCGTTTACTTTATCAAATAAAATCATGGCTAGACTCTAGCCAAATAAACTTCATTTGCGGGAAGCACTGCTTCTACTCTTTAATATGAGAAAAAGTGCTTCTATTCTTTAATAAGGGGTGGAAGGTATTGGTGAATCGATTTGCCGCGAGTAGTTCAAACGATTGAAAAGTGGTGTTTTTGAAGTTGAAAATAAGAATCACTCGGGAAAATCGAAAAGTTTTGAAGACTAGGAATAAGACGCTTTGCTGGATGAGGATCCGTGTCAGATTCAAGAATAACTTGCTACATCATTGGGCTTTATGTCACAAGCTGTTTCCCTGTGTCTAAAAGTATTGGAATTTATTCAAAACGTTGGAAACTGGGTGCCGTATGAATCGAAGCCGAGAGACGTCGAACGGCATTTATGCATGGTATTGTCACTGGAGATAGACAATGGATTTATTATAATTCTAAATCCAGAATATCGTATACAAACACCGAAAGAATCGAAGCTCAATCGAAGACAAAACCAAATATTCACGTATATAAGGTCATGCTCTGCATATGGTATGTTCAAAAGGTTGTCGTATACTACGAACTGCTTCCGAGTTGTCAAACCATCAAAGGGCCATTGTATCAAACCCAACTTTTTCGTTTGAAGCAAGCATCGCAAGAAAAACGGCCAGAATATGAGGCCAGGCATGAGTCGGTCATTTTTCATCACGATAACGCTTGGCCACATGTTGAGGCTTCTGTCAAAAACTCTTTCGAGAATAGTGGATGATAAATCCTGCCTCACACGCCTTACAGTGCAGACTTGGCACCATCTGACTATCACTTGTTTCGATTAATGCATAACACTTTTACAGGAATACGCTTCAGTTCAGTGGAGGGAATCAAAAATTGCCTCGATATATTCTTAGGCTCGAACGACGAGAAATTTTTTTGGTCCGGAATTCAAAAATTGCCAGAAAGATGGGAAAAAGTTATAGTTTCTAATCAACGATATTTAGCATAAAAGACATGTAGCCATCTTTTCATAATAAAACTTTGCATTTTGAAAAAAATGCTGGAAACTTACTCGTGCACTCAATATATGATATATATATCAATATATGCACTCAATATACGCGCGCGCGCGCGTGCGTGTGTGCGTGCGTGCGTGCGTGCGTGCGTGTGTGTGTGTGTGTGTGTGTGTGTGTGTGTGTGTGTGTGTGTGTAAATATAAGGTATAAAATGGCATATATAAATATATATTAATATATAAATAGCCGTAAAATCTCGCCACAAATAACAATTTTTGATGTGGGGATATGAGGGAGCGGAGGGTTCATCGATTGTATTGTATCTTAAGACTAAGCGAGATGATGAAGTGTGAAGAAATGATAATAATGTCATAGGGTTTTCATATTTTTACTTATAATAATTTTATAACATCATTACTGTACAATTAACTTGCAATGCAATTAAATATTGCATTAGTGTCTATTTTCTGTACACTATTTTTTGTTCCTGTTACATTTTATATACTTACAATTCTCGTTCTATTAACATATTATTAATATTTTATTTAATAGAGCCATTCAATAAAATTTTATAAATATTAGATTATCTTGAAAAAAAATACAGTTAGGAAATTTCAAAAAAGTGAATTTTTTTTTTACAAATTCTAAGATATAATTTACCTAAACCTTTATAAAGGTCTATACAGCTTTAGATAATTTACATATATGTGAATATATTTAAATTGTGAATGTCGCATAATGAATTATAAAGAATTGGTAACAATTTATTCTAACGTCTAAACATTAATATTGCAGTTTTCGAGAAATTTACAAATATTTTTAATAATAGAGACTTATAAGTTAGCTAATAAAGGTTTAATATTAAAGGGGGGATTTACTCTTTGTTTCCTTAATTTTTCAATCAAGATCTGTCTAGGAGCGTCATTTAGTTGGCACGGCCATAATACGTAGTTGATATCTTCGTCATGACTACAAATCGTGACTTCCGTATAAAAAGATGTTATAGGACACGCCCTCAATAAGGAGTTTCGTGTTCGGACGGTGGAATACGACGTCCAGGTTAAAGATGTTCAGGACTTCTCATGAAACTCTGTGTAGAAGTCGTGCCCAGATACTTAGACATCATATTCCACCGTCTCAACATGTTACTCCTCGTAGAAGTCATCACCTGACACCTGGACATGGTATTCCACTGTCTGAACGCGAAACTCCCTCTAGAAGTCGTCCCCAAATGTATATATATATATATATATATATATATATATATATATATATAAATAATTTATTTTTGAATTTAAAATTAAATACCGCGAATATGTAGGTATTGGTACCAACTGCAATTGAAGTAAAACAAATTGGTCTGCGAGATAACATCGTATTGAACTGGGCACTGAGATAGCAACTTTTTATACGGAAGTTACGAAATGCACTTGAACGATTCTATTATGGATACTCTAGCATGAGAGGCTGCAAAACGCTCTTGTGAGACTTGTTGAATAACTAAGGTTTTGTTACATTGTTTTTAAAGATTTCAAAATATTCTTTGTTTTTTATTTTGTACGTTAATTCATTTTCTTTTCTTGCCTTCTTCATAACCTACATATAAAAATTTTCATATTTTAAATATAGTCGGTATACAGAAATAGTATAGACGGGTCACGTTCGAATATCGTTGTTTTTCACTAATGCATCGACTTCTTCGTTACCTGCATTTATTTTATGGGCAACCTGCAACCTGCAATTATATTTTATTAATTATCCATATGAATTCGATTTCATGGCCCAGATTTCGCATTTATACTGAAAGTATTTGTTTTTAGAACTGTATAAATAAGGATTCTTCTGTATATCAACCCTTATGCTTTGAAGTCTCTCGAGAATGCTAAGAGAATCAGTTAATACTGCGTAGTTTCAATACGGGTATTTTAATACTATTTCTTAGGCTTCGTTTATCGCAACATGCTGTAAAAATTGAAGCTTTTGCTTATATCCCTTTCTCATTACTTTAATTAGATCTGGGCAAATACGTACACATCTAACACTATTTACATTGTCTATTTTGCTTCGGTTCGTATATATAAGCAATTTTTTGTGTCAGAGTGTATAATTGATTTAAATGATTCGATTAGGGTGTGTTTTCACAGGTTGCTACTGTAGATAAGTACTATAATTAAATATAAGTAAATATCAAATTTATTACACGAGTATAGAGAATCTGATGTACACATAAACAAATATTCGATGCATTGATATATAAGCCTTTTTATTTTTCTTTCATAGAATTACCTTATTTTGTTGCTAGCTAATAAGCTGAATTGGAAACTATATCTTATTAAAAAGTTATTACAGAAAAATTTTGTTTGGTTTTGGATGTACATGAGCTATGCTTCTTCTAATATTTTATTTGTAAGAGTCGTGTTTTGACATGTTTGTTTGGCCAATCGTATATCATTAGCGAATAGTGAGACGCTGCGCCGATGTTTTACGGGAGATTATTTATTACTTTTGGCGACGTAAGTTATGTAAAGTAGAGGACTGCGTACACCATCTTAAGGTACTCCTTTATAAATTAACCTTGCTATTAATTTGTGAAGAAGCAAGTCTTTCGTTTCTTAAAAATTTTATAAATTGTATCATTAAACATCCAATACTAGCCAATTTGTCTAACAATAGGTCACTGAGTACGTGAACAATTAAACTTTCTACATCTAGAAATGCAGAAAGAGTGTCTCTATTATCGTAGAAGCCGTCTTCAATGAATAAGGTTATGCTTATTAGATTGCTGTAGCAAGATCGACCTTTTCTAAGTCCTGCTTAGTTTTTTGGCGAGAATTCATTATACTCACACCGCTATTGCAGACGATTTTGAATTAATATCTCAAATAGTTGAAAAACACACGAGTTCCAAAAGATTGCTCGATATAATTTGCCATCCGGTTTCGGATTTCCAGTGCAAAGAATTCTATCCAATCAAATGGACATAGGTTATTTTTGTCGATTTTGTTGAGTATTTTTACCAGTATTAGTTTATATTTTAAGCTAACTTTTGTTAAAACTAGGTAGTCTATTCTGTCCTGTCTTGGCGAAGTACATAGTTTTTTAGACCTAATGATAGATGAAGTTCTTAAATAGTGAAGGGCATCTCAAAAAACTAAGTTTTTTCGCATTTTGGCATAAATTCAGGATCTGTCGTTATCCATGGATCATTTACTTTTTTTAATGCGCTGTTCAACAAAAAAAAGCTTTTTAAATATATATATTCAGCATTTCCATTACTTAAATATTCTGTGCCCATTATTTTGAGCCCATTATTTTGCTAACATACCAAGTACATTGAACATTTCTGTAAACATACTTTAATTAAAAAATACTTTAATTTAAATGCACAGTTTAGTTCCTGATGCGGAGGCGTAGAGAGCTCTAAACGTTGAAGAACTATAACAGATTTTAAATTAGGTAAAGGTTGTGGGGTCAGAGGAAGTCAGATGGACTTTATACTAATAAAGAATTTTTTTTCAGCTAATATTTTTATTTCAGATTAGTTTACGGGGGTGATTTTAAACAAGGACAATCTGACTGTCATTATAATTTTCAATTAATTATATATTCATATGTATTAATATTGATATATATATATATATATATATATATATATATATATATATATAATATATTAATATTTTTATGTATTAATGTTAATTTATTTAATTGGACTGCAAGATCAATAGAAATATTTATCAATTTATTTCTGTAAAAATCTAAACTTTCAGCGAATTGTCGAAATTTAATTTTTTTCTCTTTTTTTTTAATTATTTTTTAAATTTTGCATAGATTCTTTTATAGTTTATTAAGTCTTCAATAGACAAGAACTTTTCCCATTTATGATACACATTCTTTTAGTGTTCTTTGAGTGTATCGTACTGAGAGTCCCAGAAGTTAACGTCGTATCGATGTATATTTGAATTTTTTTTTATTTTTTTTGTTTTTTTTTTTATTAAGCATATTGAAGTCTTGCAGTTGTGTGTAAGACTTATTTAGCTATACAGTACATAATAATAGTTTAATAAATTATAGTTTTCATTTACATTAAACTTCGCTATATCAATTTAAATATACATAGATTACATTTATCTAGAAACGCACACAAGTATCTACAGGTTTTGATATTTGGAGTCGCTATTAACATATGGATATTTAAGGGTGGAAGCAAGTTGATTTTTTTAAGATTTTGAAGCAATTTAGCTCTTTTAAATTCATAAAGCGCACATTGAAAGACCAGATGGTTAATATCTTGATCGTAATCATTACTGCATGTACATTTTGGATCATTTATTATTCCTACTCTCGCTAATGAAGCAGCAAGGTTGTAGTGATTGGATCGGAGACAATTAATTGTAACAATATTTTTCGGTCAAGACGTTGATTAGCAAACCAGGGTTTACATTTTTTACTGTAGCAAGTATTAAAAAATATTTTTCCTTTGTATTAAATTCTTCTATTATAATAGTATTCGTTTTAGAAATCATATTTTTTTTATATTCTTCATATTTATCAGTAAAGAGTATAATTATTGGCGACGGTGATTTATATACCTAAGTCGCTTGCCTGGCCAATAGGTCGCTGCCTTTTATGCCAATATGAGATGGCACCCAGTAAAAGTGAATGAAATTGTGCTTGTTCTTAGAACAAAATTCATTGTATTTTTTTTAATGTCTAAGATATGCTGATTAAGTTTAGCTCTAAATTTCGTAAATTTAAAGGTAGTTAAAACACTTTGGTAATCAGAGAAAATGAGAAAATTTGAGTTTGGAGTCTATAAAGCAAAATCTAGGGCTAATGAAAGCGCAATGGATTCGGCTGTTAATACAGATGCAGTTTTTGCGATTGTTAGTGTTTTCTCAATATTCAGTTTAGAAGAAACAAATGCAGCGCCTACAAGTTTTTGGCTTGATATTTTGCTTCCATCTATATACAAGGTGTAAGCGTTCTGTGTGCGAGCGATTTCATTTATCACATGATTTGGATCAGCCACGTGAGCATTCCTCGTATACTTAAATTAACTAAAAAATTAATTAAAAATTCATTTTCATTATAGGGTGGAATGTAGAATGGGTTTGTACATGCCCATGTCGGGGTTCTAAGATGTTTTATTTGATCGCATTGAGTATTCCACATTTTCAAAGTCGAAAGAATGTAACAAGTTTAAACTATGTTCTTTTAGCCCGGATATACCATTCATGCTTCGTAAGCTATATTGATGTTTATATATTCTTTGTTTTAGATACCTTCCCGTTTGTCCAATATAATATTTGTAACAATCTTTATAATTTATTTTGTATACTACTAAAATGTTCTATAAATGTTATACTAATAAATTTAGAGTAGGGATGGGGTATATAAAGTAGCATACTGGGTTTTTCAATTTAGTTTAGTTCCTGAGGATGAACCGTAGCGGTTCGAAACGTCAGACAAGAAGGTAATTCTAAATTTAAGGTGGTGGGTGCAGTCAGGTTGTTCTTTACTAACATAGAATAGTACTTTTATTATTTTTATTTTACTTATTATTATATTTTTATTTTTATTTTTATGTTATTATTAATTTTATTTCATTTTTATTTTTAATTTTCCGATATAATTTATAGTAGTAATAAGTTTTATTTCAGATTCTACGGGGGTGACCATAAACAAGGACAGTCTGACTATCATTATTTTAGCTAATATATGATAGTATAAAGACTGTAAGACCGATAAAAATATTTATTAATCGAATAGTTTTAAGTTTAAATGACTTTTTTAGGTAGCAATTTCTGTCTACATTAATAGTAACATACATAGGAAAATAATCGGAACCCCACGTTTCATCATTGACACAAGATTCTATTTTATCTGCAATACCAAGTGAAGAAATTATTAAGTCAAGATTGGATTTTTTATTACTGGGCATAGCGATGTGGCTGAAAGAATCTTCGTTCTGTATGTAGAAATCATTGTTTTCGAGACTTTTACAAAACCGATTTCGATTTATGTCCCAAGAATGCATGGCATGTTTTTACTGCAATTTTCGGTGATCACATTTCATTCTTCTTGTGTCAATGTGAAACCTGGAGCTCTGTGACATACAATTAAATTTAGTGTAGGTTTTATATTCGTTATATGAATACCGCAAATTTCAATAGTTTGATTGGGTTGATCGATATTTTTTAGTTTAATATAACCAATATCTTTTCGCATGAATAGTAAAATTCCTCCTCCTCTTGAATGAGTGCTGTCTGCGAAATGTCAAGAATCCTGCGAAGTTGAAGTTTTGTTTTGATACAGCATGTTCATCCAGCCATGATTTCACACACACGGAAATATCAATAGTAGGCAAAATTTATTGAAGCTCGTGTTGACGCTGATTAAGGCTTCTCGAATTCCAATATAGTATTCTTATTTGTTTCTTGTCCATTGTTTATTTACGTATTCAATTACAATGTAAGTTTTCTTTGGATGAATTTATTTCGGAAGAATTTTCAGTAAGGAATTTTGCGGAAGGTTGTCTAACTAGGAGTTTTTTTATTCTAGTGATTCGTCTTTTTAAATTAGTATTGGTAATTACAGAATAAAGATCTGTTAGCATTTGCGGTAGTAGTATATAATATCATGCGTATAGGTTTGAGCTATTTCCAAAATATTGTTTTTACCTCGTGTTTCGTAAATAAAATTTGCGATGTCACCAAATTTAATTTATTTCTCTCGCTGGTTCTAAATTCGAAAGTATGTCAGTAATGTTAGCGGTTTTATCATTTACCGTTGTAACTTTTTTGGATTTCTTTAACTTTGGTTTAGTTTGTAATTAGTAATTTTCTTATGGCTCTTGAATAATTGACGAGGCTGTCGTACTGGGTCTTAGATGTTTAAATGTACAAAATTCTGTAATCATACTGATACTTGGTATTTCTTGAATTTCGAGTACTTCTGAATTTTTAGACGCTTGCGTACTTAAAGATGTTAGTGGATTATGTATACTTTGTATATTGTTTTCTAAAATTTTGCAGTGCTTTGCGAGATGACCTTCTTGTTTGCAGTTAAAATGTACTAATTTTTCAGACGATAGGTAGATCCAATAATTCGTTTCATCGTAATTTATCGATATATAAGCTGGTATTTTTTTTCGTCTTCTTGAGTGAGGTACATTTATTGTCGAAAGCTTAGTACATGTGCAAATCCAGGGAGACTTGCAACTGCTCTAATATACGTAATTTGAGACGTTAGCTTAATGTTATATTTCACTAATTGTTCTTCTATCATTGCTGAAGGAATGATCGGGCAAACATTAGAGAGAATAACTCTTTTATTTTTTGAGATTAGAAGTCGAATTTCTAAGCTGTGATAACTTTTATCTTTGTATGTTTTTCAGTTAAATTATCTGCAATTTCTTTAGAGCTCAGGTACACGTATACATGACCGTGGGAAATTTTAGAGATGTAACGAATATCAGTTTTCTCTACAACTGTTGATATTGCAAGTAAATATTTCTGTATAGAAAGTCCTTCGACTGAATCTAAAACAATGGCTTGTTCTTTGTTGGGCGTGTTGGTTTGCTGGGCGATTTTTTGGAACAAATGCAGTTGCCCCTTAGTCAGAGGCAATTACAAATTTCTGCTTTGTTGCACAGGAAGATATAAACGATTTGGGAGCTAAGCTCCAAAAACACCCGAATCACTATATTAACTTTTATTCTAAGATTTTACTGTATCGAAAGTAAACAGAATCAAACTTCTGTGCGAATGTAAAGTAACTTACTCGAACGCTAGCTCAAACGCGACTCTCGTATATTTGAATTAACGATTTTCTTATGAGGAGTATTTTTTATTGTACTCTCTTGTACTAACGAAAAAATTATTTTTATTTCTGTATTGCATTTGCTTGACACAATTTATCTAATAAAAGTTCTTCATATTTTTCATTTCATGTATTTTCGAATTTTCTCCATTCTGAGCGGAGTGAATAAAGTTAAAAATTTTTTTATTATATATACATGTATCTATAATTACTATAAATTTAGCAAAAGTGTTCAGAACCACAGGTTTCATTGTGAACTTTAATTGTTATTTTGTCTACTATTGAACTAGAGGAAAATATTAGGTCTATATTCGATTTGTTGTTATTATAAAAATCTATCTATGTGTATTTATCTATGTTATATAGAATTAAGTTAGAGATTTGATCTGTAACTTTGCTGTTTCATGCATATATTTACGTGCGTTAAAATCGTCTAAGAAGAGACAGTTTTGATTATTTTCTGTGTGTGATTGTTCTCTCTAATTTTATTCCAGTTTTCTTTGGCGAACATGAAATATGGGTTTCTGTATATTACAATGGGTTCGATAGGCTAATATTAATAATATTTAGACCGCATATTTCTATTATAAAATTAATGGAGCATATATCGTTAAGTTTTATTGAGCGTAAGGTTTTTTATGCATATAAATATGCCTAAACCTTGCGAATGATTTCTGACTTGTCTGAATACGTTGTCCTGGAAAGCCGATGTTTTTATTCTCGTTCAACAACGACTTGCAACATGCGAATATATCGATCTGGCGTATTGCTTCTTATAGCTCTTCTTTATCCTCAAACGCACTCATTGCATTCCCAACTAGTTTTCTTAAATCATCGTTAGCACCATTACATTTTTTTTATTAGAATAGGCATTTGTATATATATTTTTATTCATTTCGTTATTTAGGAAAAAAGTTACCCTTTTGTGTTTGTATTTTTCTCTTTTTGAATTATTCTATTTTAATAAGATGGTCTATGAGCCGCTGTTCTATATTCTTAATCATTTTTTCGAATTGACTTTTAATACTTTGATTAATGAGCATGGGATGAAGTTTACTTAGCATTTGGGATAATCTTTCCAATTCTGTTGTATGTTTTTCTATTATGATCTGTTTTAATGCATCTATTTGAATTAAGTATTTTGCGCTGTTCATTTTAATTATTTGTTTGATTGACAGTAATAACTTATCGATATCTCTTTAAATATTGTACTCTATTTTGTTTTTTTTTTTTTGTTTTTTTTTTTGTTTTTTTTCATTTTTAGGTTTTTGATAAAGTTCATCGTTCTTTTCCTTGGCTTTTGTATTACTTTCACTCATTACTGTGTAATTTATTTCGGAAAATATTAAAGAACTCGACATTGTTGATAGAGGTCTTTTCAGTTATGTTTTCTTATCAGGAGTGTCGGTTGGTTTTGATTCTGTTGCTGGTGCAATATCTTGTGAATTGATATTCTCTTCATTATGATTGTTGTTAATATTTTCATCTGTACATCGTGTTCTGTTTGTTTTACAAAAAACGTGCCATGCGTTCTGTATTAATAAAAATTCTGAATGAGAGTGTATTAGTATTTACTTTTTCATTATCTTTACTTTACTTCACAGTGTATTAGTCTTGAGCTAGAAAGTTTAGCCGTAACTTCTGCATTTATATTACTTTAACTGCGGAACTGTGTTAATACGTAATTCCAATGTCCATTGTACCTGTTCTTATGAGTGACAGGTTCAATTGCAGTCTTATCCCATAGTTTTTAAGTTTTTCTTTTATTATTACGTGAGGAACTTCAGTATGACATTTTCGATCGGTTAACGTGGGACTGCATTTGTATTTTTTCATCATCTATTACAATTTTTTGTTTGTTCTGTACAAGACCATTATCAGTTTCTGTAGATAAGAGGTAAATATATATTCTGTTATTTGAAATTTGCGATATCAATCTCAGTGGTTCTTTCAGTATTATTTTAATTAATTCAGTAACGTATTCTTTAATTGGTACCCCATACAGCACTCTAAGAACGATTCCTTGAATTGTTTTTAGAAAATTCTCATTTTTAGTTACACTGGGATAATTTTTTATGGACGTTATTGCTTGACTGTTATGTTAACTTTTACACTTCACTACTTACTTTCATTTCTTTTTTATTTACTATATAACGTAATAGAGGTCGGATTTGACCGAACAGAGGTGTCCGTTTTCCGATTTAATTTATTTAATAAAATGTTTTAATTTTTCATATTTTGTTCAACTTTTGATTTTAACATTTATATTGTTAGTATTACTCGCTTCGTGTTATTGTTGATTCGGTCGCTCGGAACTACGATAAGTGTTACCGCTTCGAACGATTGAACCTGACAAACCCCTTAATGAAGTTAGTGTACCAGGAAGAAGTTGATCTATTTCATTAGAAATATTATTCGACCATTGTGACAATAGAATACCATTGCATTAGTAATATATATTTTACATTGGTTCATACACCTTGATAATATATCAAGCACTAAATCGGAAAGATAATGTACTCGCTGATATTCATAATAAATATATATAGTCTAGATCTCTGATTCATATATATGTTTTATCTGTTATTTTTTGTACTTTACATAAGTATGTGTTTTAAAAAATTCTTATATATATATATATATATATATATATATATATATATATACATATTAAAATTAGCAATAATATTATTAACAAATAAAAATAGAGGCTTCGATTGACTAATTGAGACTTTTGATATACCTATGATCGTGAGATCTATAAACTGAGGTACATTATAATGGTTCAACTTGAGAAAATCTACAGCATATAGAGCTTTTAATCTAGTTGCAGTATATTATTTCCTGAGATAAAATATATTATTATATTTTATAGACTTACTAAATTGATTAAATTTTTTTAAAATCTTTGCTTTGTAAATTTAAAGGAGATGAGTACTACAAAATTATAATATTGTGTGTACAAATAGTATAAATATATTAATATAAGTATATCTTCTAGTATTAAATCTCGAATTATTATAGGACATATACTTTCACTTTTTCAGCTATTATCCATATTTTTGGAAAATATACGTATATAAATAGTGTGAAAGGCAGAAGTATAATTTTATAACAAAATATATAAATATAATTCGGCTTGTTAAAAATAGATCCAATAAAACAATGTGTGCTTTTTACTTGTTCAGCTTATTTGTAATCGCTGTGAAAAGCATATTTCAACAAATCAGTAGTACCTAAAAAGAAGACTTTACGCAATTACTCTAGAACTACCAATAAGCACGAAATAGCAGTTGCGCAATCTAAGCAAAATAGCACGTACTACTAAACCAGAACAGATGTTATATATATATTGTTCGAAACTGCTTGGGGCGTAACCACCGTGTAGACAGTCATAGAAGTTATAGTTCGTTCGATGTCCAAGCTACTATGATTACTAAACTTGTGATAAGTATATGTTTTAAATTATCAAAAACATTGTCCTTTTCCCTTCAACTGAACATGTAGTATGTCTGTTGATAGCTAAAGAGAATTTGATATTAAGAATTTGATATCTAATAAAAATATCATGATGAACATTCTTATTACGCCCGTATATTTTTTACTTTTCATATTCTTTATCTGTGTAACTTATAATTAACACTTTTACGATTTGCAGGTATAAGCAATTTACATAAGATGCAAAAAGAGAGGACATTGTTATTTAAAAATTTGTTCCGCATGTTTTTACAACTCTATAAGTTTGCAAGTTGATACATAATTTTTCTATACTGCATGATGGTATGACGTAAATTATATTTGATAATTGAACGAGAATGCAATTGACGTATCATTGTTTTTTCATTCCAGTAATAGTTGAATAAAAATTTTTAATTATAAAAAATTTATAATAGAATTGTTTCACTTCTGAATTATACAGCAACAATATATTAGGCGATTGTTAGCCTCTCTGGGAGGATGGAAATTTATCCTCAAAATTTAATTTATATCATTCATATTGATATACTAATTGTACGGGAAAAAGTAATGCACTATACCCTAGATCCCCAAAAGATAAAACCAGTGTAAAACTTTTTGAAAATTGGAATTTTTTCCATATTCTTGACACTTTATAGTATCAAGAATATGGAAAAAAATTTGGTACGGTATGAAAAAATTCGAAGAGGTTTAATTCTATTAACAAAACATTGTTCAATAGCTGTAGATGGCCAATCACTAACTGTTTGAAACAAATGGATATCTTTTATATAATTTTATTTTTAGATTTTTCACTTTTCAAAAGAAGACTCGTATAACTATAGGTGGTATAGTGTTATTATCATTGAAATGCAAAAAGCAATCTCAAGCTGATAAAAAAACTATTTTTCTTATGAGGCGCTTGAATAGTTGAACTTCGGTGGACGATTGCATACTATACAAAGAATACGGAACCTGATTAGGACATATTATATAGTATTTTAGTTCGATAAACCAAATCTGGGGTTCTTGAGATTTTATTTTGTCAAATTAAAGATCATTTAAACGTCAAACTTAGAGAAGACGGTAAAAAATCTGAGATAAGTCATAGTTTGTTCCGAAAAGATGTGTCACAAGATATGATATTGGATATAGAAAAGGAACTGTTCAATAATATAATAACAGAAATTTTTCATTTTGGATTTAACGCAGGTCTGATGACACATATACTTGAAAATTTTCCAGAATTGGTGAATCTAGAAATATATACAGTATAGAAATATGTATATTATATATAATATATTGTTCGAGAAACTAACAAATTTATTTTATCAGTCGCATGTTATATTAACTTACATTATGCGCGGAAAAATCTACAGTTTTTGCGGTTACCGCATAGCGATTAAGCAAGTAAGCTTTA
Organism: Sycobia sp. Sy_11; assembly: GCA_018907035.1. NCBI lineage: Eukaryota > Metazoa > Arthropoda > Insecta > Hymenoptera > Epichrysomallidae > Sycobia > Sycobia sp. Sy_11. Next base: position 257,946 of record JACCIC010000143.1, read on the forward strand.
GTTCACACTCAATTTGATTTTAAAAATTAAACTTGAATTTGATATAATAAATATATATTCAAGGTCTTCAGATTTGATTTCTGGGGCCCGGAAAATCTTAGGGAAAAACTTTATATACATATTGTTTATTTTTCGATCTTGTGAGAATGAATCTTTAGCCGAGATTTATCCTTTTTCGTGTTTTAAAAGTAGTTAAGTTTTTTTCAATAAAACTAGGTCATCTGATATGCATAACTGATAACTATGAATGAGATAAAATCAAATTATGTAAGGATAAAATTCGATCTCCAGAAGGGCTAATCACCTATCGTCTATATATTTAACATTATTGTGTTACTTGATATATTATATGAATATATAATTTATTATAGCGATGAGACCTCAATCGCCGATGATTTTGCATCGAATAATAATATTATTCGTCTCTGGATACAGTCAGGCTTCAGCTCTGGTAGTTTCGCGCCACCCTGAACTGCGTTTCCACTTCTGGCTGGCCGTTGAATATTATCACGAATTAAGTCGCATAATCGGCAATGATTGTATTTGCTCCAGGAGCCGCCTATTATAGCCCATAGGAATCGCCTCGTACGCTGCAGATGTTCTATACATACATATTGTGTTAGGGTCAATAATAGACGTACGTGTTTACGATTACGATTCGCCGGAACCTGCGAGCTTGACCTAATTTAATTCTAGCCAATTCCATTTTCTTAAATAATACGTTTATATACCATGTGGACTGCAGCGTTCACGCTTTTATGAAAACCAACGATATGCAAGCTTCCAAAGCTACTTTCTACTATTATCTAACGGAAACTGAAACCAGCTAATATGGAGTGTAAATAAAATTTTTAAAAAAAATATCGGTATTTATAATTAAAAGTAGATTTAAAAATAAATCGCAGTCAAATACATAATAAAAGTTACAAATAAATGTTAATTAATTATTCCGAAGGTGAACATTTTTAAAATTCTTTAGCTATATATTTTATAATTGTAATTATAAAAATGAAAATTTCAAATTAATCTATCTTATTGGGGATTCAATAATAGGTACTCGCAGTGAGCAGACGTGTTTACAGTTAGCTCCGTAGTAAACACCTTCTCGCGCGGTTTAATATTGTATATTAATTTATGTAACCGAACATCTAAGAGTTATAAGTGTACAGTGTAATAATTCAGTGTTAAAATTACCACAGTGGCTGTTCAGCCCTGCGGTAATAATATAAAAATGCAGGCTAAGAGTCTCTCACATGAAAGCCATCAAGATAATCCTACACAAAGTTCAGTTCAAGTCAGCTACTCAAATGTTGCATCTCAAAAAAAAAAAAAAAAAACGGTATGAAAGAACAAGTAATTGTTATTGAATCATTTGAAGGTTTAACGATAGATAATTATCTAGACGAACTTGAAAAACTCACAGATTTAAATAATGTTAAATACATCTCAAAAATATCAGGAAGTAGAGTCTGAGTTTATTAAAAAAAATCAAGATAATGTCAATAGCCTAAAAAATAAAATCTTCAATATAAAAAATTATTCCATTACGATCAAACCTTTAATTAATAATAATAAACGTGTTGTGATATCCAATGTACAGCCTATTATACCGAATGAAATTATAATCAATGCTTTAAAATTTAAAGGCATAAACATAGTATCTCATATAAATGAAATCCGTATTAGTCTCGTAAACCACGTAAAACGCACATAATGTCTTTCCGACGTCATTTCTACATCAAAGAAGAGGATGAAAGCCTATTGCCTGAAACGATTCAACTCACTTTCGAAAATACTACATATTGGACTTACTTATCTACGGAATCAGCTGCCTGTTTTAGGCGGAGATAGACGGAGATAGTGAAATTTCAGCTATCTCAGAACTTGTAAAAGAGGCACTCGTTTCTGCCCAATCGCTTTTGCGAGCGAAGTACAAAAACTCACCAATTACTTTAGAAAAAATCGAAAAATTTCTTGAAACGAGCTTAAACAAACGCAACGGATATTTAGAAGCCTGCAAAATGTTTGACGATCGAACAAGTCTATGCATATACAACCAACTCAAAATTAAGAGCTAAACTTACTCGCTTAAAAAATAAAATAGAAGGTCCAAAAAATAAAAATCTAGATTCCTCTGATGCTACTAATTTATATATGGTATCTGATTAACTAATTGAAAAACTGAAAAATATTGCTTAATAATATAAACTTATCGATATAACTTGATAAAAATGGCACTTAGGCAAATAAAAATTCTATTGTGGAATGCGCGAAGCCTCTTACAGCGTAAAGAAGAACTTTTTCATCTCTTGGCAAAAGTCGATATTTTTGTATGCGTGGAAACCTGGCTGCAAGATCATCATGAAAATTTTAAAATTCCTGGCTTCAAAATTTTGAGAAAAGATAGAAACCACGTATCAGGTGGTGGAATATGAATAGCTATTAAGAACAGCATAGATGCAATCGAACTCCGTGACGTCCAAACAGCTAATGAAAAAATAGAAATTTCTGGTATAAAAATTAAAAACTACACTCCACAGCTCAATATTATCGCTTGTTATAGACCACCAAGAAATAATCTTACTCAAGAAGAATGGAAGGAGGTAATCAATAACATAGAAGACAACAGTCACAGTATAATGCTCGGTGATGTCAACGCACATCATTTTTCCTGGAATTATAAATTACAGACGCTAACGGTAAGCGATCACAGAACTCGATCGACAGAAATGAATTGTATTTACATAATAATGATACTATCTCGCGAATTAATGTTCACGACAATACCACAACAAATATAGACTTAATACTGTCAACTCCTAATTTAATTGGCACTGTAAATATATCAGCTTATTCCGAAACTCACGGCTCTGACCGCTTTCCTATCCTTTCAACAATAACAACAGAAATAAATTCTTATGTTCGAAAATCATTCAGTATAAAATCTATACGAACGAATTGGCAAAATTTTATGGAAAGATTGACTAATAACTTTCAACAATTTTTTAGTAACGAATTCTGTAACGCACCTGCGAGTACTAAATACAGTATGTTTATTTTAGAAATAACTTCTGCTATAGCCACTAATACTCCTCGGAAAAAAGGGAACAGTAAACCGTATAAAAATCATAAAAACCCTGTAATATGGTGGGATGCTGAAGGCAACAAAATGATTAGATTGAGAAAAGTGGCCTTTTTAAAATGGAACTTCTATAACCAAACCGACGATTATATAAATGACAAAAAGCAAGTGGCGATTTCTAGAAGGCTTTTAAAAAAAATGAAAAAAGAAAGCTTTAAGAAATTTTCCCAATCAATTAACTTGAAAACAAATCCAAAGTATGTTTGGAATAAAGTTAAAATTTAAAAAAAATGGAGATTTTAAATTAAAACAGCACACTTTAGGTGCGTTTCTTGATATTTCAAGTGCGTTTGACAATGTCGACTGTAACACCCTACTTAAAATATTAGCTGAAAACAATTCCACAAAATTTAATAAAATTTATCAAATTCCTTACATATGAGAGACATGTATACATATTCGTTAGGTGAAAGCTGTCGTTATTTATATAAAGGAGTTCCACAAGGAGTAGTTCTCAGTCCGCTTTTATTTATTTTGTATAAAAACTCAGTAACGAAAAATATTCCCAAGAGAACAATAGTATCTTTTTTGCAGATGACATTGCTATTTTAGTGAAAAGAAAAAACATCAAATCATGCGTATTTCTGTTAGAAAAAGCGATACAAACTATGAAAAAAAATTTAGAAAGACTTAACCTTGAGCTAGCCCCACACAAAACTGCTTTAGTACACTTCAATAATCAGGGAATTAAACCAACAAAAACTAAAATCAAAATCGATAATGTTACAGTATCATCGACAGATACAGTTTGCTACTTGGGTATAATTTTAGATTGTCAAATATCATTTATTCCGCATATAACAAATGTTAAAAAGAAATGTGCCAAAGCTCATTAAATTCATTAAAAATATCATTAAATTCCTTCGAGAGACTTGGTGGGGAGCTGACCCAGACACGCTATTAATGCTCTATAAAAGTCACATACGCTCAATAATTGATTATGCAAGCTTTATATATTTTCTCCGAAGAAAAAGGCAAATAGAAAATATAGAAAGAATTCAGTATGCAGCTGTAAGATACGCTTTAGGTTTTTGAATCAGCACCCCCACCAATATCCTAGTAGAGGAAGCAAAATTGGATTATTTGGCTGAAACAAGTAAATACTTATACTTTAGATACTCGTCTAAAATTACTTCAAATTATAGTTTAGGAATTTTTAAATTAATAAACAAATATTATAAGTTCAGCAAAAAATTTCAAAATCATAAAAGACTATTTATTAAATGGATAAATTGAATTTTACCGCTAACGAACATCGTTGATACACAAAAACATTATAACTCTTATTTATTTAACTTTGAAACGCTGACAACTTCTATAGATTATAATCAAGACTTAAGTAAAACCATTATCAATTCTAGAAATTCCAACTTGATAATAGATCAACATATCTCATCAAAAAACGCGATTGCTATTTATACAGACGGAAGTAAAATCAATAATGCACCGACAGTTGGACAGCATGCATTTGTGAAAATCCAAAATCTATATTACAACGTAGCTTGCACAGATTGTCATCAATGTTTATAGCTGAAACTATGGCGATTAATGATGCCGTAGATTTTGCACTTGATAATATTAATCATAATGTAATAATTTTCACAGATCCCCAAAGTGCCATTAAAACTAAAATCGACAGACATTAATATTTAAACAAACAAATACATTTATTTTATAAAACAAAAAGTTCTACAATTTCAAAAAAACACTAATACCAAAATTTAATTTGTTTGGATTTCTTCACACAAGGGCATCCGTGGGAATGAAACTGCAGATATATATGCTAAAATGGCTAGTCATAGGGAAAGTTATGAGCTGAACAGATATTTACCTTTCACAGATTTAAGAGAAAAATTTTAAAAAACTGCTAAAGAAAATACGCATAATATAGCTACTGAAAGAGGAACACATAAGGGAGTAGAATATTTTCAGTATTATTACACTAATAAGACCAAGCCGTGGTTTTACAATTTTAACTGGAGTAGAGAAGCAATAGTAATCATAAACAGATCTCGATCGAATCATTACCTTTCTAGCCGCTTCTGCAGAAAGAGTCAATCTTACACTAGACGCGCTATGCCCGTGCGGGCAGGGGGTGCAAGACCTAGATTACGTACTTTGGCAATGTAGGCTGTATGATAATAAAAAAGAGACACTATTATTAAGTCTAAACAAAAAAGGAATGTACCTTCCTCTGAGAGCCATGTGTCTACTTTTCGAAGCAAAACCTTCGCTATAAAAAATTTTGTACAAATTTCTGCGTGACTGCGAACTAAAAATTTAAATCTCAAACTTGTAATTTAATTTAACTGTTACCTATATGTAATTTAAATCTATGTATACTAAATAATTTCAAGAAGTTAATAAAGCTTAAAAAAAATCTCTTATTAAAATAGAATTAAATAAATTGAATTCAAACACACACACACACACACACACACACACACACACACATAATATGTTGACATAAATTAAGCTCAAAAATAAAAAAGGAAATATTATATATTACTAACTTACGTAAATTTCCAATAAAGTTCTATAAAATGTTTATCGATTTTTGAAAAAGCGATTTGTTAAAGCTCTATAGGAATAGCAAGAGAACTGATTTGCATGCAAATTTGTATAATATGCAAAAATATTTGCTCGGAAGTGATTTAATAAAATCGGTAAAATTTAACTTTAAATGCCTAATAGGTATACCGTAGTACGGATAAAAATTAAATAATTCTAATTAAAAAAAAAAACTAATTACAAATTATTTTGTAATTTGATCATTCGTTATTCGAATTCGATTTTAATTAGCGCAATTAAGTATTCAAGATAATAAACTCGTATTTTAATTTCAATTAAATTATTACAACAAATGTGTATATTTACTTTTAGTTAATATAAAATTCAGTTTTCGATATCCTTAAAACTTATTATTTTCATTTTTTGTTCTAGTCTAGATATCAAACATTTATTATTTTGTTCGAGTTTAAGTTATATATTATTTCCATATTTTATATAGATATTAATAAGCTAGCAACTTCTTAAAGAATTTCTTATAGATAGTGAATATTTAGGAATTAATTTAAATATTTCAATTCAAAGTCTAAATTGGATTTTTTAACGTAGCAAACTAACAAGGAGTGACTGATTACCTATCAGATATAAATAGCAAGCTATCTCTGACTATAACTAACTCTGATTATCCCCAGAAAAGTCAAGTAAAGTTTTTAAAATTTTATGCTCTGTCATTCCCAATATGTAGTTCTTCCTTACTTATAAATATAGTACTTCATTCTTAAGTTAAATTGGATATAGTATATATATATATTCGTATAATACGAGGACTTTTTTATAAGAACCACTAGTTTTGGTATCGAATTGAAGAAAAACGTTTCAAGAAAAATAGTATAAAAAGTATATAGTTTCCGAGTTATTATCAATTGAAATTTGACTTATTTTCCATTATTTATTGGGTGATTAGTCTATGATCACGTATGTAAATTCAGCCAAACTTCAATTGATAATAATTTAAATACTACGTTTTTGCAGACATGTTCATTATAATATTTTGATTTCAATTGTATTCTTTCTTCGAATCCAATATTTAAAGTAGGCTTTTTTATTAAAAAAAAAAAATCATCGAAATAGATACTATATTCAGTGTAAATATTAATATTATAACCAAGAAAATATCATACCTTATAAATGGAAGAAAATTATGTCCTAAAACTTTATAAAACTCATTTTGGAAATAATTAGATATACCTCGCTCAATCTCCACCAAATTCGTCACCAGTAGCGCAGCAATTCATCTGGATTAAGGGATGTCCAAGTACTTTTTTTATTTTTTATTTCCTGAAATGTAGTCTTTCTATATACATTTTCACTAATCAATTACTGCATTCATTTATTTTGGTTAACTGTATCTAAAATATGTTTGTGTATATGATATGTTGCTAAATTATTGAAATTAATAACAATCGTAACTTGCTTAAAAGTTCAGTAAATGTTTTGAAACTCTATATACATGTGCTTTGGGTAATATCAACGTATTGGCACGTTGTCTAGGAAAACTACCTAAAGTGACTATAGGGTTGTTTTTGTAGAAAATTGCTTACATAAAAAATTATATTTAAAAAAGATAAATAAATAAATAAATAAATACATATGTGTACGAAGCTTATTAGACATCCTTAGTTGAGGGTGTCCATAATAGAGTTGGGGATTAATTCTAAGACTCACGACACTCACGGTGGTTGCGCCCGCGTCCGTCACCCATATTTGATACCTCTTTTTTGTAAGTACGAGGGCGGCTCAATAAGTACCCGTGTTTGAAGACAGAGGACGTTCCTTAGGGAAGCTGGTGTTAATATCGTATGCGGCCATCTATCAAACGACGCCAAAACAAATTTCAAATATTAATAAACAAATATTTTACTCGATAAGTTGGCTATGAAAAAATTGTCGGCCCGATGGGTGCCGCGATTGCTGACGGTAGACAACGAGCAGAAGTGGCTGTTAACTTCGAAGCAGTATTTGGAACAATTTAAGCGAGATCCGAAGGACTTTTTGCGTCGAGTTGTCATCGTTGATGAAATCTGGATTCATTATTACACACCAGAAACTAAGCAACAATCAAAACAATGGATTTCTCGCGGTGAATCTGCTCCAAAGAAGGCGGAGATGGTTTCATCGGCCGGAAAGGTCATGGCGACGATTTTTTGGAATGCGAAGGACATTATCCTGATGGACTTTTTAGAAAAAGGAAGAACGATCACTGGGCAATACTACAATGAGTTATTGGACCGCTTCGACAAAAAATAGGAGACACATCCATCTTTGGTGAAAAAAAGGTGTTGTTTCATCACCATAATGCACCAACACATTCGTCTGGAGTTGTCGCCACCAAACTGCAGGAATTGCGTTATCAATTGCTGCCACGCCCCCGTATTCAGCCGATCTGGCTCTCTGCAACTTCTTCTTTATCCGTAGCATGAAGATATGGCTCGTGGGAAAAAAATTTTTCTCAAACGAGGAAATCATAGCCGAAACAAAGGCTTATTTTGGAGAGTTCGAAAAGTGCTTTTTTTGGAGGAAGTTGAAAAAATGACCAGAACGTTGGGAGAAGTGTATCTTTCTAAAAAGGGACTAGGTTGAAACATAAAAGAAATTTTTTTTTTAAAATGGTATCTTCATTTCTAACACGGGTACACAATATACATTTCTCTTATGAAAAAAAATAAAAAATAAAATTTTTTATTTTTTAATTCATCAATATTTGCTAAATATGAATAATACTTTTTAAAGGCCAAAATTTAATCTCGCAGCATTCACCCGACGAAATTCCCAAATGAAAATATTCCAACGGTCCTACTTAAAAAATTTATCGATGAAGTAATTCTAAAATCGATAATAGAACTAAAATTCAATATCGCTACAATCGTTGGTGGCCTGCATACAGACTCCTCTTGATATGTAGAAGGGTGTTTCGTTTAGGATTACTAGTATGAAATCCTCAGTTAGGTACAGGTAATCTGTGCTTACAAGGCATATAATTACACGGCCGTTCCATGGTCGTTTCAATATTTTCAAGGTTGGTGTCTTGAACCGCTAGGGGGAATGAATAATTTAAATTCTATTAATTAGAAATTTAAGTTGTAAACTTATATATTGTCGCAATCACATCTGTCTGACGGGTGTGACCGAAAGTATTACCGGTGCCTTACTGAGGAATCCATGCTGGTAACCTTAGACGAAACACCCTTGTGTACATAAAGATAATTCTGTGTACAAGTCACCGATCATAATGGTGAGTTAGTAAGAGTTATAATTTAATTTATATAGGTCAATCTAAATGCTACGCCATGCCTACACTATTATTGAGCCATAACGATTGCATATTTTCTTTATAATTATTTATTTAATTAATCTTAATTATTTAAAGCTATATAGCTAGCTAAATTGGGATTGCTTTCTGCAAACGGAAAATATGATATGGTATTATTTATAGATACTATTCAAAATAACTTCGAAAACTTTGAGAACACGAAGAATCAACCCTGAACATGCCCTCCGAGTAGTATCAACTTGAAATAAGTCAATGCTCAACTTTTACAGATAGATATAAACGAGACAATGATCCTTTACTCCTTTACCGTCGGTCAACTGCTGTTATAAGCATAGTTAAAGCATGGATGTTAAATCTGTAAATTTAATTGTGCCTGCTCATATGCATATATAAAATAGGGTCTTTAATATTTCTGAAAGTTACTCAGAAAGAGAAAATTTCGTTAAATTAAGCTGAAATATATTTATACGCTTATTCCATTTAACTCACAAATATTTATTACTTATTCTTAGAATAGAAAAAAATTATTTTCTTCAAAACATTAATATTATATAACTAGAAGTCAATAATCCTTATATAGTAGAAAAATTTAAGTCACATAAGAATTATGGCTTATTATTAAGGCAGTTATAGACAAAACATAAGTAAAACTATTAAATTTATTAGCATTAGAACAGCAACTATTTTTTATTTAATTAAAAATATTCTAAAAATGTACGAGTAAAACCGTTCTTCTGATTCCGACATAATATATAATCCGGACAGAGTAGCTTATTCATCAGCGTGAGCTTAGTTTAGATTTTTTAGAAGTCGGTTGAATAACTGCTGCTCTTCAAATAATTATATATGAATTTTAGCATTAACAAGATTTAATCATTTACACCTTATACCTACCTATAATTTTATGCTTGTTGTAAAGCAACACAGGTGCAGTTGATTATGGAATTGTTGAATTGTTGAATTATGAGTGGAACACAGGTGTAGTTCTTTATGGAATTGCTGAATACAGAAACAGAATAAATGCAGTACTTAATCCAATGCAAACGAAGTGTCATTCGAAATGTAACGGCTTTTTCAAGTAACGTTTCTCAGGCTTTCGCGAGCTTCAATATTTTCGCTGAAGTCTTATATGTATATAATATCTCATAATATTCCTTCGGCATCAGGCGGTAGAACAGATTTCCTTGCCCATTGATACACTGGTCAAGTTGGTATTTAATTTTCGGTCTAATGTTTTTTAAAAATATCTAGATTATACGTCTATATACATATGCATAACATTATATAATTCTCTTTACTAAAAGATCATTTCAATTTAGTGACATACTTGTACCAATAGACAAGTATATCTGCATAAAGTAGCATTTATAGTAAAACTGATATTTCTCAAAAAATACTTTTTTTACTTTATATTTATAATGCAAGAATTTATATACTGAAATAAAAGGAAATTAAATAAATAACAGAAAATAAGAAATATACATGTATAAAGAGTTATAAATTGATTCTTCATTGATTGTTAAGATATATAAGCAAAAACAAAATCAAGTACTAAGATTTTTGGTTAATAAAACGAATCATATATATTATATATATATATATATTTTTTATTAATTTTATTGATTGAAGCAATTTCAGTACAAAATTCAAATCAAACTTAATTTGTTTAGTTTTATTATATATAATTATCATTCAGTTTATCAAATGGCTTTGTCCATACCATAAGAGCTGTATAAGTTATACAGTAAAATATTTGTGTACTTAGGTACCAAATATGTATGTATGTATATAAATATATATTTATTTATACATATACACATATATTTGTGTTTATATTTACGACGCATAAGCGATTCTAAGTGTCGTACAAATTATGCAATCCAATAAACTCGCTACAAATCTGACCGGAATCAAGCATACAGAGGTATTTCGATGATTACAATTGTATGTGTAATTATACCCCAATGCTACATGATACAAAGATGCGCGCGTATATTATTATATTTTCTTTTATCTTTTCTTAAGTGTATATGAGTAAAAACTTGTCTGTCCATTACATACACTCATTTCAATCGTTTTAATAATTCCTTTTGCACTTCATTTATTCATGTATTCTTTGCACCAATTCTGCCAAAATCTTTCACATCTATTTGACGTTTATTCGTATCTTTTTGCATTCATAATGATTTTAAAAAGCTTGTTTCACACAAAATTCAACGAATAAAAAATTTTCGTTTAATAGTATTTGTGAAACAAACCGCATATTAGCATTATTTTCTTTATACATATACATATTTATATTCAATGTTGTCCATATAATATTAATAATTAATTAACTAATGTTTTTAACTAGAGCTAAATAACCGCACCCAATGAGACACTTGTAAACTTACCACATGATGCCTGCTATTATTTAAAGTCACGCATACCTTTTTTAAACTGCCTTTTACAAATATTCGAATATTGAATATTTATTCATTTCTTATATTTTTTATTTTTACTAGCTTTTTACACAAGAAACTATACTTTTATGCAATGACAGCCTTTCAAGTGATCTCTGATTAAAATAAGCTAAAATTTCATTTCGAAATATTTTAATAATTATTCCAAACTATACTGAATTATTATTAAAATCTTAATTTGAGTACCAATCGAGAAACCTTAATAGAGAAAGACTAATTCGGTATTATTTTTTAAAGTATATTTACAAACTGTATAGGTTTGTATCATACTTTAATGGAGATATTTTTTATGCATGCCATTTTTAAGTATAAATAAAATATTATAATACTATTCATATCCTACAATTATATCCAAAATATATCTTTATTTTATTCAATAATTTAATTGAAAATATTAAAAAAGTTTACAAAAACTATTACACTTAAGCTAGGAATTTAAAATCTGACTACATAATGTATCCCAATTTTGTAAATTAAGATAAAATCCATGCCAACATATCTTTTAATTATAAGTGTGAATATCCATATACAATAAATAAAATTATATATAATGGATTTTATATAATAGTTTGATTTCACTATATTTATAATCAATTTCATTGATGCAACAGAAAATACATCGCCGTATTTAGTTAATTTGTTAAATCGATTTAAATCTATAATTTCTATTTAGAAATAGATTGCAAGAACTAAACTTTTTATTATTATACTTTGAAAAACCAAGTTTTTTCTCCTAATTAAATATCTTCCTTAAAAAGACGTGTACTCGTTAAAAATTTATTTAAAACAAGGTGAACAGATCATCTTTATTTTTTATTTATATTGCACAGTTTGATTGCGATTAAAGACTATTCACTAAGTAAAATAACTTTCATTAAAAATCTGACAAGTTTTAGATTGATGATTTTCATTAAAAAAAAAAAAAAAATTTACAGCAATCGAAAATTTGATAGTTTAATAATTAAACAACTTCTTCGTAATATATAAGCTGAATGATCTTATTCTCTACTCAAATGTATTTTCAAATATCAAATTATATATTTATAACAAAAATTAATAAATTTATTAAGATCCTACCTTCTTATCAAGCTTTTATTTTTTATTTTTTCATATTTGTAGAATTCTAGTATTGTATATCTTAACAAAAAAAGTAATTAACTTTTTAAAAAACTATTTACAGAATTAAATATTGTATTGGATTAGGCTCATTATTTAATAAATAAATATAATTGTATTGTTTTTTTTAAATATATTTTCTAATTTGTAATTTATCATGTTTTCTACAATTAAGAAATACTTAGTAAAATAAGGTTTCTCCTCATAGTACTCCAGAAATTTGCTTTTTATATCAAATGAAGCAGTAAAAATGTCTATTGATTTAAGACTAAGATTACTACAAATATGCTGAGAATCAGCCATTTACATTAGAAAGTGTTTGGTTGATATGAAAATATCTAAATAATTTCATGAATATAGAAAGGACTTGGAAGCATTTAACTGTATTTTAAAATACTCTATGGTGTCTCATTAAGTGTGGGATTCCTTAAAAATAGAGCATGACCATATAAGCTATCTGTACACTCACAACCTTTCAGATACAAAATAATATCAACATATTTAATATAGGACTAATTTAATAATAAAATGCCAAGAAAAGAGAACAAAACAAAATTAAAATGAGACATGATGTGATTTGCAAAGTGTTGTATTCGTATATTTGCATTCACTAACAGAATAATAAAATTAAATTTATAAATGACACCAATTAGAGTAGTATCTTAAAAATACAATGTGGAATTTGAGTCAAAATCATAATCTGTATTTTTCAGATATATGATTATATATATATATATATATATATATATATATATATATATATATATATATATATATATATATATAAATAGAAAAAGGCAAATCAAGTCTTTTACAATTCTTAACATCATATATTCCACTTCCATTCAATCATTACTCATAGAAGTAAGAAGAAATACAGTAAAAATTTATCTATCAATGAGTTAATCGTAGCCATGTCCATATCAGAGCTGTATACGCAAAGAAACCTTGAGGCTATTCCTAACTGTCAGTTCTGATTTAAAAGTAGCCTCCATTCACTCTTTACCTCTACATTTTTAAGTCCATATTAAATATATTTTACAATAATATTACCATTGTACATGAACAACGTATGCTCTACATTTCTGTTTTCCTCGCCATCACCAGCTAATCAGCGCAACTAAACCAGAAGTAAAAAAATTAATTTCAATATACCGTGCATCAAGTATATTGAAAATTATTTTATTAGTAGCAGTTTAGTTCTCTTCATTTCTTAATGAACAGTAACCTCGGGTATACTTTGATTTTAGGTGGATCAATGTCAGATGACATTAAAATAAAAATTAATTTTACAATAATCAATTTTGTAGTTTTATAAGATTTTTTATTATTTTTTTACTTATAAAATTATAATCATTCGAATAATATATTTCATTATAATCGATCCTATTAATCTTATTTATACACTCGTAAATCTACAAAATTGATTTAAAAACGAGTGAAATTTACAATTCTTATCATTTCGCAGATATTTAACAGATTTGTGATGTGATGCATACAGTGGAGAAACATATATTTATTAATAAAATTACTTCAGAACTTAACTTTTATTCTTAATCGAGTCTCTAAGAAATAATTATACTCTTTGCCAACTTAGAGGTTGGTCACGAATCGAGGAACGTCGAAAGCACACTTGTCTTCCTTCATTCCGGTACAAGCGGGATTCGACTATGGTGCGTTGATTAGTCAGACAATTAACAAGTCGATGTCAATTAGTTAAAATAGACGAGGGGACAGGATCTATGACCCCGGCACGAGCGCCCCCTGATACCTGCTGTAAATAAAAAAATTAACTTTATTCTCAATACATAGGATTATGTAATATTCTGCGCTAATAATATTTATAAACTAATTTTTGTATTACATTCCATGAGAAACATAATAATTATGTACATTAATAAAACAACAATTCATAAGCCAATGTTTTCATTAGTTCATAATCGTAATAATAACTGTAATATCAATGAAATGATTTGACAGATTCTTAAAAAGCCATCGACATAAGTATTTTGAATTTTTATATCAAAATCGTGATTAAATTTTAAATGAATGTGAAATTTACGTTACTTTCAAAGGATTTATATAAAAATTATTAATTAAAACTTTATAGAATTGTGATAAATATAAAAAATTTGATAAAAAGATTTGAAATATTAATTTTTTAATAATTTTAACATCTAATGACAATAATTAATTATGCCATCAAGTGTCGGTTCATATAAATAATTTAATTCCGGGTTGTAACACTTTTAGTCAAATTTTAAGCTATTTCCGTTTAAAAAAATATTATTTTCACTCTTTTTTCTAAAAAAATGACTTGTAGCTCATATAGATAAAATAGTTGTTCTAAAAATATAATTAAAAGAATAATGCACAAGAGTATAAATTTATTTATTAAAGTGAATAACTCAAAACATTTGAAAATTTCAAGGATAAAATGTACTAGCTACCAAATTTTAAAGTATTGAAGTAAATGGATCTTCAGGATCACATAATGTACATTTTTAAGACATAAAATTTTCTATTAGCATCATTCATATTCTAATATTCATAATTAAAATCCATATACTGAATTACTATATTAAATACTCTATTAAATAACTTTATATGTTCACGAATCGCGACTAAAATTTATAATACTTACACAGGAGAGAAGATGCGCTTAGCTCAACTTATAATTATTCCTTTTGTTCCCCGTCAACTGACGCATTGCTAGTGGTGGTGTTCGAGGCGTTTTCATTTGAAACAGGCGATGTTTCCGACGCTGTTGTTTCGGTCGATCCTTTATTCGACACTTCCGTCGTACTGTCTGAATTGGCCTTGGACACTTCATCCTTTTTCGCTGTTGTGTCTGTGGATTCATCGACAGCGTTCTTTACCTCTTCAGCACTGCTGTTCTCTACTTCATCGTTATTTTTCTCCTCTTTGGAGTTAGTCGTGTTACCGTCCGTTTGGTCTTCTTTTTTTAAATCTTCTTTGCTGTAAGATTAGAAAGTTATTTATGTCTTATGCCATTCATTTAAATTCTGATAATTGTGTGATCTTATTTTCTGAATTGTAGAAGATAAGTAGTTATTCAATTTTAATATACTAACTTATTATGTAAATTTTCTTGAACAAAAATTAATTTGTTTTTTACTAATTTAAATCAACGACAAACAAATAAACAGTTCTTTAAGATAGCGAGTAAAGGAAGGCAGTTCTCATTATTTAATCTCTTAACTTATATGCTTTAATTGGTTCTTTATGAAAATCAAAACGATTCTTAATGTTCTAAATTCACTTAGGTGCAATGATAAAGTGTTACCTTTCTTTCTTGTTTTCAGTTACAGCCGGCTTAGCATCATCTTTCTCGTCGGCACCCTCGTCAACGTCCATCTTCGCATCCTCCTCTTTGTCATTGTTAGCTTTGTTGTTGGCCGTGGCCGCGGCGTTCTCATCGTCGTTCTCATTTGTTTTCTTGGGTCGACCCCGACCTCGGCCACCCCCGGCGCGTGGCTCCCGTTTCTCTTTTTTGGCGGGTGAAGGGGTAGGTGTCGAGACGAGACCTCGCGCCGAGCTACGCGTACGTCTTCTACCATCCATCTCGTCAACGTTTAAACCCTGAAACAATTCAAAATAAAATTAGTTTGGTCCATGGATTTTCTGAACTATAATTTAGATGTAAATTCAAATATGTTTAACATTCAATTTTCACAGCCTACTATTTTTTAATAATTTGAGAAGTGATTTACATGTGTGCAATGGCATGAAATTTGAAAGAGAAATGTCAAAAAATAGTTTTAAGATTATCTTTCTATTTTAAATATCCATTTATGAATCGTTTTATTTAATTATAAAACGTTTGTCTTAAAGGCTTTAAGGACAGTTCTATTTAATATATTTTTTAGTATTGTACGTGTAATATTTAAAATTATGATAAATATTATAATTTTTTTTCTTGTAATCAACAATAACAGACAAGCAGAATATTCCAGATTTAGACTACAGATTTTAATACAATTTATTTACCAATGTTTTTGTTATATCTAGTATTCCAAGGTGGGGACTATCCTTGTGAGTTGAGTATGACTAAATGACTGAGCTGTCTTAATTTCTTTTATTTTTTAAGTAAAGAAAACTATTAATCAAGATATATTGGATGTAGTTATCACATATTGCATATGCATTTCTCAATGGATATTTTTCACAAATATATATTAATTATTGAACAATTCAACATTGTCTACAAATAAATTGATTTGGTCGTATAATATATTAGTTATAAAATGGATTCAGAAACTAATTTTAACAGATAGTTTTTTTTATTAATTGTTGCATTAATTTTATCTTATAAGGGAACTAAATACTATTCTGATACTTTTTATAATGGATATAATAGTTAATATTGATATTATTTACATTTTTTGAATATACTCATTAAAATTTAATTATAAGCCTTTAATATCAAAAAATACAATACAATTCTTTTAGAAAGAAAAAAGGTAGTTTGTACATTCAATCCTAATTATTTTTTCTATATTTTATATAAAGTGAATTAATTTATTTTATGAAAGTAATACTATTAAGAATATAAAATTGAAAAAGTAGGTATGAAAATTGAAATATGAAAAAATATTATCATTGTTAGAAAAAGGAAATTAATATACAATTTAAGAAAAAAATGGTTTCAAATTAATTTAATAAGGCAAAATATTTGCTGTTGTACGTAAAAAATTCAAACTCGATGATATGATTGGATACACCGTGGCGCCCTCGAAAACGAACCGTTTCGTACCGGAAAACTTTCCCCTCTCCCAGACTCCTATAGTCATCTGTTCGCCCCCCCCCCCAACGAGTTCCATCGCCTCTCCCCCGCCTTCTACTGCCTCTCCCTCCCCCTCCCCGTAGCTTTTCGAGCACCTAGGATGGGGCGACTACTGCCCCTGTGGCAAATGGCAATATAAGAGTATGGCGATCATCGACATCGTTGGCTATATATTACTCCGAAGGCAGCCGAAAGTCTCCGCTATATAGGCGTAACGACCCAACTTGGAAATACAGGGAAAAACAGTGATGTATTAAAATATTGATCGCTCAGTTTTTTTCAAATTCCAAGGAAATAAATTTCATTTATTTTGGAAAATAAATAATTAAAATTATTTCAAATGAAAAAATTAAAAAAGACGCTTCTGAGCTTTATTTTGTTAAGAGAAATTTATATTTTGATTGCCTTTATTTATTTCGTTGGTCATACATCCTTGTTCAAAAGTTCGATACATGCCTACGAACTGTGCAGAGCACAGGACCATGACAACAGTGAGCGCGCGGGGAGAGGCAAAAACTGGACGCGCACGAGGGGGTATAAAACCTTTCTCTTCTTTCCCGCTGCTTTCGTTAGGCTTTCGAAAGGATGCCATATTCCAAAGGGATCGCGGGGCACACCGAAAGTTGCCCCAAAGTGGACCGACTCTTAACTTTGTTATTTACTTTCAGATTGCATCTAAAATTCTTGTAATATATCTATATATTCTCAAACTCAACACATTTTCGAAAAGTTGTTAATATAAAAAGAAAAAAGAAAAATAAAAAGGTTCTCTACACTTTTGAAAACAAATTGATATCTATTAAATTGTTGTTTTTTGTCTTGACAGCTGTCTCTACACACCTTAAGGATGAGATCTGCTTCCTGGGCTATTTTTTCGTTAGTAGAGCGTCTCTTCGCACCGGCACGTTTGTTCTTGACCGCAGGTTTCTCCTCTGGTGATTCGTCCTGAAAAAAACACGAATGTTAACAGAAAAATTATGTAACGTACAAGGTACGTAGTATATTTTCATCTTCCAATTTTCTAAATAGATCATAAATAGCTTTTAGACATTGTAAAATTTTTAAAATAAATTGAAGAATTCAAAGAACGCATTGAGTTGCATAATAGCTTTGCATAATCGATGGCAAAATTATTTGTTTATGTTAAAACGATGTATGAATTGTCATAATAAAGCGTATCTCAATCATGCCCAATCCACGTAATGATCTATGCACAGAATAATGGTCATTGTCAAATTTTTGATAATTATAAAGTTTAAGAAAGAATTAAAATTTTGTTTCTTCATTTTTTCAGTAATCTTTAGCTTGTGTTAGAATTTAAAATTTGAATGATTGAGCCGAATAAGAATTCAATAGAACGACAAACTTCTTTATCAACTGAGTAGAGAGTATTTGTTTTCGTGTCTGTGCTTTTATGAGTAAATTTAAAACTATATTATTGCCATTTCTTCAAAATTTAATGATAATTAGTTAAACACCGTGTAATTAATGGTGAATGGATAAGTTTGATTATTTTTACACATACAAATAGAGATTTTAAAAAAGTATATCCTGCATAACAAGCAATTTTAGTTTAATCAATATATATTTATTTGTATATTAACGATTCTTAAACTGATACATCAAAATGTTTATGAGTTTAATTATTTTACAGGCATAAAAGATGAAAATATCAAGGAATGCACATTTTCCTAACGATAACCTATTTCAATTCTTTTGTCCCAAATTTAAGAAATATTTCGCGCCGTTACAATTTTTGTATTTTGATAATTCAAATATTGATTTCAGATTTACAACGCATGAAATATTGTCAAGCAACCATCAATAAATGTTATAAAAGGTAATGAACTTCCTGAAAATTACCTCGAGGCCTCTTTTTTCAAGATAACGCGTTGTTGCACGAAAAACTAAATATATTTTTTAATTTGTTCAGATCATTACTGTTGCTTGTATCATATGTGCTTCTATATTCAAATCACCCGAACTGAGTTAAACGGAAACGCACTCTTACATTGTTCGACAGGCGTCGGAAAACAGTTTAGTACGAACAGGGGTGTACATGTTGTCACATGTACACAGTCAGCTGTACACGGGGGAGGGAAAAACTGGCGGGAAATGATCACACTGGCGCACATTATTCATGTGGCAGCAGCATGCCGCCAACTCTGACCTTCTCTCCTGTGCCTGGTACGCCAACGTAGAATAATAGAAGTTTCATATTGCAGGAAGGCAAATTACGTATCGTTTAAAAGGTGTAATACCAATCCACCTCTTTATAACAAAATGTAAAACAATCTTTTTTCTTTTTTAAGGAAAATAGTAAATGCATATTTTTGCGTTTGCCGTTTCCGTTGCATTATAAGATTAAGATATTAATTATATTTTCCTGACGATTTTTTGAATTCGTATTACTTTAATCGTTACAAAAGTTATTATTTTCTATTATTTATTTGATGTAAAAACAATATAATTAATAATTTTTTTTTAACTGTAAATGCAATCTTCATTTAATTTGAAATAAAAATAAAATATACTTAAAAAAAATACGATGAATGGGGACAAATTACACATATTAATTTTATTTTTAAGGCCTCAAAACCGGAGAACTGTTGCTAATAATGCAATACTAATGATAATTACAAATTTGTAAAGTATACGATTCCAACAATTTCATTTTATTGATTTTGGGAAAGCATATTATCAAAGTGTTTCAAATAAAATGGTATTTGAGCTAAGTCAGATGCATTAAGTAATACAATGAATCAATTAAGTAATATCTTTTATTTACTCATTCGAGTATCTAAGTCATAAAAACAATACTCGAAGAAGTTTCAATATAAATAAAGATCGAAGATTATAGTTAAATTACCGACAGCCAATGCTAACACGTCAACGTTCAGCTAACTGGCATGGGTAGTTTATTCTACAAGAACAGAAAAATACCGTTATTCAAGAAAAAATAATAGTTACCGATAATAATGATATAACAGAATCTGCTCATAAATTTTTTTTTCTGGTATCGAAAATCTCGCCTAAAAAATACTCACACAATTATCGCACCCACACGCGCGCGTGCGCGAGCACGTAAACACAAAACTACGTCAAATCGACTTAATTCATAATACGTTCAGATATAAATAAGAAAGAAATAAGTAGGTAATGCAACTCTGGGAAATGCCGAAAATCAATGAATTATAAAACAATCTTTTATCTGTAAAAATTTAAGAAGCATTATTGAGTTAATATATATAGAAATCGAGAAATACAAATGAGAATGAGTATTTTATATATCAAGAGACGAAACGATAAAAATCACTAACACATAATATGTCCCTGACGAAGTCGGAGAAACGCCACGGAAACACACCAGAGACCTCGGAGCGAGGCAAATACATACGTGAATACAAATATGTGTGTAGTCAACACAGATGCTACTGATGGTTATACACGCCGGGTTATTTGGCATGTGCAACGAGGTAAAAGAAAGGAAACGCGAAGCGAAACGGGCGCGCTTTCGTATGATGGTGGCGTCGGTGGCGATCGCCTTCTATGGAATTAAGGCACAATGCGTCAAATCAGAGCACCGACGACCTGGCGGTGCCATCGGACCCGCCATCGGACCCTCGTGTGTAGTACGCGTGCGCCTGCAAATCCCCAAAATAAGTCCGTATGTCATTGGTAATATAATGGGTCAATCCTGGATAAGCGAGGGCTTGGATATAGGGAAAAAATTCTGTTCGACATCGACGTACCGCATTCGACTTTCCCGCCATTTCTCGGGCGCGGGACGAACACGTACACAAGCCAAAAGACGTTACTCCGGCGGTTGCTCTGTGCATGCAGTACTATTCTCTAATGCAACTCGTTCGAGTAACACGGCATATTAATATTATGTAAATTTTCTTTGAAATATAGGACGCGACGAGGAAACCCCCAGGCAAACGGAGCTGTATCTGTAAAGATAAAATATAAAGCGTGTCAGTTTGAACAGCTTTCAGCTATAGAAATGGGGTAAAAAAGATGCCGGTAATTCGATCGACGACTCGAGAAAGTTACTCGGCTATTGATAACAAAAAAAGAGGAAAGGTTAATGAACGAATCCAACGGTACGAAAAAGACAAAATGTGCATTAATTTTCTTATGACGCGCGAAGCCGAGTTCACGCTAGACGCCGCATGCACGCCATACGTTGCTCAGTTCCTTCTATAAACGCGCGCACACGGTGCGTACGCACACTTCGCAAGAGAGCGCGCGCATCGTGCACCTATATGTATGTGTATACACACAACCGTGCCAGCATATAAGCGGGAAAGAAAAAAACAACATCGGCCATCTTTGCCGAACGCGGCATCGGACGCACGACTGCTGCACGACACATTGGAGGGAAGGCGAAGGACAAGACGAAAGAAGCGGCGCTTTAGAATGCACTCCAAAACTCAGAAAGTCGGAGATGAGCATGACAGACGTCGCTTTTTCTTATCTCGCCGCTCTTCACCCCCCCTCCTCGTGGCTTAATAACCGAGATAACAAAACCGATTGTCGTCGTTAATACGGCATTTATATTTCCACCCGCATCACTGGCAGTCCGCATAATCACCGCGACAGAGACGGAGAGAACACGAAACACCCCGCGTATACCATACACGCACGCGCGCGCTCGCTCGCCTCACACACTTATTATATATATATATATATATATATATATATATATATATATATATATATATATATAAATAAGCTGCTTGATACCGCCGCGCGGCGCGGGAGAAGCACATACATCGCGCCGCCGCCGGTTGACGAGAACTCGGCTTGGCGCGGCGCGCCGTCACGGCGGCTCTCTGATGCTTTTCGACTTCGAGGCTCCCCGCGCTCGCTGCGGCGGATCACGAGAGCAATAAAAATATATGTATATGTGTCTAATACGCGATTTCACATGAATCCCGAAACGCATTATAATTATCGACGCGTATAATCGGGGAAAAATCGCACTTTTCTCACGCACACGCATATGCGCTGGCTAGCACGCGCGTACGCACTCACGCTCACCTTAACTGCATCGTCGACGCTGTTCTCGGACTTGGTTTCGGCTTTGATGTCCGACATGATTATGTTCGTGTCGATGCGGTGTGTGTGTGTGTGTGTGTGTGTGTGTGTGTATGCCGGGTTCTTCGCTCCGCTGCTTCCACGCACCGAGCACAGCTGAACTTGTACGTATAATACTTTGCAGCCGCGATCTCGAACACTCGAATCGAATGCGCACGATAATGGGCCGTCCTCGTCTTCGTGAACCTCCTCGACGTCGAGTTACCGCTGCGCTCCTTTTCTTTCTCTCTTCCTTCTCCTCTTCTTCTTGTCTCTCTTCGGCAAACACTACTAAAGCAGCAAAGCAACAGCAGCAATCGCACTCTTTTTACCCGCCGCGCGCGCTACGACACTACTACTAACGCTGTACTCTGTGTACTATTCCTCCGCTTGTAGTGTATTCGTATTGTATAGTTCTGCTGCTGTATCTCTGATGGAGAGCGAGTGAGAGAGGGGGGGGGGAAGAAAGAGAGAGACGGAGATAGTATACGTACAATATCTTGTCGCCCTGCGCGACTATTCTCCAATGTATGAATCGGGCACTTACTGTGTTGGAGTAGATTCGGTAACTTTAGAATACTTTAGAGCTATTGAGCAGTCGTTGTTGTAAGAAAATAACGTTCTCAATTTCTCAATCGCTATAATTTTGCTTTCGTTGCTTGAAAATTCAGAGTATGTATGAGAACTTGTAGCTCTCCGGTATTCTCCGTCGGTAGCACAAGCGCTCTCTCTCATGCACACACACGGTATGTTTATGCACGTCCAACGAGGAACTAAGATGGCGGCTAGCGTGGGTCACGTGATCAAATTAGGAAGAAGCGCGCACACGCCGAACCGAACCGCGAACGACCGAACACGTCGCGCGAAGTAATAACAACTGCGGATTCAGACTTCTGTAGATTATCGTTTACAGTAGTATCAGGTAGTATATAATACCTAATAATACAGTATGGTATGTAATAGCAGATATTAGATCTAATAATTTAAGGATAATACACCTACGGTATATTACACAAGATATGACCTGACATTTGTCACTTAGATCTATCTGCTTGAGCATATACGTATCTTTACGTATACCGGTAAAGGCTGGTTAGGTGTACACAAGACCACTGATACGATACCAAGCTATACCTTAGCAAATGCCAAGTAACAATATTCAAGTTAAGAAACAGATAAAATAGACGTGTATATGTATATTAGAAGAGAGAAAGAGAGAGGGAGAGAGGGTGAAAGAGCAAGCGAAATATTAAAAGGTAGGCTCGGGCACGTAGGAAAACCGAAAAAAAACATACTATCTAATTCTATGTAAGAAATGGATAGTTTTCCTGTGAATCCTTCATGAGGCAGCTACAGGTTCCAAGTTGCAAGGTAAGCTGTCGAAGGCACTGACAGAGATTTGGTACCGATCCGTTGATTCTTTCGAAGTCTTTTACCAGCTTTTATACCTATCTGTACACCAGTCTGATGCAGGCAGGCGCAGACCCCAGCATTATCCCATCATTTACTCTGCTTCTATACTTGCATCTGTTGTGCAAGGATGGATCAGAGGAGGGTCAAATTTGTCTGTAGTTCTGGACCCCGTTGTCTTCAGAAAACTGCGATAACAAAGCAGAGGTTGATAATAAAATTCTGTTTGAAAAGTTGTTTCTACTCAGTTAACAAACTCCCACTCGTCCAAGAATTTATTTGTTAATAAAAATATCGAAAAATAAAAAATGTATTTCCATTGAATATAATTTGTCAAAATTTTTAAATTGATTGAATATCAGTCTTATATTCAATATTAATAATTTTTTTTAATTGCAAAACGAGTTATGTTAAATTAATAGCTGAGAATTCTATAAAGTGATTATCTTAATTAAGAAAAACATGCAGCTATATCAGATCGAGGTTATCGATATTGACAAGATTGACTTTTGACATTTATTTTTTTTGATCAATTAACTTGGGTAGTCTAATAACTGACTTTTATGAAAAAATGTCTTAGTTGTTAAATAATACTTTTAAATTTTTTCTTCGTGGCCATAAGAATTATAAATCATAACCTGATATAACTTTTGTTTGATTTAAGGAATGATTAATATTTTATGACTGTAATATGTGTATGTTTGCGCGCGCGCGTGTGTAAGGTACCTAGTTTTCCGAATAAGAAATCTATGTAGAGAATAAAGAGTATAATAATGAGATAATTGTAATATTATTAAAAAGCAATATTTAAAAAATATTTCTTTTTACTCGTATATCTGTTTCTTATGCCGACAGTCTGACCATAGGATTTTAACGAGTTTTTCATGACTTTCACAATGAAAATTCCATTAAAAGAAACTACGATACTTATCATCGTTATTCCAAAAAACATAACTATGCAAATTTTTATTTAAAACGAACCAGGATATTTCCCAAAAATCGATAACCACCTGGTGTGTTCACTTTTTAAAAATACAATTTACATATGCATCTCACTATGCTTTGTCTAATGCATGCATCGAGAAACAGCCATATACGCGAATACATATAAACCTTTCTGCGGCCCAAATCTGCCCAAATGTTTGGTCAAAATGCGATGAATAGATGCTGCTGACAAATTTAATTCTATTTTCATGTAACGCACTGATTTCGGTTCATTTTTGATGAATTGACACTTTCGATGTTCCTATCGTTTACCGGTTCTCTTGGTCGACCCGAACTTTCGTCGTCATTGTTATTGGGTCTTCCCTGCGTTTTCCTGCCGTCTTTGAAACGCCGAAACCACTCATTAAATGTTGAACGAGATAAACAATAACTACTATAAATTTGTTACATTATTTTATGTGTTTCGACAAAAGTTTTTTCGTGTTTAAAACAAAACTTGATGTTAACTCTTATCTTAATGCTCATTTTCCAAGCAACAAACAAAACACCGTCACTTGAGGCGCAATAACTTCACTTCTATTTATTCAAATATCATGAAATTTTAGCAGAATGTAAATAGAATATAAATATAGAATGTAAATAGATGATCGCAGACAGGTGGCGCCACTAGTTGTGAACTCGTAAAACAAATCTTGTATATTAGTATATACTGTTATATTGAACAATTTGGATCTGCAAACCATTTCAATTTTCAAGACAAGTTTGTTCTCCTTTATGTCGTCCTCCTGTCTGTAATCCTACTGTCTGTAATTGTGCATAAAAATAAATATGCGCCTATGGCGATTTATAGTGAATAGACGAAGCCTGCGCCTGCCGTGCTGTTTAGAGTAAAATCCTTTATTAAATCAGCACTGTCAAATTATATCGAAAATTCAAGTTTTTTTTTTTTTTTTTTTTTTTTTAAGGCCGTTTTTAAAACATTTACTTAATTGACCATTAATAACGCTTAACGACTTTTGAAAACTATTTTTGGTATAGAACTAAAATATAACAGCGGCAACTTTTGTTCATTTCCAACCGTGGCATATAGATTTCTCATCGAAAAAATATATATTACATATGAAATTTTCCAAGTTAGAAACAAACAATAAGGAGAGACCGCGACATTTGACTGACCGATTTGATCCATAACTGAGAGGTAACTCTGAGAACCTTCAAAATTAGTTGTGTAAAGATGTAGGACGTAATGCTCTCCCATTCTCAAGATATAGTAATACATTATTTACAAATTAATATACTTTTTCTGTGTAAATTGGATAATTTTTTCTCTCATGAAAACATCTATTTTTAACGTCGGATTCTAAAACAGAATAATGCTTTAAATAAAAACATTTGAATGAATTTATGTTCTCAAACGTTTGGTTTCAATGTTATTTCAATTGAAATTTACACAAATTGGTTTGTGTTAGTGAATGATTATCTGTTAAAATTTCAATAATATACTTTATTCACCCCCGTAGACTAATCTGAAAATAAAATATTAGCTGAAAAAATTCTTTGTTAGTAAAGTGCAGTCTGAC
The DNA here is from genome assembly GCA_018907035.1 of Sycobia sp. Sy_11. Classification (NCBI taxonomy): domain Eukaryota; kingdom Metazoa; phylum Arthropoda; class Insecta; order Hymenoptera; family Epichrysomallidae; genus Sycobia; species Sycobia sp. Sy_11. Next base: position 284,329 of record JACCIC010000143.1, read on the forward strand.
TGTCCCCAACACCCTTACCTAATTGAAGACTTGTCCAACGTTTCGAGCTCGCTACGGCTCCTCATCAGGGACTAATCTAAACCTTATATTCTAATCTATATATACTCATCCCCACCACCAAATTTCGTAAATTAAATATAAATTCCCCCTCTACACAAATTGTCCAAAACCAATCAATTTAATAAGGAATGATAAACACTGTCCAATCTACCAGACTCTAACATTAAATTCACATTATTTCGATTCTTGGAAATGTGAATACTTTCAAGACTCTCCCGTTTATACTTATTATTAATACCATATTCCAAAATATCCACATTCACAAAATCAAAAGAATGTAAAAACTTTAAACAATGCTCTTTTAAACCAGAAGTAATATGTGAGCTACGTAAACTATATTTATGCTCATAAATTCTCTTTTTTAAATATCTACCTGTTTGTCCAATATAGTATTTATCACAATCCATGCAATTAATCTTGTAAACAACTCCTGATTTTAAGCATAAATCATCCTTATCTTTGCAATTATTAAACAATCTACTTAAATTATTGCGATTTTTAAAGAAAATTTGAATGTTATATTTCCGAAAATTTCTTTTTATTCTTTCAGATAATCCTCGAACATATGGTAAGACAATAATTTTGCCTCCGTTAAAATCAATTCCTGCACTATGTCTATTTTCGGTATTATAAATTTCAAACAATCTCTCAGCAATCAATCTATTAATAAATTGAATTGGATAGCCATTATTAATAAAAGTCTCTCTTACTATCTGTAAATTATTTTGTCTAAAATCTTTATGTGACAATTTAATTGCTCTGTCAATGACACCCCTCAATGCCCCAATTTTGTTTCCGAATTGGTGGTGTGAATTAAAATCTAAAAACCTACCTGACCAAGTAGGCTTTCTGTACCAATTAAGTTTTACCTTATTATTACTACATCTAATCACATTAACGTCCAAAAAACTTAACTGACTATTTACTTCAACCTCCCTTGTAAATTTAATTCTGTCATGTACAGAATTGAAAACATCCACCATTTCATCCACAAAAACTTCTGGAACAATTGTAAAGATATCATCAACATATCTCTTAAATATCATTGGTTCAAAAAGCAATTTTGACAAGGCTATACTTTCCAACTTTTCCATAACTAAATTAGCTATAACCGGTGACAAAGGCGACCCCATTGGACATCCGTATTTTTGTTCATAAAATTTATTATCAAATGAAAAAATTGTGTTATTAAAAACCAAATTAATTGCTTTAATAAATTCATTCATTGTCAATTTTGTATGCAAATTAATCTCATTCCACTTTTCCTGTATAATATCATTTAACAACTCTAAAGGTACATTTGTAAACAAAGATACTACATCCAATGAAATCATCTTGTAGTTTTTCGGAATAACAATATCTTTCATTTCATTGTAAAAACACCAACTATCCTTAATGTAAGAACTAGTTCTTCCAACTATCTTAACCAATATATTAGACAAAAATCTAGCAATATTATAAGTTGGGAAACCTATGGAAGATATTATTATTCTAAATGTCAGATTTTCTTTATGAATCTTGGGAAGCCCATAACATTTTGCCACAGTTCCATTTTCACATTTTAAATACTTATATGTAGTATCATTTATATATTCATTTCTTTTCCAATTATTTAATAACTCTTTCAAATTATTTTGTAGCTTAATGATATGTGGATTACCAATCTTCAAATAAGTACTATCATCATTTAATATATTATTTATACAATTTATGTAATCAATTTTATTGGAAGCTACAGTTACATTACCTTTGTCGGCCTTTTGGAAGATTATATTAGGGTTATTTTTCAAAAAATTCTTCGCGGTAATCAAATCATGTATAAAATTACTATTTAAAAAATTATCAAATTTATTTTCTCTTTTAAAATTACTAATGACATTAACCAAAGATGCCCTACATTCCTTTTTTACTTCATCATTTAAACCAAAAAGATTACTTTCAACCTCCGCGATGATTTCTTTGATCGGGAGATTACTTTTACAATATAATATTCCATGTTTGGCACCTTTAGACATGATGTTTATTACTTCATTTGGTATCTCCTTGTCAGTTAGATTCTTAAACCAATTTTTATTGTTTGCATTGTTAAATTGATAGCTTTGAAATTGTTTTTTATTTCTTAAACATTCAAATTTCCTTTTTAGTGTTTGTCTATTAATATATTTTGTCTTAATAAAATGTTTGTTTTGACCAAGAAAAAATTCATGTAATTCATTTCTTTCTATATTTTGATATAAATAATGTTTAATCTTTAATAAATATCTATTTAAGGAATGAATCTGAATATGTAAATCTCTAATTTCTAAATTAAGTAATTTATTTTTGAAAAAGAAAATATTTTTCTTTAGATCATAACAAACATTATTACTATAAACCTGCAAAAAATATTCATCATGAAATCTATTATTAATGTGTACCGGAAATATATTTGATTTCTTGCATCTAATAAGGAATGTAAGTTTTTCTTTAAGAATTACAACTTTTAAATTCATTTTAATCCATTTTGAACAATAATCTTTAATAGTACTACCATATTTACAATAAATTTCTCTAAAATAAATCATGACATACCCCTTAATTTAAGTTAAATAGACCTTCTATTTTAAAACAATTGAATTGTACTTCTGTCGACTGCCCATATACAAATTAATAAATATTTTTTATTGGTCTTACAGTCCAATCAATTTCAACCAAAAATAAAATAAAATAAAAATAAAAATAAAAATAAAATAAAAATAAAAACTAAAAAATAAAAAATAAAAATAACAATAAAAAATAAAAAATAAGAAATACAAATAATAAATAATAAAAATAAAAAATAAAAATTAAAAATAAAAATTAAATTAAAAATTAAATTAAAATGATAATGACAGTCAGACTGTCCTTGTTTATATTCACCCCCGTAGACTAATCTGAAAATAAAATATTAGCTGAAAAAATTCTTTGTTAGTAAAGTGCAGTCTGACTGTCCCCAACACCCTTACCTAATTGAAGACTTGTCCAACGTTTCGAGCTCGCTACGGCTCCTCATCAGGGACTAATCTAAACCTTATATTCTAATCTATATATACTCATCCCCACCACCAAATTTCGTAAATTAAATATAAATTCCCCCTCTACACAAATTGTCCAAAACCAATCAATTTAATAAGGAATGATAAACACTGTCCAATCTACCAGACTCTAACATTAAATTCACATTATTTCGATTCTTGGAAATGTGAATACTTTCAAGACTCTCCCGTTTATACTTATTATTAATACCATATTCCAAAATATCCACATTCACAAAATCAAAAGAATGTAAAAACTTTAAACAATGCTCTTTTAAACCAGAAGTAATATGTGAGCTACGTAAACTATATTTGTATTTCAACGGGATTAATTTATAAAAAATTATTTACAATAATTCCTTAGTTTCAACAAACAATGAATATGACGATTGATCATGTTTTCAAAATATGGTAAGAGAACAAAATCAACAATTATTATTTTCAAATGGATAATTTTTTCTATAGAACCTAACGTGTTCAGAATATGTTAATGTCAAAAGTTGGTTCAATGTTTTTCAATTGAAATTACACAATTGTTGTTTAGTGAATGATTCGTAAATTTAAAAATTACGAAAACTTATGTTCATTTTTAAGTAAAAAATTACTATATGTTGAGAATGGAAGCGCTTTAGGTTTTAAAACTTGAGAGGGATTCTGTTGGAGATACTCGGAGTTACTTTTCTCAGTCTAGGCAAAATTTGTCATGCAAATGTCGAGGTCTCTTATTGTTAGTTTGTTCTATGCAGGTTTTTATGTAAATAGTATTTTTAGAGAAACAATCAACGATTCCATTTAGGGTTCCCTTCAAGTATTGTCGGTCCGTGACCTAATCGTGAAAAATCATAATAAACTCTATTACATACTTATAAAATCGTATATACAATTTATGCCGGAAAACTGCATAAAGAAAAAAATTCTAACGAAAAAATGTATTTCGACGCGATACCATCCATTTATTTATGCGTATACGTGTTACAAAACATGCAATGGTTGTAAAAGAATAAAAAAAAAATTGAAATTAAGTAATTGCCAATGTAAGCTCTCCAACAGCATTTAATAATAGTAAAAGTTAATTGATCTCTATGAATATATTTACAGGCTGGAATATTATCCAGGCATATTACTGGCATCATCATAATTTTTACCTTCAACAATTAGCTATTTCGTATTGTTGGAGTAACTATTTTTTTGCTCAGATACTTTTTAACGCTAATGCATGTACTCTTCTTTCGGAATCCCAAAGAAAAAAACTTATTGCTGAAAAATTGCTAGACTTTACTAAATGTATAAAATTCACCCTTGTAAGGAACTGTTAACAAATACTGACAAGTATCAATAAAAACTAATCTATCTAATTATAACTTCTAGGCAAGCTTAGTAACTTTAACGAAAAGTAAATATGGTTTATAGTAACTTTTGAAAATTTTCTAAAGTCTGGGAATTTTTCTTTTATATATACTTACAAAAAAATCTATCAATATCCATCAGAGTCTAGAATAACTTTCAGGATAGTTTGGTAACTTGCAAAACGTTGGTAAAAGTTGTGAAAAATACTATCATGATATATATATATATATATATATATATATATATATATATATATATAAACGGTGTTTTACATCAGTATTAGCATAAATTGCTAAAACATTACCAGACTTTATTAAATATGCTATGAAGTTTATAAAATATTGTGCATACATTATATAATGTTGCCAGATTTTGGTAAGTTGCATAACTTGGCAAAAAATTGCTATGAGTTGACATTATGTGTATACATTTTATTACTATGTGTATACATTATTATTTACTATGTGTATACATTTTATTCATATTCGAGAGGACAGAGAAGTATGGTAAAAACACGGGAGTAATTTCAATCTTCTTCTGTGATGTATTTTTACACCCCCCCTCCCATCTATCCATAGATTTTACAATTCAGATTCATTCTTAGTATTAATGTCTAGAAAACGTCTCTCTTATTTTTAGAATTTCAACTATTAATTTTTTTTCTTCAAAATGTATCTTTAATTTTGTACATTTTTACATTATAAAAATTCGTAATTGGTTCAGAGTTTTTATTTTTAATGAAAATGAAATTTTCAGTTCATAAAATATTCGTGGCAATTTAGTCATATAAGTTTAGAAAATTCCATATCCAAATTTTGTATGGATTTCTATCTTTGGCTTTCCATACGCTCTGTCTAGCTATGTCTGGTTTTACCAGAACTACCAGATACCTTTTGACGACCCTGAGTATAAATAAATACATAAACGAGTGAACATCGGTGTATATGTATCCGAAGCGTAATGACGAATTATCGTACAGCAATATAGTATTTTAGTTACATCATGTAAAATAAAAATATAAACTATTATAGGACAGTAAAACCTTAAAGGAGGATCACCTTTCGTTTCTAAACTGTTCAAAGTAAACTGTTTAGTTCCCGAGGATGAAGCGTAGCGGTTCGAAACGTCGGACACCGAAGGAGAAAATAAGGTGGTGGGGACAGTCAGATTGTCCTTCACTAATATAGAATATAGTTTATTATTTTTAATTGATAACCTAATTTATATTTAGTAATAAGTTTTATTTCAGATTCTTTGGGGGTGATAATAAACAAGAACAGTCCGACTGTCATTATTTTAGTTAATATATGATATTATAAAGACTGTAAGGCCGATAAAAATATTTATTAATTTAATTCAAAACAGTTGACATACGTACCATTTTTAATATTAATTGTAATATAAGTTATTAAGTAGTCCAACTATAATATCAGACAAGTTTTTTTTCCTGTAAATCTTGCTTTTGGTAAGAAGACTAAATTTTTTTCGATAATTTTAATTTGAACATCACCAGCGCGTTTATTGATTAAAACATATTTTATTAGAAAAGTCATTTGCTGTATTGGATTAATATCAGGAATGCAGTTTAAAATTATAGAGAAGAAATTATATTACGATGAAACAGATTTATTACAATTTTTGTGAAAAACCTTTTTTAGTTACGCTTTCAAAAAATCAAAATGTAAGCTTAGCGTCCCGAAACTTTGACGACCCGGGCATATGTTTGCCTCCCCCCCCCCCCAGAGCAGCCGTACTGCGATATAATACGAAAATTTTGTATTTGTTTAATAAAATAGCCATCTTTTTAATGCCATATTGAATTCTTTTTGTAAGATTAATAAAATAAAAAAGAATAAGAAACCGAAAATATACAATTATATATAAATAATTTATTAGTAAATGTGCTATCCTAATATATCACAATAATGTACATATTTATTGTTCAGTTTCATTTCAATATTATTGTACATATTTCATTGTACATATTTATTGAAAGTTTTCATTTTAGACTTGAATTATATTATAAAAATATTATCATACATATTTGTAATAGATTTATAATTAATAATAAATTGTACATATTCCAATTGTTGTGAATTACAATAGCTGCAGATATTTAAATAAAAAATTATACCTCATAAACAAAAAATGGTTTTAAAATATTTTGATTTAAAAGGAATTTAAAAAAATTAAGTGTTTTATTTTTTACGTTTTTATAAATCTTAAAAGAAAAAAATCAATTAAAAAATCTTTTGTTATTTATTTTTAATTATAATTAAAAATTAGAATCTATTTTAAATCCAGTTAAACACGTTCTTTGGCAGTTTTGGATTACCACAATAAAATATACATCATGATTAAATTATGTTTTAAAGTTCAATGTGTTGGCATACGTCTAAACCAAAATCTTGCTCTGAAATCATCACTACAAGTTAAAAATGCTGGAGCAACTGGCGAATGTACAATCATTCGTACTGGACCATTGTGACCCAAAGATAGCAACTGTTTTCTGGAAGCATTTCTAGAATTCCATGCACACAAGGATGTTGTTGCTTCATCAGGAAACATTACAAAATCTTCTGAGTGATTAAAAATAGCTTGTGCTTTGTGCTCTTGTTTGCCTAAAAAATATAAGAAATCAAATATTAGTTTTTTTTAAAATAACAGTAATCAAAAAATGTTATGATTTTCAAAGTACCAGTTGTTCCAGCTCCAGTGTATGCAATTAAACATCTGCTAGTTGATAACTCCCAAAGCTTAATTAATGAATCTTTTCCTGATGATAATAGGTACTGAAATAAAAGATGTAAATCAAAAATTTTATTTTATGTAGTTAAGAAAAATGAAAAATTAGCATACTTTTCCATTTCTTGTAAAAGTTACAGAACAGATTTGATAGCCATCATGGGCTTTAACAAATGTGTTTATACATCTATTTGAAACACCATCCCACAATTTGATACTTCCATCCTTACTTGCTGATGCAAAAGTTTTTGCATCAGGTGAATACTTAATACTTGTAATACCACTTGTATGTTGATGATTGGGAATACTACATACAAAGCATTGAGCTGTATTTACATCATACAATCGAACAACTGGATGATTTGTTCCAACAATGAGATAATCTCCCTTTGGATGAAAGGACAAACATCTTATTTGATCTGAATCTGTGATTGTGCGAAAAGCTTTTTTGACACTTGCTTTACTATAATCAAATAATTTTATTGAAAAGTCACGACTTCCAGATACTAAAATAGGTTCTCTTGGATGGAATTCTAAACATGTCACTTCTTCTAAGTGATCATATAGTGTTCTAATTACAGGATGTCCTCCAGTTTGATCTGCAGGTGTTACTTCATCAGGAGCTGATTTAGCTAACATTCTATCAACATCGAGAATTTTAATTGAAGCATCTACAGATCCTGTAGCGATCAATTGACCATCTGCAGAAAATGCTCCTGCTCTACAATTTCCTTTATGTGAAGTTACATATGCAGTTTCATACTGAGCTGGTTCTGGTGCTTGTGTTTGAGTTTCTGTTTCAAATTCTAAATCGAGCCCTGGACCTAATGTATTTTCTACAGTTGTAAATGATGAGATATGATTGTTATCTTTTTTACATCTGTCTGGTTCATGAGCCATGCCAATAAGCATGAGATGTAATAACCTATCTGAAGGAGGACATGGTGGTTCTGCCTGTGTTAAATTTGATAATTGCACTGCTAATGTTTGATGTCCATCATAAAATAATTGACTGAAAAATGAATTAACCAATACAGTTGATAAATTAAATTTAAAAATAATATTTATGATAATAATACAACTTGTAAATTTAAAAAAATTTCACTGGTTTGTCAAGTAGTGAAATTAATTATACATTTTACATAAATATTTGGTTTTCATTAATAAAAAATATATTTAAAACAGAAAAATTCGTGACTAAAATATTTCCTTAGTTTTTATTAGTGTATTTAAATAAATTGATACTTAAATTAGCATTAATAATAACCTTATCATAAGTCTATAGAGCAATTCTCTACTTTTTATTATATTTTTTGTATCCACTTCTGAATCTTTCATAGTTGCTTGTTCGTCCGGTTTATTTGATGTTGACTGAATTTTGGCAGATTTTTATTGCCTTTTAAAATATTTTTAAATTATACAAATGTATTGTTGATGTCTTTCAGACAGGTTGCAACTTGCAACCAGATCGCAGTCCACCTTCAAGTTGCAGTCGCAGTTGGTATTTTTGTAAACTAGTTGCAGATTGCAGTTGTAGCAGAGATATAGGTATGTTTTATAAATTTTATAGGTTATGAAAACTGATGACAAAACATTGTTTGTATGCTGTTTCTTTAGTGACTTTACTAGGATTGGTTAGTTAACTAAATAGATCTGAGCAGATCTAGGCCGGTCTAAGCCGTGCCTTATCTTCGTTTGTAGAAAATTAGGTTAGCTATATTATGCGCCTTTGTCTGTACTGTACATAGTAGTACCAGACCAGGCAGTACAGTGTACAGGTACAGTATCAGCAGGTACCAGCAGCTAGCAGCTAGTCTCTGCTGTAGGTTGTTTGTACTTGGTTGTAGCTGTCTGTAGTCTCTTATTATCTCTGCTGTAGATTTGTTGTCAATCCAAGAGACCAATTCAGTGCGAGTCCCAGCTGGCCAAACTCGATATTCCAGTGACCGCAGGCCACTGATTGACTAGTTCAGCTTTTGCGGCTATTTGCTGCTATCTGTTTATGCGCTTATGTCTTTAAAATCAGTTAAAATCAAGTTAAACTATTATATTTATAACTGATGATATTTATTTGTCCGTGACTTTGACCTAATATACGGTTTCGGTTGTCCTTGTCTGTTGTTCACCGTTATTCTAGTAGTTCCAGTTCAGCCTTTTATACGTTCTACTAGGTTCTACCAGGTTCTACTTATTTGGTTGTACAACTAGGTTGTATCAGAGATTTCAAGTGGTTGTACATTATATATTTATAACACTATCCTGGTTCTGCTCATGTTTTATTCTACATGATTGTATTCGTAAATCACAAAAATTGAACACTGTACTCTACTCTTACATTACTTTTACAAGCATTTTTCTTATAATGTGTAGAAATCAGAATGGAAATGGAAGACAATACGAGGAAACAAAACTTAGGAAAGGATTCCATCAAAATAAATGAAACAAAAAAGTCTACAAATAAGATAATAAGTGCCAATAATCACATTCTTAGAAAAAGAACACCTTTTCGATTTCCAAAAAAGAAGAATGATATTTATGTTAATAATAAAACTAATTTCAAGGTATTAATTCTCGCAAATAAATTTTTAATAAATTAAAGTATTCAATTACAGCAATTAAGATACTATAATTATCTAAAAATATTTTAGTTTCTTTGTTAAGTAATTGTTAAATATGTTTATGCATAGTTCTTAGAATAAACAGTATAACTTCCAATATATAGTTTCAATATATAAAAATATGAAGTAATAGTAATAATACGTAGTGACTTTGATTTTACAGGCTCATTTAAAATTGTGTGAAAAACTTCTTGAATCTGATGTAAAAGAGATTATAATACATGGACTTGGAAAAGCAATAAATCAAGCTTGTAATCTGGCTTTGCGACTTCAAGAAATACATCATGGCACTTTAGAATTAGATATAAAAACTTCCTCTGTTAATTTAATTGGTATAAATTTAAGAGACTTATTATTTTTCATAAGGATTAAATGATCTTACTTAATTATTGTATTTTAATTTTAGATGATCTAGAACCAAAGAATGATGATGAAGATTATGAAATAAATAAAAGACAAAATTCAGCAATTCATATTAGAATTTTTCCAATTGCAGTAATAGGTTCCCTGAGATTCAAAAATTAAAAGATTAAAAAAATTTATTTATATACTTGATTGTTGTACAATCTAATAAAGATCTAATAATTTTTTAATAGTTATATATAAAACAAGTAACACTAATTTTTAACATGATTTTTTCTTTAAATGAATTAGTTCATTGGTTGGGATTGACCATATTTGAGATATGGATAAATTTAGTATCTTTAACAATTTTTACTATATTACTTGCTTTAAAATTAGATGACGGATATTTTTTGGGAATTAATGGATGGTGGATAGTTTTTTCTCCATTATTTGTTGCTGATGGTTTAAATACTTACTTCTGTGCAATTATTTTTATAAGAATGCACATGGAGGGTATGATTAAAGTTGGAATACTTAGAGCTTTGTGGAGTTTAATATCCTTACTTTTAGTTTTTGTTTTTAAATACCTCTTATGTAAAAAATTGTCTGGGCAAAGTACGCTTGAGTATTCAGAAGTATTGAGTCCAGTTTTCATTCTTTTGCAGTTAATTGCAATACGAGCATGTCAGCTTCACTGACCCCAACACCAAAACATGGAAGATGTAAATGAATGCAGTACATTTCCATGTCAACCCATAGCAATGTTTATGGACACTGAGTTTAATTGTAATATTAGTGATTGACAAGGTGAATAATCGATAGTGTGATGAAACCCATTAAAAAAAATATTTATGAAATCTACAGTTTTCAGTTAAAATAAAGAGTCAACGAGATTCAATCTAAAAAAGTTATTTTTATAATGTGATATTTAATTAATGAAATATTTTGTAACATTTAAAACTAAAAATAGTATCAATAAATTGCTATATACACTTATTAAAATCTCATTTTTACACGTTTTGTAATTATTTATGAAATATATAATATACTTAACAACCATCTGAAAAGTGTATAAATCTTTCCCCACAAATGCAATGTCATTACTTTAATATAAATATTAAGAAACATTATTGTAAATAGTTAATATAAAACAAATAATTTTAATAACTGTAATTTATTTTAATAAAATCACAAAGTTTGAATTTTACTTTATCATGTAAAATATGAGCAATTGAATATAATTTTTGGTAGAAAGATTTTAATAGTTACAGCATGTGTCCTAATTATTGTTATAAAATATAATTTCTTGTACATTCTTTATACAAATTATTTTACGGTATATAACATAATGAACATTATGTTGTAATATAATGTATAAATATATATTATAGAATATGTTATAAATATATTACAGGAGATAGATATATATGAAATTTAATATTCATAACACAGGTAAATGCTGTATATTATTTAGAATAAAATAAAATTTTATTCAAAAATGGAACCAATTGATTTCCTATAGTCTAATATTCTTTTAAGTAATAATTTTAACTATTTAAATGTATCAAAATAATTTTATCATAGTAAATCAATTTCATGAGCAATATATTAAACTCTTGTTAGAATTTTAATTAACAATGCTATTTATAAATTCTGTGCATATATAAATATATATTACACATAATTAATTTAAATAATTTCGGTTATACAAATTGAGTGAAGTAATTCTGGTTACCTTCAAAAACTGGCCTTAAAGGCTCTTGTTTAATTTCCAAAATATGGCACTTTTAAATACAATTAAAAAAGATATTTCATAATTAAATTGAATATTCTGTGTGGTTAGAGAATTTTTTTTTTTGTTAAGATAAACAATAAAATTTTATGTAAAAGTGTATAATATGCAAAGAACACGCAGTTAAGGCATTTGAATTTGAGCGAATTTCAATTATAGTAATAACTAATAATATATCAACTTGTTGTCATAAAAAGTCGAGTAGTTTATTTAAAAAATATCTTTGAAAATATATATAGTATATCCTAGCATTATCCAATTTGATTTGAGGGCAATATTATAATTTTATGAAAATATAACATATCTTTAAAATGGAAAAGCATTATATAGTATGATCTAAAACTTCACAAGACTCATTTTGGAGTTATAAAGATAACTCGCTTGATTTGGATCAATTTCATCTCTCTCCTACTATTGAGACAGTAAGAAAATTGATGTTAAGTATCTCAGTTTTTAATGAAAAAAATATAATGGTTTTAAATAAAAATTAACACCATATTATGCTTATCTATTTCAAATATAAAATAATATTAATTATTTTTAGATGCAACAATATTAAATTTGCTGAATGCAATATTGCATTTATAGAAAAAGTTAAATTTTTTCTATCTTTTGGAAATCCATAATATAAAAATCACAATTCAAACATGTCGTAAGTAAATATATTTATTCACTTTATATTAGAGATTCTATTGTTAAAGTAATCAATGAAAATTTGTGCTTTGAGTAAACATTATATACGATTGCTGTTGTTGTTGTTGCTGTTGCTGCTGTTGCCGCTGATATTATGATTTACAACAAAATAATTTCTAGTCAATTGAAATTTCAAATCAAGGAGTATTGAGGTATAAATATCAGGAGCCGTTAACAATATTTATATTTGATTATACCTCTCGCTGTTTACTACAATCATAATCAGAAACAATTGGCTCTTGATATTTATCAGTATAAAGAAATTTATAAAAAGGTAATTTATTAGATCTAATTACTTTTATTGACTATCGACTGTGCAATAAAATTGTTTAATAAAAAGGAGTTTACGCGTGTATAGTAGGCTTCCATAAGTTCATCGTGTATGTGTATATATATATTTATACATATATAATCAAAAAAGCCCTCTCGCTTAGTCCCTCCCACTTTGCTATCCACTTTCCTCCCTCCCAAATGTCGTCAGTTAGCGATGCTGCCTATAGGAAGGCAAAATCAATATTCCCACCCTGAAGGGAGATGGATGGATTGTAGCAGGAGCGGGGGCGGTGACGGTGGTGGTGGCGGTAGCAGCAGCAGCAGCAGCAGCAGCAGCAGCCGCCGCCGAGAGGTAGGTGGCAAGAAGAACGCGCTCGAGGGGCAGAAAACGATAGAGGGAGCGAGAAGGAGACTGATGGCAGACAGAGATGGCAACAAAGTGGAAGGGATGGAATTTAAATTGACCATATAGGCAAAGCCTGTTGCTGTTGCACACAACTGAAGCACGTCGCTGAGATTGAGAGCTCGAGCATCGGCGCATTAGAACGGGACGAGGTGCGGCGTGGCGTCAGCTCCGGGGGGGAGGAGAGTCAGTGGCTTTTTTGTTGGGCCCGGCGGCAGGACGAGATCCCGGGGGATAACGCGGGGACCAGTGATGTGCGGTGGGGAAAAATCGAGGGATTATGGATAGACTGGCGAATTTTACGCGCGGTTAGTATAATGTTGTTCTATATTATACGTAGTGGCTAAATGTGCTATATAAATTGGTAATCAACCCGACCCCCTCGTGCGCGGCTCCAATTCGACGCTGATGGTCAAACGACGAACCCTCGATGTGTGTACATTTTGTGATTTGTGCCCAGCCATATAGGAGGTAACGGTTCGCGCGCTGTATATAAATGCCCTACTCTAGGCTCGTGCTATTTATAAATTCGTCGATCTTTTTTCTTCTTGCTCCTTGTTGTTGTCTTTGCGGGCTGTTTCTTTTCTATTACGCATGCACAAAAAGCGAAAGATAACGGAAAAGGAGAGCGAAAGGGCGACTTGTGTCAGGGTCGATTTTTGAACCGTGTTGTGCCGAAGAGATTTTCAGCGCGCCTGCAAGCGCGGTCGGAGCGGTTTTCTTCGATATTTTTAACGTTGAACAATACGAAACTCTGCGGTTGTACATTTCTTTATGGCGTCCACATGTTTTCTTTTCTTCTTCCCAAGTGCCACCCCATTGATACAGCCGGGCATGGACAGTTTTGCAAAACTAATTGTCGCTATATATAGGCAGATTTAAATGTTTAAAGTTCGTATAATTGTGTGTGTGTGTGTGTGTGTGTGTGTGTGTGTGTGTGTGTCGATTATACTGCAAAAAGAAATTATGACGATTTTCTGCAGTATTATAAAATATTAATTTTCAATTTTAGCAAATAATCATAATTTTTTATTAAGCAAGTAGACTCATATTGTTATTTTTCAAATACATATATGAAGATGTGCATTCAACGCCTGTACCGGGACAAAACTGCGAGTTACCGTTCGACAAGTTCCTGGTTACCACACCATCATGGGAATCTGTCAACCTCGACCTAAGGTGGTTTTTTTTATTACATACTTATGCTTTCGCCTGCCTATTTTTCGGTCTGAGTTTCTACACATTTTTCTCCTTCCTAAATTTAAGGTAAATAAAACATCCTAAAACTGATTAATTGTATATGTTGATTAAATAATTTAGTTCAATGTTTTTTCTATTTTTCTGTAAAGAAGTTACTGCTAAAATTTTAATAACATTATTATTAAAGAATTTTTAGAAATTTAAATGAATTTTCATTGTACAGAATTATTTCAAAAGATTTTTAAAGAATACTTGTTTATAAACAATAAACAGTTCACTAGAGATTTTGTTATGAGAGATTTCTTAAAGAATTGAAATGTATAATGCTACATTCAACAACTCTATAATAAACACTAATTTTTAAACTAATATTTAACCAGTATTTAATAAAAATTATGTGAACAAATTCATTTTTTAAATAATTTTGATTGCTTTATCAAGTTGAAGGTTTCCAACATTAATATGATTTTTCGTCAATTTTTTTCAAGTTATTAACAGAGTGAAAAGCAGCTTGATGCATCTACATATTTAGAGAGGAAAAAATGCCAAAAAACATTTATCAATAAAATACTTTCTGTTTGCTTCGTTTAATTTGTTAATTTATTTTTATATGTGCATTCTCAAAATTTTCTTGATGATTTTAAATGCATTTCGGTGTTGGTTTCAATTTTAAGCAATGACCGTCTACGTAAAAAATAATCACATAAAACAATTCATGTTTATAGATGTTAATTAAAAATAATGTTTGAAATAAGACATTTGAATGCTATATACTTATAAGATATTTTTCATGGTGATATAAATAATAAAAATAGAATAATAATAATAGAAATATTGAATACATAACAACAACAACAACAACAACAACAACAAAAATAATTGATACATTTTACAAATTTCATATCATTTATAAAATCATTAATAGAAAATATATTTAAACTAAAAAGTGTACATTACGCATTTAAATAGTATTCTGCGATAAATTTATTAATTAATTCTAACCACTTCCTATTTTGTCAGATCTTTAATCTCGAGTCCTCCACTCATGTCTACAATAAACATTTTCCTTTGTTTGTTGGGTGCTTCGAGGTCTAGTTGCCTTTTTATAGATCCTTACAATCTTAAAGAGGTAAGCTTGCGCAGTTTTCATCTTTGCATCTATAATTTTGCAATAAAAGACTTCGCAGCTAGGTTCAAATAAATGAATAATGACTAATGTTTGATTTTAGATAATGCCAATGTATATTGGATCAACCATCTGGGATATTGGATTTCCTTTCATTACATCTGCATTTTGTCTCATTCAATTAGTATTTCTACAATTAACTCAGGTGAATAAGAAAAAAAGAAAAAAGAACATTTAACATTTCACGCCCGCTCAATCGTATAGCTTCGGTAAAACGGTAGCTCGTTAAACGTACGCTCTTGTGAACGAACGAATGTTTCAGCTCAAGTTCGGCCTGGAGAGATTTCAGAAGGAAACCTACCTCAGTTTGATGATAATATGCCATTTCTCGTGCATCATCATAAGCGACATCACCCTTGCCTTCCACATCAGCTACAAGGCCAAGTACGTGGTCCAGTCGGTCTTTCTCATCTGGGGCATCGTTTTGTACATGACCTTCCTGTACGCCGGCTGCAAGGTGAAAAACTTGCTGAGCAGCCTGCCCTCGAACCTGCTGGCGCGCGACAATTCCACCGCGAATCAGAAAGGTCGGTGGGTTTGTATAAGAATCGAGCGATCAGGTAATTCGTTACGGGCTCCCGGCCTCATGGCTCTGTACCTATGTAATTATTTATAGGCATAATGCAGCTTGCTATGTTAGCGCCTTATAATAACTTGGCCACGTCCGTGGCTGCTGCTCTCGTACCCACCCTGCTTGGTCCGAAGCTCAAAGCGCTCGAAGACAGCGAGACAAACAAGGGCCCTGACATTAATCCCAGCTTAAACTCCAGTAAGTCAGTGTTAGATGATTGCTCGTTATACCGAGTATTCTTTTAAGTTCGACAGCACGGTCGCTGTAGTCAAACAGTTGTTTTAAAATTGTTTTCACGTGCTATTTTTCAGACGCACGCTCATTTCCACATAATTATAAATAGTCTATTTGAATAAGTAAAATTCAATAAAAAAAACATTTGCTTGAAGCGAATAATTTTTTCTAGAATTAAGTAAAGCTTTTCTAGTCACCGCAGTTTTTCTCGAGCCCAACAAATATTTTAAACTGTATTATATTTTATTGCTTTATAACCGATGGTAATACCAAACGTATTCATTTGTTATTATCATTATTATTATTATTATCATTATTATTATTATTATTATTATTATTATTATTATTATTATTATTATTATTATTATTATTATTATTATTATTATTATTATTATTATTATTATTATTATTATTATTGTTATTATTCATTGTTATTGTTATTATTATTGTTATTGTTATTATTATTATTATTATTATTATTATTATTATTATTATTATTATTATTATTGAATATGATCAGCGATACGTGTTTAATATCTTTTAATAGAAACACAGCATTTTTTATAACTCTATTATAATTGCGGCTACAGCGAACGCGTTGAACTTTCATGTCATATATAGTTTGAAGAAAGCTCAATTCCAACAGTTGAGATATAGTTCAGTAATATGAAAAAAAATTTTTAAATAATCTGTTTCCTGAATTAAATAATCTGTTACAAATTGAAAATTGTATTAAAAAATTTTAATTCTTTCCAAAACCAATTATTTCAAAAAGTTTTTAACAAAGTTCAAATAATGATTTTTATTTATTTGTTTATTTACATGAATGCTTATTATATATTAATATATATTACTTAAAATATTATAGTTCTGGTATAGCTTACATTTTAATTTTCACAAATTACCTATAGCATACACATACTGCTTGGTTATAAAGGATCTTTAGTAGAATAGTATTAAAGTTTTATCTCGAACTTAATGATCGCCGTAAAGTTTTTAGTGATACGATATGGATCTTTTACTGGGCGCTAAGATGACAAAGTTAAATCAAAAGTTGAAGTTGCATATCATGCTTTTTAAATCTACATGAATTATAAAGTGTCCTTTTTACGTATACATTTTAATTTAATATAATATTGGTAATTATAATATAGTTTCTCTTTGAAATTATTATTTTAAGCACAAATAAATATGAAAGATTAACACATCGATCGACAGATACATTTTGAACAAGGTTTTACATTTATAATTAAATATTTAAATACAGTATTAATTATTTTAGTTGAAATATATATATAAAAGCTAATGGAACATAATTATTTTGATACAGAATGTTTTGTGTAAATAAGAATTGTATATCACAATTGTTCCAACTTATTTTAATTTTTAATGTACGAAATTTTTTATAATATGCGCAATTCTTGTAAACATGAAATATATTATCAACTCGTATTTTAAATTTGGGGAAATAGAATAACTACGCTTTAAATACGAAAATTTTAAAAAATGTATTTATTATAATCTATACTACAATTTTTTGTATTTCTTTTTTATTTTGCTTTTCACTTGCCAATTTCAAGGTTTTATAAGAGTGTTTATAATATGCTATATGCTAGTCGTATTATACTATATAGAAAATGACTTTTTTAAATCATGAAAGTCAAATCTGATATGACGATTACCTGAATTTTGCTGAGAACAATTAAGATAAGATATTGATTTACAAGATTTGATTTTTTGGTTCGCTCATTTTGTAATCAGCGATGTACAGTTACGAAATAATATCTAATACAAACTGTACATATATTCTCAGAATATTTTTTATCCTACGAGTATATAATATTTTTCTAATCCAGATAGCATGATTAGTTGCAGCGACACCGACGTCGCTTCGTATATCTCAATCTTAATTGTATTGAAAGCACATTTATATAAATATTTAAGCAACACGAATGATTTCTTAATTATTATTAGTTGATATGATTTCAATGAAAATATTTAGTCTGGTGTGTGTGTATATATATATATATATATATATATATATATATATATATATATATATATTTAATGAAGTGGTAAAACGATATTTTATTTATAAAACAAAAAAGAAATTTAAAAGAAATTAATTTATAAAGTTATAATATAAGATTCGCAAGTTAACTACATAAAATTTGTCAAGTACGGCTAAATTATTTTTAATTTCATCCCCTAATATTCGCATAATCCATAAGCCCATAAGTTTTCTAAGTATATAGATTTAGTCTTGATCATATCTAAAAAGTCAATTGGAAGTGCCTTACAAACTATACTAAAAAATTACAAACGACAAGTCTCGTACATCGTAGCGAACCGCGGCGGCTGCTCCTCGAGGTCGTCGGCGCGGCCCCAGCACGGCGCGGACGAGCGGAACGGCGGCACGGCGGTCGCTCCGGGCTGCTCGCCGATCGACGAGCCCCTCGCCCAGCAGCCGATCTCGACGGTGCCCGAGGTCTACGTGCGCCCGCCAACGCCGACGCCCTCGCTGGCCAATCTCCCGATCATTACGGTCTCGAGCCCGAGCAGGCGCAGCTCCCTCGCCAGCCGACGCGGCAGCGATGTCTCCCGCACCTCGCGCCGGGCCTCCGAGTGCAGCGTCAGGTTCGTCAACGAGGAGGAGGCGACGTCGCCGAGTGCCGAGTCAGGTCCTGGTCAGTATATATATATATACAGTCGAAATTGTTGCGCAGTTGCGATTCTTCGTACTAGCTATACTCTTCGCAAAGACGGCGGCCTCGTGGGATTTAAGAATGAACGCGCGTCTGACCGCAGTCGGGTGATTCTACTGCCATAGAAGGTCGCTACAGCGAGTCTGACCGTGTCGGCGGGGATTATTGGCGGCTGGTTATCGTTTGCGACTCTATATGAAATAATTACTTTTAATTCATTTGAAAATACAGTATATTTAGTAATGTTGGCTCGTGTATATACGTCAATGCAAATATTGCATGAAACAAACTTATTCTAGTATTTACAGATACTATCGAAATCCTATATTAATTTTATCGTCTCGATAATATACATAGAGTTAATGATATGGCAAATTTTTAACAATACAACTAAAATATTAAATTTCTTTGGCCTAAATCTCGGAATAAATATTGTTAAAATCTATAGGGAATGATCGTATTGTTTAGCATCGGTTAGCTAATTTGATATCGAGCAAATGAGTTCAATAAATTAGAGTGATTTTTAAAACGTCAATTGTGTAAATATATTTGTAATTGAAATATACATAGGAAAATCCACGAGTACTATATATTTATTAAAATATATTTATTTTAATAAATATTATTTTTTTTAAATTCTAGTATACTATTCGATTTTATTGTATAATAGCAGGGAAAAGATTAATGTACAAAGATTCTGAAATGTATCAACGTTATTATGGCGACTTTAATTATTTAATTTAGTACCGCTAAACAAAATTATATAAAATACAAAAAGGCAGAAAACGTTAATAATACGTAATAATCGGTAATACAAAAAAGCAAAAAGTAATTATTATTGGATTAAATCGAAAATACGTAATAAAATTAAAATAAAATAAAAAAATAGATCGTTTGCATAGTTTACTTATCAAGACAGATTTAAATAAAATCTAATGCAATAAGTTATAAATTTATAGTACTGAACCTCACAAATATATAATTTAATCTGATCTATTTACGAAGCTTTATTTCGTTAGTCCATTTAGAATAGTAAATTTGTAAAAATCAATTATAAATTTTATCGATAATTTATTTTGTATAAATATACTATATTATAGTCTAGCAATAATCTTAATTTTAAATTTCAATAGCTGATTACTATAAAAGTTACTATTCTGAATGAATAAACGGGCATTTTTAAGTCTTTCTTAATATTCTATTTAAGTAAAAAATCATTTTGATTGAAACCAATATCAATCGGCGGATCTTTTAATGGCCTATACAACATTTATTTAAGAAATTGATTTAACACATTGCTTAATCAGAGTTTTAACTTCTTAGATAAAAGCAAAGAAATATCGAGGCATTCTCCATAAAATTTGACGTATTCGTTTTAATTAATAAATATTTTTTTATTGGTCTTACAGTCCAATCAATTCAATCTAAAAATAAAATAAAAATAAAAATAAAAAATAAAAATAAAAATAAATAAAAAATAAAATAAAAATTAAAAGTAAAAATTAAATTAAATATTAAATTAAAATTATAATGACAGTCAGACTGTCCTTGTTTACATTCATCCCCGTAGACTAATCTGAAAATAAAATATTAGTTGAAAAAATTCTTTGTTAGTAAAGTGCAGTCTGACTGTCCCCAACACCCTTACCTAATTGAAGATCCAGTCCAACGTTTCGAGCTCGCTACGGCTCCTCATCAGGGACTAATCTAAACCTTATATTCTAATCTATATATACCCATCCCCACCAGCAAATTTAGTAAATTAAATATAAATTCTCCCTCTACACAAATTGTCCAAAACCAATCAATTTAATAAGGAATAATAAACACTGTCCAATCTACCAGACTCTAACATTAAATTCACATTATTTCGATTTCTGGAAATGTGAATACTTTCAATTTTATTTGTATTCGTTTTAATTTCTAAAATTCACCCTTGCGCAAATCAGAACGGGGGTAGAATTTTCTTTGAAGTTAAGACCCCCCCCCCCTCATGAATTCGAGCAAATCCGCGCGTATTTATCAAATTGCTGCTCCATTCTCTCATATACTGTTCCCTACGCATCGTCGCCAGGCAAGCGAAGCCCCGAGCCCGGATCCAGTCCCCGTCACTCGCCCACCCTGGACCGGCCACGCAGCCCCGAGGGCATCCTGCGCCGCAACTCCGACTGCGTGACGACGCCGACAGGGAGCAACCGGGACCTACGTCGCTGCTCCGACTTCACTCACGGCGAGAAGTGCCGCTCGCAGTTCGCGACGAAGCTCAGGCGCAACAGCGACTTCGGCAACCGGACGCCCAAACGGGCTGTCCAGCAGCAGCAGGAGTCCGAGCAGCAGTCTCGCCTCGCCAAAATTCTCGACGTCAGTCCGACAGGTGAGACAATGTGATACTCCAATAACGGAGTATATAGCTATACTCCCGAATCCTGTATAAAACTCCTATTAGAACGGCACCATCACGAGTATAATAAAAATAATATCCTGGCTCTGATTAGTGTACAGTGTATATGGAGATAAAAAATTGTATTTTGATAATGTCAAGCGTCTAAATAATGATAGGCGATAGGAGCATTTTCTCTCGATGAAGGCTTTCGCTCATTCTTCCGATTCAGAGCTATATGCATATTAATTAAAAGTTGAATTAATGTAGTACCTCCTAATAATATATTTAACTCAGATCATTTTTCAGCTCAATCAATGACATTTAACTTTGACACTCCCTAAATAAGATCTCGAGTATCGATTAGTAAAGAAATAAGCTGTACGGAATCTATTTTTAATACCATTATTAGCTGCGTAATAGTATTTGTAAAATAACACCAGTTTTTACCTCGTCCAAAGTATAATACTATATAAGTTTCTTGAATTTTCAACAATATTTACATTTTTAAACGGTGTTATACAAGGTAAGATTCTATACTTCATCAGGCATATTTTTATTAAGTTCTTTCAATTTCATACTTGAACCTCCAATTAAAAGGATTTTAGTGGTTAAAAAAAATTAACAATGATGATTTTGATAGCACTTTCTTATGATTTATTTCATAAATTAATTTCATTAATGTATATGTGCTATCGTAACGCTTGACCTAATGTCGGACAATTCGTCTCAGTCTCCAAAAATCTCAGGTGCTGATTTTGCATCTCGACTTTTTTTATAAAGTCAGTGAACGTAACCAGGCTACTTGTTTTTCAATCTAAATGTGGTCAATAATCTCGTTTTAGATAGACTCTAACAAAACTTCTTGATCATCGGCACAAAATAGGAAGCTAGAGAAAGAAACTCAAATGCCAAAGCAAGTAAGCTTTTGAAAAAATGATATCCTCAGTAGGTTTGTATTAACGAACAGACTACGAGAGTTTATTCTATCGTTCGGTTAGCAAGAAAAAACTCAAAAATTCAGATTTCAATCAAATTCCAAAAGATGCATTTGGAATAAATGATAAATTGATTATATGTAATTAAAAATTGATAGAAATTAAAGAAGAAATATTTTATTTACTTTTGATTGATGAGTTTGAGATTTGATGAACGAGATTTGGATTGTTGATACCATATCTTATATTTTTTATTCACAATGTCTACGAAGGTGATATAAAGTATGTTAGTGTTGATGGTTATATTTAATATAAATAATTATCAATTTCACTGGAGCATATACGATGTGTATATACTACGGTTTATAGACTGTCTCTACGTATGTTTAATTATGACTGTGTCCAAAATGGTGTGTATTCGAGTTCGTTTGCATTAACTAGTACACTCAGGGTGGTCTTTGGTCTTGGTGGGACTGGCTTAAGATCTATACTTCATAGGGGGACCTTTTAAATAAATCGCCAACAGATAACCTTTTTGTTTCTCCACCCCGTATAACTGGTGGTAGCACTATTGTAGCACTGTGTGTAAAAGATAAAATAACACATTACGTTTCAAAAATATTACCCATATTACTTGTACTTTTAGAAGTTATCTCTTCCTTATAAGATCAATTGCTTTTTTGATGCTATATAATAAGAATGAGTTATTTGATAAGTAGCAACATCGGTGTTAGGTCTATTCAAAAACAGCATTTTGATTTAAGAATTTCTTTCACCAGGCGGAGGGGTCCATAGATGGGGGCCCTTTCTTGGAGCTCCAGGCACGGATCTTATAGGCCCCTATATAAAAACGACCTTAAGCACACTGTAGCATTTTCGTAGTACGAAAACGTAAAGCGCAACGAGCGTCTACAGTATTGACTTTTAATTTGCTTGTTCTAACCTTTTTGACACGGGTCAAATCAATCGCCTGCTGAGAGCTTTTAACAAATCTTATATCTCTAACCATCTAGTCGATTGGAATGGCAAAATAATTCGTTGTATAAGGCCTTGATTATTTATTAGAGATATTCATATAAAAATGGACCTCGACTTTATTATCGTTATCACGATGTATAAAATTATTTTATTTTTGGAGCTTGTTTAACAAGTGTTTTATTGATATAGTAAAGTCGGTAAACTCAAATCTGTGACTATTTCGCAAACAAGCTATAAATTCTTAAAGGACACGGCAATTTTTCTTTTTTTCTGGCATGGCTTAACCGCTAGATTGGGCGCTGTATTGATACTACTATTAGTCATCCTGTCGGAACTGTATAATAGAAAATAATAAAATGTCAATTCTCTGATTCATCCGTATATGTCTTTATTATAATGGACGGCCTTTCAAAACGTTTACAATATAGGACCCTCCATTCCGAGGTCGAAAACTGAAGTTTCTCTATTTGATGGATCTTCGATGCATTTAACAACTGTATTGATGACTCAATAAAGAAATTAATAATTCGCAGCGGATTCTACTGACGCGTGTTATCGATTATAATGTAATTAATAGAATGAATCAATGAGAAATGAGGAAATTGCCATATGACAGGGCGACCAATATAAGATCAATATGTAAATTAAAATTGTTTTCAAAATATTTATTAGTATAGAATTATTATTATTATTATACATTCATTTGATACGATAAAATTATTTTAAATATTGAGCTTCGTATCTTATTTTTATTATAAGAAAAATGTCAGACGTGTTTTGAGTCATTTTTACCGTTGTCCAAGTAAATTAATTTGATTAAAAGCTTATACAAATATATGTTATAATAATAGTATCAATGAAATAAATGATTATTCATTCAAATTATTAATAACTTCGTAAATAATTTAGTACGTCCGGACTAAATAGATTAAAAAATTCAGTACATACTTAATAACTCGAATGATGATAATCCTATATATGAAAAATTAATTGTTATGGATAAATATACTCATTTCAACAAACACAAAAATTGATTGTTTAAATTCTTACGATATTTTTTTCTTCTCAGTTAATAATCGTTTTAAGCTGAAAAAATTATATTTCTGCGTCGATAAGAGTTCGTCAACGGTAAGAGGATTTTCAGCTTAAAAAGTGCAACAAGATGATTGAGATTACATTTTAAGAGAGTAGGATAATCTTTTCGATGTCATATTGCATTGTAAGAGCAATTTCTTTTAGCACTAAAAAATTTTATCAGTTATTGCAAATTTTGCTATAGTTTTTTAAATACTTTTGCTTTTATGAGAAATTTGAGAATACCGTTGTAAATCCACGTTGATAAGTTTTAAATCTTTCTTTTAAGAAGAATCCTGATTTTATAGGTTCAAATAAAATATTTCTAAAAAATAAAATTTATTTTATACAAATTGAAAAATGACGAATAATTCTATATCTATTCTATATCTTTTTTTATCATAAATATATAAAAAAGGTACGTTTTATTTTTTTTAGAATACTGATTTATAATATCACGTCTTATGAGAAATTTTGATGACAATCGTGTTATTTAATTTTATATCATAAATTTGATGGACTATTAGGAAAAGCTTTTTTGAGTTATAAAGATATATTAAAAGCCGTGTTTTCAAAAGAATTTATTAGGTTGAAAATCTTTTAGAAATCAGAAAATATATTTTTTCAGTTTCGAAAAACTAAAGAATTTTTTGTTACACTTATGAATTAATAAACGAATACGTATATCTCCGCAGTATAAATATTATATACGTAAGTAGTAAAAAACTTTTTAATGCCGAGTTACAAATAAAAAGTTTTATTTAGTGTATAAATATTAATGGAATTATTAAAATTGCAAAATATACATTAGACATTATATATCACTGAAACTTATACGAATATTAAGGTTATATTTTGAATAAATACATTAAAATTGGCATTTTATATCTTTACATATTTGATTAACATTTGATTATATCCTAATAAAAATTTTACCGTTTGAATTATATATAATAGTAAAAACTGTAAAGTTTCAAAGGTGATTACTGATTGTAGCCTTCGACTTTGAGTTATAAATATTTCTTTAAACGGTATTTAAGTTTCAATAGTTTCGTTATTATTTAAAGATATAAATTGTATATGAAGTTGTGTATAGGTCATTTTACGTAATGTTAGTATTAATAGATTTTTGATCAATGAACAGAAAATTCTACCATAATGCTTATACGATTTTACAGAAATAATGAAATTTTGTACAAACATTGTAGGAGGTCGTATAAGAATACACTCTTATTACTCTTCCTCTCCCATTCTCTTTCAACCTTAAACCACTACGTAAGCGAAGTACTATATATATATATATATATATATATATATATATATATATATATATATATATATATAATTTATACATATCCGTTTCAGCTTCCAGACGAAACTCCGACCTGGGCGGCCTGGTTCCAGCGAAGGCCGTGGAGTCGCGCCGCAACTCGGACGTCTCGTGCCGTAGCAGCGAGCGCCGGGGCTCCGAATTCTCCCAGACGAAGCCGCCCGCGATCGACCGCCGCAGCAGTGACGTCAGCATTCGCAACCTCGTCAAGAGCCCCGCGCCCTTCGGCCAGAGCCAGTCGGCGCGCGACAAGCCCCAGTCCCGGCAGCAGCAGCAGTCGCCGCCGCAGGAGATCAGGTCGGAGTCGGACTCGGACCAGCAGGACAATTACTACGGCAACGAGAAGGCCGCCCTGATGAAGAGCGCCGACAGGACGATCGACGAGGAGTCGAGCAGGACGCGCAAGAAGAATTTGTCGTGGAAGAACGACAAGGTCAAGGACGATCAGGAGGACATCACCGCCGAGACGAGCCTGCTGTCGGAAGCACGTCAGGAGCCCGATAGGGTCACGGTAAGTTTAGCGGAGGAGACGATTCTTACATTATAGAGAAACTTATTTTTTCTTTTTTACATCTTGTTGCTTACGAGATTTCGCTTTCGCGTCGGCTGAGAAGTTTAATCACTGTAGCCTTATCGATTCGCTTTCATCGACTTATTCAGATCGTCATCGAATGCTCAATATATCGTTAATGAAATTAATAAATATAAATAAAGAAAATAATAATGTAAAAATACTAGATTGTTTATTTATTATTCAATAATGATAAAATTGGCTCACGCACTTAGCATGAATTATTAATTTAGAAAGTTCAGTATTACATAGCTCTGTTTTTAACAATCTTCCCGTGCAAATTCCAGTGAAACGGACAAATTATAATATAATATCGTATGCTAATTTAATCTGGCTATATCTATTGGAGGGTTAGAAGCTCTTAAGAAGCTCGAGCACCGAGGAACACATTTTGTAATCGTTTTGTACAATGGGTAAAATCAATATGACATTGCTATTATTGATATCAACGATATTATTTTCGATGATAAATAAAAACAACATAAATGATAAGATAGTATAATGAATAATCAGATAAGTGAATTGGAAATTTTTTTCTTTATTATACATTCGACCTTTTTAAATCAAACGTACTCGCGTACACTTTTATTATTCCGTAATTATAAGAAATAGTTATAACATATTTTTTACATTAACAAATATCCTTGTATAAGTTTTAGAAGAAATATATTAAAGTATTTTCTTTTAAATGATCAATATACCACTGATATAAAATGTCTATATTTTAACATCGAGCTACTGCGTATATAGCTTCTGACGCACAATCAGTGCAGGAACATTCTGAATACTTTTCCAAGTTTTATCTTATGAAATACTTAAACCCTAAAACTAATTTTACATATGATTTCTTGTTAATGTGTAGTCGGATTTTTCTTTTGCCACTGATTAATTATAATGTATTATAATGAAACATTTGAAAATTTTGGAGAATACTTCCTGGCAGAAAATTTCTCCCAATTGCATTTGCTCAGTCAGGATTGGATGTGTCCGATTGACCAATTTCCTCGGTACAGAAATCGGTTTTATCCCATTGTCCGATTGACTGACTCCGAGACTAATCCCCTCGGACTTCTACCACACCTCTACTTACGCATCTATAAAAAGTAGTAGCGCAGCATTTCGTCATTACTGTATTATATCTTTGAAAATCATTTGACACCTCGTACAGTGTCGGCGAGCGCACCCCGATATTAAGATTGTTTTTCAATATAATTCAGGGTACCGTTCGACTTTCGCAGGGAGCGGACTTTACGCTTCACTCGATATTGAATCACATCGCTTACGTGAACCGAGCCAAGTCGGACACGCCGCTGCACATACCCGAGGCGTCGACGGCCGCGGCGAGGAGGGCGCAGATAAAGAAGGTCCTCAACGTCACCTATCTCACCGCGATCCTGGGCATCGTCCTTTGTCTGGCCGACGTCGTTCGGATCTTCGGACCTTATGGTGAGCACGCGAGATTTATTTATATAAAGATACCTGTAAATCTATCCGCGCAAGAGAAGTTCTGTATAGATCCTAGTGCTAAATGCAATTGTAAGGAACTTGCAAATATTTGCAAAAAAAAAAGAAATCATATTTATGATATAATTTTCAGCTCTGTAAGACTTTTACGTTCTTGATATATTTCATTAATTTATTCTTATTGTACAGTTGCCTACATAAAATTAAAGAAAAGTTTTAGTTTAAGAAAAATTTCTAAATTATTTATATTTTTTAAAATGAAGAAAAATTACTGATTTGTCTTCGTTTCGAAAATTTCCATTAAAAAGTATATATACATTAGTAAAAATGACGAAAATAAGTTTTATACTAATACTTATTTTCTCAATTAATCATATATGATATTAATTGTTTAACTCATTTACTCATCTAACATTCACTTGTTATCCGCATGTAGGAAATTCGAGTGTAATGTTAATCATAACATATAATTGATAGGTTAAATCTTTTTCGAAATTTTTAAATTTGTTTAATATATGTATATTGAAAAATATTTAAGATAATAGCTATTGTTAAATTGTTGTTATAATACATGGAGCTGCGCAATTTTAACGCACGAACACATTTGTTTATCTATAATATACGAAATATGCTTATTATTCCTTGGCATACAGTGAACAAAGTCAAATTGAAACTATACTGGTAGTTATATTATATGGTATGTATTGCACATTTAATTGACAGTACCAATGAGTGCATTTTCATTGAATATATTAAAGAAATTTTAATATGTATGGCATATGTGTATATGTATATATACATATTTACTTATTTATTAACTTTCTGTTAAGATATAATTAAAACTGAATTAAAAAAGATAAAGAAAAAAAATTAAAATGCTATTGTTATTACTGTAAATTATATTTATACAACAGCATAAAGTTTGATAATATATTTGTATACTTCTCCATATAGGAGTTATATTTTGAAAAGAAAGTTGAAATTCCTATTCAAATATATAAAATCCACTAGTGCGAATAAATTCTCTTTGCAGGACTACTGGCGGAAGTGGTAAAGTCCGGCACTAAACCGGCCCCGGTCCAATTCCCAAAGCCCTGGCCCTGGATCATATACCAGACGGGCTGCCGTTTTCTCGAGCTGCTAATGGGCTGCGCGATGGCCAGCATAACGAAACAGCCCTCGGTCAGCCCGCGCCACCAATACCTAAGCAACTATCCCAATTACAATCTGCGAATGAAGCAGCGGGACAACCTCTATATCTAAAGCAATATGATCTGAATTACATTTATATGCATACACGTATATGCATACGTATACGTATATGGCTGTATATATATATATATATATATATATATATATATATATATATATATATATATATACACACATAATTGCCCAAGAGAACTCGGTTGCTGGATAAGACTGAGCGGGACCGCAGGATGCCAAATTTATTATCTCCATATCTCTTTTTCACGAGCTATATATGCTTCGTTATTGTATATCGGTATATATATATATATATACTCACTTGACTTAAAGTGAAGTTACTGAAGCTCATATATCGACTACTTCAAAGTATATGATTCTGAATTGAGCAAAGATATTATTGGTATAAGAATTATAAATAAATTACTGAGATCTCATGGTCTTTAAACTTTATAAGTAATTATTTAAGTTCAAGAATAGATACGATATAAAGAAGCGCTATATTTTAAAATTCCAATATATAGTGCAAATGCCGTTCCAAAAACAAAGACGATGGGTTTTGAATGTGCTCGATTGCCATTCTAGTAGGTGATTCATATTGAAATTCATGGTCATGATTGGAAATGTTTTGGTAAATCTAAGATTATCTTAAATATACGTTTTCACTTGTCTTGGAATAAGAAATGTATAAGATATGAAGATTTTCAGCGTTTCCAGTTTAAGTCGTTCTATAGTGTAGTGCATTATTAATTTTTTTTATTTCACTGTAACATAAATTATAAAATGCTCGAGTCCTCGTAACTGAAAATGATACTGATACAGTCAGTATATACACGAGTCAATTTCTTAACTCAATTATCAAAACTAAAATATATTAATTACTAATTTATTATTCACTTAATAATTTTGTAGAACACTTTTCCGTAAATATGTACTTACGTAAGTATGTACAATGTACATGTTCTATATATAGCTGTATATGAAAATTTATTTTACAAGTGCGAACAAGTATAGGGCCCATTCATTCCTATCCAGTTTCCATTCTTTTATATTTTCTAAACGACATTTAGATAAGTTATTATAATAGAAAAAATCTATACATTTGAACAAACGATATATACAGATATATTGAATGTTAGAGAAGAAACTTAATTATTAGATAATTATTTATTAAAATTATTCAGTATTGGATAGTGAAACTGAGGCATCTATCTTGAATACCGCCAAATTTTAAAAACTTAAATACTTACAGGGACCCTGTCCGGATTCAGACCAAGAGGCCACCATATGTTTTCATCAGGGTCTGTTTCTAAGCCTTGCAATAACAACACCTTCATTATATTAATTTAATTCAAGTTTTTAATTAAAGTCTCTCCGGAAAAGTAATTTTTTTCCGTTTAAAAGTAAAGATCGTTAAAATGTACAATACATTAATTCCATTATTTGTATCGCCACATATGATAATTCATAAATGCTCTAATACGCATCAATATAACAAACATAAAAAGAAGGTGACAGTATTTTTTACGAAAATAGAAATAATTATATATACAACATTATAGTTCAATGCGAAATTTTAAAAAAATTACAGTTCCATCTTTAAGTTAAAAGTCTGGGACATCGATTGATTATATAATGTTTATTCTTATCATACAGTAAGAAAATTATTTATATAGAAATATATCAAAATTAAAAACTAATGATTTTGTATATACATGTTTAGGTAAAGATATAAAATTAAGATTTTGAATTTTTTATGCAAATCGACAAAAATTCATTAAAGATTTAATAGAGAATACATATAGATACCTTTGCATATTGAATTTCTTAAGTGAATTTTATTTGATATTGTCCTGGAATCTCTGATATATCTCTAAAAGATGGTTCTCCGTAATTGTGTTAAAAAAAAACAAAAAAAAACAAACTGAATACGTAAATTTCTAAAGCCCCAAATAAATGTATGTTAACACGTCTTTTTCCATGCAATAATTAATTTAAAAAAAATTTATTTTCAACCTACATTTTATCATTATTTATCAGTGTTTCTATAGTTTCAACTAGATATATCTTGTTCAATTTTTAGACAGACTCAAGTGCTCACTGATTTTTAATAATAACATATTGAAAACTAAAAGATGCCAACTATTTGAATTGATGGTCATTAAAGAAGAAATAAAATAGTTGTTATTTTTCAATTTTTCAACTCGCGACTCTATATTTTATTTTCTTTTAGACGGCGTTGATCGTCTATCGTCGCGACAATAAATCAACTGTATATATATATATATATATATATATATATATATATATATATATATATATATATATATATATATATAAGTAGTATAGGCATATAGTAGAACAATATTAATAATTTGACACTGTGTTTATAAAATTATATAGTTGATTTGAAAATTAGAAATCTCTTTGGAACTAGTACTGTTTCTGCAATAAATATTTTTTATTCATAAATTTATTTCAAACTATGTACAAATTTTGTAACCAATTTAACATGTAAGTTTTACTAATATGAATTACTAATAATAGATTAGAGATCAAACGATTAGTTAATTTTAATTTCAAAATGATTTCTTATTTTTCATACAGATTCTTGAGCCACTGAATTCATAAACTATTTCAAAGTGCCCTAACTCTTGAATGTTGAAATAATAAAAAAAAATGTTGTTTACTATTAATAGATGAACGTCTAAATGGTTTATTTATAAATCAAATTTGTAACAGTGTTGTGATTCTAAATGTGATAAATGTTTATAAATGTGTAGTACTTAAGGATTTTCAACCTATTATGATTTTCATTTTTGAGCACTGTTAATTTCTATTTTCTATGAACAACTTGAATATTACTAATTTTTGCATAATATACTATCTGATGCAAAAGAAATTGGAAATGAAAAAATACACTCTTATTGTATAAATTGCATTTATATCAAAATTCAGTATTATAACCAAATATTTGCACAGAAAAATTAATTACATTTAAAGTACTTGTTAAAGAATTGCAGTACATATGTTTCAATCAAATTTTATGATTTTTTTCATTATTTCGAATAGATATACTTTATATACAGAAAAGTATATGAAATATATAAAGTTACAACCTTATCTTTTGATGAATTAATATAAAAAATAAAAGATAGTACTTTTTTGTATTGGTCAATGTTACATTATATAAGAGCATTGCTGGTAAATGCTTGTTGTTAAACCGTGCAAAATGATATATAGATTTAAGTTACGTTTTTCTATCCAAGCATAAAGGACCATGACTTAGTATTAAAATTTTTCAAAAGTTATACGGCGTACCTTCACAGTATGATAAATGTTTAAATGTGCCAAATATTCATGTTAAATATTTTCTGTGTTTTGAAGATAATATTTAAAACAGACAGTATTAAGTAGAATTATATTGGTGATTAAATGCTTATATAGGAAATGACTATTTATATACAAATGAGATAGGCATCAATTCTAAAAAAATGGTGTTCAACATATTCCTTAAATGAAACATACTACATACATCAATATTTTTATGACTAGGCAATGGAATTCAAAGATAATCTAATATACTTTCGATACCTCATATCATTCTCATTATGTGTAAGACAATATTTGTCAATGAAAGTGAAAAGTAATAAAATATCAAAGTAAAAATGATTGTAAAAAGATATTTGAAATTAGATTCCTTATGTTTATTAAGTTCATGTTTAATATAATTTTATAAAGAAAAATAAGATGACCTAATACTACATTAATATTTTTTATCTTATAAAACTTGTTAAGCAATATTTTATAATTTTAAGAAATGTTATAACAAAATGAAATAGTATTATTATATTTCATATAAAATTTTCAACATATACATAGTTACTTTCACTAGATATCTTTTATAAAGTAATCGACATCAAGCAAAACATAATAACAAAAAGATAATTAAGAAAAAAGTTAATTATGTTTGAAAGAGAAATTAAAAAAATATTAACAAAATAACAAATATCTAAAGTTTAAATATTGTATTCTGATGCCATTGTACGTTATATTAGAAAAATCTTACAACAACTTGAAACCTTATGAGTAGCAATACCTGAATATTCCAATTATGTTATTTTATTCCAATTCTTTAAACCTTTATTAACAACCGTTGTAAACTAAGTGTGGAATAAATTTTTAAAATCATCACAAGTACGGATACTCTACAATGTACAGGATAAAAACTGAATTACTTGTGAATTAAAATTCTATGTATGGAAATGCATTAATAAAAAACTGTTTTGAAATTTTTGTGCTTTCCTTCTTCGTTCATTAAAGCATAAAGCAACCAATTTTATACATATTGAACTAAATAGTTCTTTACAAATATTTCATAACTGATACACATTTTAATTATAAATATATTTTACTAATTAAAAACTAAATAATTCCATAAATAAAGAACAAAATTATTTTTGACAAAATCAGTACATCTTTCGAAATGACTATCTATGATAACAAGATAATTAAACGCATTCATTTTTCAAATACATTTATATTTTTCAATCGTTATAGTCTTATTAAATAATCAAAATTAATCTATAAAATCTATATGATCAATGTTTAGATGTGATTTGAAATAATTAGAATATAGATGGAAAATGATATTGTTAATTTCATATAATATTAAGATTTGTAAATTTTATATAAAGTTTACTATTTTAAATGTCTATTAAACTTAAGAAATGTATACTTGTGCCTTCATTTAAAATTGTGAAAAATATAAGTCGTTCTTATATTCTCTTGTTAACATAGATCATTTGAAAATAAATGAAATTAATAATCAATTCCTAACAAATTGAAATTAATACAGTTTTTCTATTTTTAATGGTATTTGATGAGAAATTGTATAATATATATTAATAGTCGTTAAAAAAGTGAAATTACTGTTATAGCAGCTTCAAATATAAAGAAAATTTGTAGTTTAAATTAACTATTATTATCTATTAAAGAAATCAAAATCGATGCTCTGATCTTGTATTAATATTCACAAAAAATATGAGGATCCTATCAACCTTTATAATTAAAATAATCTATTTCTGGTTCTGGTGACCTCGATGGAGAAGCTGAAGTTGTAAGTTGAGGTTTTAAAGTCTTTTTTGAGTTTATTTGTAAAATATCCACACTTCTGAAATTATATACCATTTATATTATTTAATTTATTTACTTTGTATTTATATAAAAAAAATATAATAAACTTCAATTACCTATCTATGGAATTTAATTTTGACTTGTTTAACATTGGTCCTGGTACTTTACGTTGACCATTTTCTCTTTGCATGATTTCTAACAAACTGTAGCTTGGTAACCAACACTGTTAGAAAAGTTAAGAATATTTTATTTAAAAAGATCATCTTCCTTAAATTTAAATTATTATATTTACCTTGTCTTTCACGGCTGTTGCAACAACGTTACGCTTGGGTTCTTGATCATATGCTTGACTTTCGCATCCAAAATGTTCACAACACTCGTGCACAAAATGTCTCTTATCTCTATTCATACTTTCAAAAGAATAACTACGTGATTTCTGTTTGGAAGTTTTAGCTAATTGCACTAATTCGGTAAGTTTCTCATGTACCATTTGGCAGAAAGCCGGATCCTTCTTTCCCCATTGCTTCATATGCTCACTGTATTTTGGCATCAATTTTCCACTTAAATCTGGATTAATGATCTGTAAACCCTGAGCCAATCTTCGATTTCTCTCAATTATTTTGCATTCTTCATTGCAATCAAGAGTTTTCCATTGATTCTGTTTTTTAGCTCCTTGACCAAATACTTCCTCAAGATCAACTGAATGTCCAAGTTGCATCTCTGCCATTTTGCTAGCTAAAATTCCACTGGCGATTCTTTGATAATCTCGAGCATTTTCTGCACACACACGAGACATTGTTCTATGACCGCATTGACATGTGACCTTTAAAGAAGCAAAATTTTGCACAATTTACATAATTTCTTTTGGATTTTTTCAAATAAATAGTTGTAGAATTAATCTTTACCTTAACCATTTCTTTACATGGAGCGTCTGGACACTTGCCCTCATGACAAGGTGCCCCACAAATGTGCCCGCACAATTCTCGCGGCGAAGTGCACGGCTGTGCGCACACATGACCAGGCTTCTCACAAATGCCCGGATGACAAATCTGTATGCATTTATGCCGACCGCAGGAAATGGGCTTACTACAAGGTAGGCCACATGATACCTCGTTTACGTAGCAGGGCACAGCTTTGCGTAATTCGTGTTCACCGTAACACCACTTTTGTGTAAGCACGCTACAGGGTGGGCAGATCGGGTCGCTATGGCAGTTATGTAGAACTTCGTGGTTACAGGGATGATCCCGCGAGCAAGGCTTTTCGCAAGCGGGTCGTCGAGTACCACAAGCCACGGGCGGATAAATGACAGCGGCACCGCACTCACAATATAGCTCATCGAAGCTGCTGCGCCAGCATGTTTGACATCTACCTGTATACCAAGGATAAAGATTGAGATATCAATAATATTTTTCAATTTTTTTTAAATTAATTTTTTTTGATATTATATAAATTATATTTGATTTAAAATAAAAAAGTAACTGTTATCTATGTAGCATTAATACTTTTTTTATGAAATTTACAATTATTTTATAACATGCATAATATTTCAATAATTTGTTTGTTTTAAATTCGTACCTCTATGGCAGGTTTGTTCACATTTATGTCTACCACAGCTCAAAGTTTTTGAGCAGGGTAGTGGACATATGTGTTCAATATCAATACAACACATCACGTTGCATTTATGTTTACCACAAGACCGTTTTTTTACACATTTTTTTTCACATCGAGCATCATCAGCCTTAGTCGTCAATTCTTTACAAGGGATTTCTTTGTCCATGTGTCCACAACGACATTTAACTTTTGTAATTAACTCGCATTCAGGGCAGTCACCTTCATGGCAGTTTGCTTGGCAGGTATGAGGATTACCTAAAGATAATTTTTTGTTTATTGTGATTTATATCAATTTTTTATAAAAGATTTTAAAATAAATAATTATAAACATACTTGGTTGACCACATTTTAAGCGCTTTTCACATACTTTGTCACAAGTGGGGATTGGTTCCAGGCAATTTTCTCTTTTAACCGTTAAAAGAGTCTGTCCACAACAACAATGTGTAACAGTTTCAGGTTTCCAGATGCAAGACTTGCATTGCCCTGGGTGGCAGATTTCTTTACATTTATGATTACCACAATCTAATACTTTGTCACAACTATTTTCACAACAATATAATGATGGTAAGTTTAATACGCAAATTTCTTCACGATTGTGTTTTCCGCAGTAGCATTCTAAAAAAATTTAAATTATAAGTTTTCTAAATTTATCAATAACAACATAATATAATATAATACATGATTTTATTTTTTAGTTAATTAACTGGTTTATTAAATTTATTATACCTTGTTTCACGGTTTTATCGCAGGGTTCACAGCTGCCATGATGACACTTTGCGTTGCATTTATGCACAGTACAATTAAGCGGCCGATCGCAAATCTCATCACACTGGAGTAGCGTACCCGTACTGCACTTTTGTGTCTGCGACATACGGCCGCAACCACATGATTTAGTTACCATAGCTGAACAGGGAGGGCATGAGCCCGGGTGGCAGAGCAGCGTGCATTTGTGTACACAATTAGGGTCGGGTCGCATTCGGCCACAGATCTCGCCACATGAATGTGCGATATCGCGACGATTCCATTCCGGCACCTTTGTCTTACCGCAAAAACATTCATAATCAGAAGGTACTTCTGAGGTAACATTCTGACAGGCTGGGCATCGCCATCCATTTTCTATAAAGTGACATTTAGCAATTAATAAGTATGTTTGAGTACAATTAAATCTGTTATTTAAATAGAATTCTTGCATTTTAAAATTAATATTATGATATTGCTATATAAAAATATATTATATTAAGTAAAATCATATAAACTCCATTTGAATCTTCGAGATAAATTAAACAAAACAATAGAAAATACTCAAACATGTACCAAAAGCTGACATGATTTAAAGTTATAATATAAAAATAATATCCTTTTTTATATAATGATTATTTACCATCTTGAGAAGACAAAGCCCATTTTTGTACACATTTTAAGTGCAAGACATGATAACAGTTTTTACATGACCATACATAATCAGCCTGTCGAATAGATTCACAGCAAACTAAACATTCAAGTTTACCATGATTAAGTTGTTCTGTCAATCGTTCTCTCTGACTTGCTATATCATCTTTAAAAAATTAAAACAAAAAATATATAAGATAAACGTTCACTATGAAGGATTATTATTTGAGTAAAAAACATTTACCAAGATCATATTTCTTTTGATAAGGACGCTTAAGTAAAGTACTTTTGTTTCCAGTGTCATTTGTTCTTTGTCTCCAATCTTTTATTTCTTTGTCTCGAGTATCTCCAAGTGAATTTTTATTTTCTCTTCTTTCAAATCTATTATCTCTGTTATAATTATTTCTACTGTAACCATTGTGTTCTGGATAATTACTTCTTCTGTCTCTAGGATCTCTAGGATTATATCGTTCTTTTCTGTCATAATATCTTTCTCCTGTGTTATTACGTGAAAATATTTTCGAATTTTTTGCAACTTGTGAGTTTGTAGATTGTATGTTCTCTGGTTTCAGTGTCTCCACAGATGTACTTAGTTCATTACTGTTACTGTAATTATCTTGATTTTCATTCGATATTTTTTCTTGTTCATTGTTTGTATTAGATTCCAAAGCAATAATTTCTCCATCATCCTTTACGGATTTATTGTTTCTTGATTTATCAGTGAAATTTCTATTAGGATTATTATAATTATTATATTTATCATTTGAATATCTTTTAGAAACTTGATTTTTGACATAATCTTTTTTATTGTCTTTATGATACTGGCCATTCTGATTATCTCGCCACCTCCTACCAGCATCTCGCTTGTTTTCAAATTTTTTGTCGTTAAATTTCATTTTATTATCTTCAAAGAAAACATTATTAGTTGATTGATTATTTACATCTTGATTTGAAAAATCAGCATTTGATCGACCTCTACCACTTCTGTTAGAAGCTGTGGAAGCTCCTCGGTCCCATTTTTTTTGGTTAGGTATAAATTCATTAGCAGTAGCATGTAAATTTGAATTCTCGGCTATTCCAGGTACTGGATAGTTTTTACTAGTATTCTTTTGTGAGTTACTGTTTGTATAGATATTGCTTCTATTGTAATAATGAGATGATCCTTGTTGAGACAATATTTTGTTGTCTTCATAAAAACATGGCAATTGATTATTTGTAATATTGTGATGAAGTTCAGAAAGACCCATATGCATCTAAATAAAAGGTAATGCAAATAATATGATTATCTTATAATACAAGCTAGTGGATAATTTCTTTAATTCTACATAGATTTCAAGTGATATATATATTTAAATTATTTCTTTGTACTTTCAACAATAATACAATAATTTGCAATATTATAAAATAGAATCTTTTAATAATACAACAAAATTGAACTCTATCATCAACTTAACTACATCTATAGCTATAATTATAAGTATTATTAATTACAACACTATATTTTTCACTAAGTTATTTTATTCTTTTTATAAACTATTAGATTTGTATATTTTAAAAACTATAAAAAAATAAAAAAATTTATATATTGTTTAGAATTTACATTGCTTTACATGATTCTGTACAATGATTATGTTGCATTCCAACTATGCAAATTTTGATGTCAAACATTAGACTCATTCAATTATCAATATTTGATTTTTATATACCTTATTAATTAAAGCTGCTAATTGATAAATAATTATATATAAGAAATTTAATTTATTTTTATTCAAATTTAAATATTGGTATAGAATTTACCTTATTAGGAAGAGGTTGAATTTCATTGCTGGAGTATGTATTAGCATTTGTTGATACAGTTGTCATTAAAGAAGGAATAGGATTTCTGTCAAGGTGATTGTAGAAATTAGGTGCGCTTTGTTCAAAAACCATAGATGTATCTAATGCGTATGGTGTTGATGCATTTTGCGTATAAACATTGTTGGCATTGGAAAGATAATAATCCCACGTTGGAATATTATTTGGTGGATTGTTTCTATTAGAATTAACATAATAATTGGATCCATCTGGTTCAGAATATGAACCATCCCAGGTGGCCATTTCAAAAAATTACTATTTTACTGTAGTATATTATAGTTGTAGAACGTAATTAAACCTTCAATTTCTGCACTAAATTACTTTATATTTTTATCCATGGAATTTATTGATAAGATAGAAATGATGCTTAAGGTCTCGTACAATATTAAGTTTGCAACTTATTTCATAACCTAACAAATGTCCTTCACGAGTACATGATTGTCCAAATCAAAATTTATGTTTTTATGCAATTTTAGAAGTAATATTTAGGATGAAATAATCAAAATTAAGATACGATACTTTGACTTACCAAAAATTTGTTTCATACTCTACGATTAACATAAAAGTGCACAGAATTCGAGTAAAAGCATGGCGCCTTGGCGCGCCCCACCAGCGACCAAAAGTACACTAATACAATAACAAGGTAACGTATAAGATATAAGATGAATATAAGTGTCAAGCAAAGTCAAGTCTGGCAAAATCGCAAGTGCAATGTAACGCAACACGCACAACATATAGTAAGAAAAACAATCTTAAAAGTTTTAAAGCATATACAAAAAAATATTATAGGATTGCATATCCATATATTGTCATTCGTCACATATGGTACCGATGTTACATGCAAAGGTGCACATAGATATAAAATAACAAAAGTAATTTTCATATTTTGATAGCTCAGAAATTGAGAATTCATCAGCTGATATCTACTTATATATTATATCAGATTCAATGTAGTAGAAACAAAAATGAAAGGAAAATATTACACATAAAATAAAATTTTTATAGTTTCATGCCGATACTTTCTTTAATTTTAAAAGTTGGCACTTCGATCGACTTCGATTCTTTTTAAATGGATAGTTGTACCTAGTTTTCGGTCTAGTACTTAAGTATTTTGATTGAGACGCTGATAACTAAATAAATAATATAGAAGAAAAAATTTCTGGGAACATTGACACGAAAAAGATGTAAGATTCCTTGTAATTATCTCTGTAAACAGGGCTGATTTATAGAATAAAAAAATGATAAATATCTACGGAACGGTCTTTGGAGGAGCCCTATCTCTTGTCCGACCTCCTTATACACCAAGTGAATCGGATATATTTCGAACAACATTTTATATAGAATAGTGTTTAATTTTTAGCAACAAAATTGAAACCTGTGGATAAGAATTGGGTAAGGTATTTGTTAGATTATTTTAGCCTTCTATAAATAATAAAGCAACTTGAAACTAACTATTGGACAGTATCGTAAAAGGATGTAAACATATGTGTCCGCTGGGTCTTACTACCATCTGCGTCTTTGCTGCCCTGCGCGGCAAATGATTTATGAGTTTATTGTTTAGATGCCTGATGTTTTTTTATAGGTTTTAAGTTTCTCACAAAGGCTTGCAGAGTTTTCAATTTCGAATACTCTAGTAAGTCTTGCGTTGTCCTTTCGTTTGAACGGACGTCTTTACTTTCCTCGTTTGAAATAAAGTTCATGTTAAAAGATTATTTCGTGTATCTTTATTTTAACATTCCACTTACTATATTTAATAAAAAGTCAATAGTGTTAATTAAAAATTACTTTCAAAAGGATAAAATTGAACGTTTTGGTATCTTAAATAATAATAGCTGCACGAAAATAGTAATAGTATTAACATTACATATATATATATATATATATATATATATATATATATATATATATATATATATATATATATATGTATAATGTATTTAATATGAATGTCATTTTCATCACCATCAATATGGAATGGTTATAAATTATTTACGAAATTACTATAATTAAAATGAATATCTAAAATGCTTTAAATAATATTAATTTGATTGCAATTATTAATCAATTAAATGAATTAAAGAGTATACAAATAACTAGTAATTTTGACTAGTGATTATAATACAGTATACGATAGGTATGTGACACATTTTTTTTAATAACGTAAGATACTGATCTTTTAATTGTATTTTCAATTTTGTAAAGGTTATTTTCCACATTTAGATTTAATTTTGTTTGGTACTGATCATTTTAATATTATTCTGTTATTTCTATTGGATAAACTTCCGCGAAGTATCCCCTTCCGATATTGATAAAAATGTGTATATTTGTTTTTTTGCGCATTGATTATGAATCTTAAAAAAATATATTAAATAAAAGTTGTAGATATTATTACGATACATATTTTTTTGTTACATTTTTTTAGCTATAAGCGATATTTTTTTAGAAAAATGCAACCATTATATTTCATGAAAGGTCCAATAATCCTTCACATATATGGCATTCCTTGCTAATCGACTCATTTTATCATCGGGATTTGAAGCTATCGATTGTATTTGGGTATCTTTTAAGAAATTTATAATTGAAAAAAAACAAAAATATATATTTTCAATTAATTTATTTCTAACATGTGTGTGTGTGTGTGTGTGCGCGAGCGTATATATATATATTGTTGAATTTTGACTTAAATTCTATATACTTAGAAATATCGAGAATCCCTTAATTAGCATAAGCCTGTTGGCGACGTAGATTTTACTATGATTAAATGTAATTATAATTGCATGTCCAAACTTGCATATTCGAATGTGAGTGTATGCTCAGGTAACGAGAGCGGTTGAAGATAAACCTATACATGTAACGGTACATATGTCAAGTTCGTTCTTGCAAGAATTAAGCTGCGTCTCCGAGGTATTGTGATACCCTTAGCGGAGGGCAGAAAACACTTCTTGTTCAGACATTTTGTAGAGTGGTTGCAAGCTAAAGCTTAGTTTGTAGCTATTTTATATTTCTGTATATTTGTACTTTTATATTAAATAAATTTATGTTACACTTTACCTGCTGAGTTTTCTTTCACAGGTTATGGGCCCAGTTAGCGCTTAACAGTGCCAGTGTAATAGTTTTTTTTTAGTGAGAAGTATAGATATTGCCACGCTGGCATAGCAACAGAATAAGTGCCGTGTCGAACAAATTCGTCTGTGTAAAGAGTGCTGTGTTTTTTTAGTTCGCGTCGTGTACTTTCAGTGTGAGTGAAAAAAAATTTTCTTATCATGGCTGATAGAGAAATTTTCGAGCTCGCAAAGCTCAATGAAAGTAATTACAATAAGTGGAAATTCGGGATCGAATTTACGCTGTATGCGAAAGGCCTCGTAGGATACATCGACGGAAGTGAAATCGAGCCAAATGAAATTTCCAAAGAAAATGAATGGAGAACTTGGAAAAGATTATCGTCGCAGTGTGCAGTATTATTGCTAAATTCTGTGGATACAACGCTTCATCCGCATTTACAGAATTGTAGGAGCCCAAAAGAAATTTGCGACAAACTAAAAATGTTATATGGATCTACAAGCCATAATACGA
Organism: Sycobia sp. Sy_11; assembly: GCA_018907035.1. Classification (NCBI taxonomy): domain Eukaryota; kingdom Metazoa; phylum Arthropoda; class Insecta; order Hymenoptera; family Epichrysomallidae; genus Sycobia; species Sycobia sp. Sy_11. The sequence goes on from JACCIC010000143.1 coordinate 327,058, forward strand.
GAGATAATGCATTGCAGCAGTTTTTTGATTCCGAATTAAAGACGGACAATCTATTGCTCTACAATTGGAGCAGTTTGAGGGTATTTGCAGGAGGCTTGTAGATATAGGAGAAACACAAACAGACGCAGCTATGGTCATTCGACTTTTGCATGGATTGCTGCCACGATTTTCTCCATTTCGTATGGCCTGGGAGTACACACCGTAAGCAGAGCAAACGAAAAATAACTTGGTAGCGCGGTTATTGAGAGAAGACAAACGTCTCTGTGAAGCTGAAAGTGGGGTAGAAACACTGGCTGTACAAATGGAAGCAATAAAATTACAGTTGAAACACCAGCAGTCCGCAGTAAATAATCAAAAGCCCGGAAACACAAAGGGAAAGAAAAATATTGAAGAGCTAAAGGAACGGACGAAGTCTGCGATCTGTAAGCAGAAAGGACATTGGGCGCGAGAATGTCCTAATAAAAAGAACAGCAATTCACAGACAGTATCATCATACATAGCGTCGGCAAACATCAGTGATGTGAGTGCATTTTACTCAAAAACGACAGATAATGACATATGGTTTGCTGATTCAGGTGCAAGCATGCATATGACATTCAAAAGAGAATTTTTCACGTATCTGAATCCTGTCAGTGAAACTCGCTATGTAAAAATAGCAGATAATAAAATATTATTTGCAGCAGGAATAGGCACAGTATTGATCAAAGAAAAAATAAAAGGAAGAAGAAACTTGTTTTCTATTACTACCATAAATGATAGAAAATTCTCGTTTCATGCATATGAAACGTACTGTGAAGTGCGTGATAATAACGGTGAACGTGCATCTTGCGGTGTAAGATACAGAGGTCTTATTAAGATGCAATTCGACGTTGTAATACCCGCTTAGTGCAACATCGTGGAATCGACGAAAAGCAAACTAAAGCTTTGGCACGAGCGTATGAGGCACATTAATGTTCGTGCTCTAGTGAATACTAAAAGAGTGCTGAGCGATAAACACCTTCAATTTGAAAAAGATGAGGACTTTTAGTGCACGGCGTGTTTAATACACGCAGACAAAATCCGAGTTATTAAAGCGGCTTAATATTTCGCAGGACGCGAAAACTAAACAGCTTCTCGAAGAGCAGGTCATGGGTGATCGTACGCCGTCTTAATTTTTGCGGCACCTCCGAAGCCTCGCTGTTGATGGCGTTTCCGAGGCAATGATCCGGACGCTCTGAACCAGCCGTCTACCAGTGCAGGTGCAAGCGATATTGGTCACGTAACACGATCGACCCCTCGACAAGGCCGCGGAACTTGCCGACAAGGTAATGAGCACGTTCCCGAGTGCTCAAACAACGATGCAGCCCCAAGTAGCTGCAGCGGAGGCTCTGCAAAATGCTACCGGAGATCGGTTGTCCGTGCAGATGGCTCAGCTGGCCTTGACTTTGCAAGACGAGATAGCAGAGATCCGGAGAGCATTAAAGGGCAACCGCGACCAACGCTCCCGGGGGTTTCCACGAGGCCGATCGACGTCGCGCCGACGGACACACTCACGTGACGGCAGCGTAAATTAGGAGCACTGTTGGTACCATCGTAGATTCGGTGCAAACGCTACGTGCTGCAGGCAACCTTGTTCGTTCTCGGGAAACTGGACGGACCGACGCTAATGGCGGCAAGCGGCCTCAGTCCCCACCACACACCGCCTTTTTCTAACCGATCGCGAAAGCCAGATAAAGTATTTGATAGATATGGGCGCCGACCTTTGTGTGTACCCGCGTTCGTCTATCCGCGGCTCACTTCAGAAAACGACTGTATTAGTTAGCTGCCGCAAATGGAACGCCCATAACGACATATGGCACAATAATTTTATCGCTCAACTTTGGACTCAGGCGCGTATTTACGTGGAAATTCACCATCGCTGATGTACCGAGAGCCATAATAGGCGCCGATTTTCTCACGCACTACGGGCTTCTCGTCGATCTACGCGGCAGCAAGTTAATGGATTGAGAGACGGGTATCTTCTCGTGTGGGAAACTCCTTGCGGACAAATGCCCTTGCGTTAAGGTTATCCAGGAACTTCCCATTACCATAAGTTGTTAGCTAAGTATCCTGATATCACTCGACCTGACGGTCATGCTCCAGTGACGAAACACTCTACGCGGCATTTTATTGAGACGATGCCCGGTCCGCCAGTATTTTGCAGACTACGCAGACTGACATCAGATCGTTTGCTTTCAGCGCGGCGTCAATTCAGCCTTATGGTGGAACTCGGCACGGCTCGACTCGGTAACGGCAGTCGGGCGGCGCCTCTACACTTAGTGCCAAAGGGAAACGGTGAGGAAAGACCGTGCAGCGATTATCGAGGATTGAACGCGCGTACCATTCCGGATCACTATCTAGTGCTGCACATCCGTGATTTTGCCCAGTCGCTTCGTAATAAGAAGGTTTTTTCAAAAATTGATTTAGTGCGAGCGTACAAACAGATCCCGGTTGCCGAGGCAGACGTCCCAAAAACTGCACAAAAATCATAACACCTTTTGCACTTTTCGAGTTGCCGTTCATGACGTTTGGATTGCGCAATGCAGCTCAGACGTTCCAGCGATTCATTGATGAAATGCTCCGGGTTCTTGAATTCTGTTTCGCCTACATCGATGACCTATTAGTGGCATCGGATACTGCCGAGCAGCATTACACCAATTTACAGCAATTGTTCGAGCGCCTACGCGACCATGGAATCGTACTAAATCCAGCTAAGTGCGAGTTCGGGCAAGCAGAAGTGGAATTTCTTGGGTACATGGTCGCGAGTAACGGTATTCGCCCGACGACGCAGAAAACGGAGGCACTAAACGGATATGGACGGCCACAGACGGCAAAGCAACTGCGAAGATTTTTAGGAGCGGTCAATTTTTATCGCGACCTGCTACCAAACGCCGCGGAAACACAGGCACCGATGAACGAGCTGCTAAAGGGACGCATAAGAGGTAATCAACCCCTCGTATGGACGGAAGACGCTTCAAGGGCCTTCGAAAAAACAAAACGCGATCTAGGCCAAGCTACGCTGCTAGCGCACCCAAAAGTAGGCGCGCATCTTGCACTGATCTGTGATGCGTCGAACGATTCCGTTGGGGCAGCTCTACAGCGAGAAGTTGATTACAAGTGGGAACCATTAGGTTTCTTTTCGAAAAAATTGAGCCCGACGCAGAGTCGCTACAGCGAACTGGACAGAGAGTTGTTTGCAATCTACCTGGCTATCAAGCATTTTTGCCACATACTCGAAGCGCGGGATTTTATAATTTCTACAGACCATAAGCCGCTCATTTTCGCTTTCAGACAGAAACTGGAGAGAGCCTCTCCGAGACAAGCACGCCACCTCGATTTCATTGGTCAATTCTCCACCACTTTCAAACACGTCTCCGGCAAGGACAATGTCGTGGCCGACGCGTTGTCGCGTATCGATGAGGTAATCGTGCCAATAAATTTCTCAGAGCTGGCTGACGCACCGCGAGATGATACGGTGCTCGAAAACATACAGCTTACACACTCCGGTCCCCAACTCAAGCTCGTGCAGATTCCTGGGACGGATGCATGGCTTTTGTGTGATGTATCCACAGAAAATGTACGTCCTTTTGTTACACGGTCATTCCGACGAGCAGCTTTCGATGCTGTGCACAGTTTGGCATACCCGGGAGTCAAGGCCACCGTCAAACTCGTAACGCAGCGTTACGTTTGGCCTTCTATCAGGGCAGACTGCCGCGCATGGGCACAAGCCTGCATCGTGTGCCAAAAATCAAAGATCTCAAGACACACAAGATCACCAATCGGAGAGTTTAAAGCTCCTTCAGCCAGATTCCAACATGTGCATATACACATTGTAATCCTGCCACCCTCTGAAGGACAGAGATACTGCCTCACGTGCGTGGATCGCTATTCGTGGTGGCCTGAGGTCTTTCCAATGCCTGACCAGGAGGCCGAAATGGTAGCGCGCGCCTTCTACTGTGGATGGATTTGCTGTTTCGTTACGCCGCTTCAGGTTACCACCGATTAAGGCCGGCAACTTGAGTCCTACCTATTCCAGTCGCTAAGTCGATTGACAGGTACTACTCACCTACGGACGACAGCCTATCATCCTCAGGCTAACGGTATGGTAGAGCGCCTGCACCGGCAGTTGAAAGCAGCTATTCGCTGTCATCAGAATAACCAAAGGACAAGAATTCTTCCAACCGTTCTCCTCGGTATACGAGCAGCCTGGAGAGCAGATTTGCAGCCTACGTCCGCGAAATTAGTATATGGCGAGCTTTTATGACTACCCGGAGAATTTATTGCGGATACAAGGCAGTCTCACAGTGATCAGGCGGATTTCACGAAAGAACTGTGAAACCATATGCAACAGTTACGACCGTCTGCCGTCGCACAGCATGGAGGTCGTAAACCATTTGTATTTCGAGATTTGGCAACAACGACAAACGTTTTCATACGACACCATGCAATGAAAACATCATTAGATATGCCATACGATGGTCCGTATCCAGTGCTCGAAAGGGGAGCCAAGATTTTTCGCATTAAAATTAACGACAGGGACATCACCGTGAGCATCGACCGGCTAAAACCGTCATACTATGTCGGAAGACATCACAGACGAACAGGTGCAACTGATATCAACAGAACGGCCAACATCGTCATCGTCACCACCACCGAGTGAGCGGTCTAGCCACCAAGATAATTACCAGAACCGGGAACTGACAAGCACACCTGCAGTTCGCCGATCAGGAAGACGCGTTCGTTTCGCAGAGCGCTACTGAGCGGGATATGCATAGTTTTAAGAAATCTGATGTAAAATAAGTTTAACATATCGTAGTAATGTAGTATAACACAAGCAAAATTTACCTTTTTTTTTGCTTGTCGCACACTTACACGAGCCACGTTGATTCACGATTTAAAGTACAATGTTCGTAATTTCATCACTGGCAGGGGTTAGTGTGGCGGTTGTTCAGACACATGTGCTAGAAAAAATTATACTCTCTCAGTTGACAGGGTGAACGTGTCTAGGCACATATAGGACGGCTTTTCTCTCTCTCTCTTTCTCTCTCTCTGTCGCGGTCGTTTTCGAGGCATCTGGTTGGGAGCAATCAAGGCTGTATTGCCGCGGAAAAACTCTTCCACATCTGGACCTTAACGGTCGTGAAAGGAGAAACACCGCACACTCTCGATAGGTATCGCGCGCATTATCTGCTTATGCCTTCACACTGTGTTGCAGTCATTTGTTACATTAAAGTTTAATTCTACTCTTATTAACTCTTGTTCTTAATATATTTACCTTCACCCCCATCACCAATCCCTCCGTCTCGAAAAAATAAAAATAAAAATAAAAATAAAATAAAAATTAAAAATAAAAATAATAATTAAATTAAAAATTAAATTAAAATTATAATGACAGTCAGACTGTCCTTGTTTACATTCACTCCCGTAGACTAATCTGAAAATAAAATATTAGCTGAAAAGATTCTTTGTTAGTAAAGTGCAGTCTGACTATCCGCAACACCCTTACCTACTTGAAGACTTGTCCAGCGTTAGAATAATAATATCTTATAATAATAACAATATCTATTTAGAATAATAATATCTTCCATAGGTTTCCCAACTTATAATATTGCTAGATTTTTGTCTAATATATTGGTTAGATAGTTGGAGGAACTAGTTCTTACATTAAGGATAGTTGGTGTTTTTACAATGAAATGAAAGATATTGTTATTTCGAAAAACTACAAGATAATTTCATTGGATGTAGTATCTTTGTTTGTAAATGTACCTTTAGAGTTTTTAAATGATATTATACAGGAAAAGTGGCATGAAATTAATTTGCATACAAAATTAACAATGAATGAATTTATTAAAGCAATTAATTTGGTTTTTAATAACACAATTTTTTCATTTCATAATAAATTTTATGAACAAAAATACGGATGTCCAATGGGGTCGCCTTTGTCACCGGTTATAGCTAATTTAGTTATGGAAAAGTTGGAAAGTATAGCCTTGTCAAAATTGCTTTTTGAACCAATGATATTTTAAAGATATGTTGATGATATCTTTACAATTGTTTGGAAAGTTTTTGTGGACGAAATGGTGGATGTATTTAATTCTGTACATAACAGGAATTAAATTTACAAGGGAGGTTGAGGTTAATAGTCAGTTAAGTTTTCTGGACATTAATGTCATTAGATGTAATAATAATAAGGTGAAACTTAATTGGTACAGAAAGCCTACTTGGTCAGGTAGCTTTTTAGATTTTAATTTACACCACAAATTCGAAAACAAAATTGGAGCATTAAAGGGTGTCATTGACAGAGCAATAAAATTGTCACATAAAAATTTTAGACAAAAGAATTTACAGATAGTAAGAGAAACTTTCATTAATAATGGTTATCCAATTCAATTTATTAATAGATTAATTGCTGAGAGATTGCTTGACATTTATAATACCGAAAATAGACATAGTGCAGGAGTTGATGTTAACGGAGGCAAAATTATTGTCTTGCCATATGTTAGAGGATTATCTGAAAGAATTAAAAGAAATTTTCGGAAATATAACATTCAAATTTTCTTTAAAAATAGCAATAATTTGAGTAGAATGTTTAATAATTGCAAAGATAGGGATGATTTATGCTTAAAATCAGGAGTTGTTTACAAGATTAATTGCATAGATTGTGATAAATACTATATTGGACAAACAGGTAGATATTTAAAAAAGAGAATTTATGAACATAAATTTAGTTTACGTAGTTCACATATTACTTTCGGTTTAAACGAGTATTATTTAAAGTTTTTGTATTCTTTTGATTTTATGAATGTGGATATTTTGGAACATGGTATTAATAATAAGTATAAAAGGGAGAGTCTTGAAAGTATTCACATTTCCAGGAATCGAAATAATGTGAATTTAATGTTAGAGTCTGGTAAATTGGACAGTGTTTATCATTCCTTATTAAATTGATTGGTTTTGAACAATTTGTATAGAGGGGGAATTTAGATTTAATTTACTAAATTTGGTGGTGGTGATGGGTACATATCGATTAGAATATAAGGTTTAGTTTAGTCCCTGATGAGGAGTCGTAGCGAGCTCCAAACGTTGGACAAGTCTTCAATTAGGTAAGGGTGGTGGGGACAGTCAGACTGCACTTTACTAACAAAGAATTTTTTCAGCTAATATTTTATTTTCAGATTAGTCTACGGGAGTGAATGTAAACAAGGACAGTTTGACTGTCATAAAAATTTTAATTTAATTTTTAATTTAATTTTTATTTTTATTTTTAGATTGAATTGATTGGACTGTAAGACAATAAAAATATTTATTAATTTATATATATATATATATATATATATATATATATATATATATGCATGTGTGTATCTATTTAAGTATTACATACGATCTGTGTGTATTTGCACTTGCGCATTTGTGCATATGTGTATATGTATGAAATTATGTTTTATATACAAACTGCGAGTGATCCGGGCCCTTTCTCTGATTTCAGAAACGTTTCGACACGCAGTTTCATACCAATACTTTACTCGCGTTCTATACGAGCGAGCTTTAGGTTCGATTTTTCTTTCTACGGTGTTGCTCTCGACACAATAATATTGTGTGTGAAAAGGCTGTGTGATTGCAAGTTATTGATCAAGTTCTTAATGTAGTACCAACTGCTAGACGAGCGATGCACGTGAACATCTTGCCTTAGAGGAACCACGATCTTCCTCTGGGGTGCAAAAAGGCGAGCTTTGTCTCCCTTTGGACATTCAGGGGTGGTTGATTTGCCCGAGACGTCGGGGCTATATCGGGGCTAGCCGTGGGCCATATAGTAAGCGATAAGTAAAACAAAATAATTGTCCAACTTATTTTATTGTACGAATGATTTTTATTTGATTTATTTGATTTTAATGATTTTTATTAATTCTTTGTATTTTATAAGACCTTTGTAATATATGTAGATATATATTTTTGTTATTCGTAATTTGGCTTTTTTTCTCTCTTCAAAGAGGAGCTTTTTCATGTCTCTAATAAACAGTAATTTAACTTTGACTATTATACAAAATACTCTAGTACATTTATTCACCCGAATACCCGCTTCCGCCTTTCTAATCCTTTTATAATTTCATGTTATTTATACTTTCCTTTCAAATTTAGAAATAAAAGTAGAAACAAATAATAAAAGGAATAATTGGTCAGGCTGTGTTGATTTTGCACTCGTAACTTGTTTTCTTTTTTTTTTTTTTAATAATTTGTAACCCTTATTTTTAAAATTAGATTTTGAAAGAAGATCCGATTTTAAGTAAAAATAGTGTTACACATTTATGTGACATTATTGAGAAAATGCTTCACTTTTTCTTCTTTTAACAAAAAATCAGAAATATCCTGTAAATAACATCATCTAGATTGTACTTAAAAAACTGCGTATTCCTGAAGGATAAATGGATTAGGATTTTTCACGTGAAATGATCTCTTCTTTTGGAATCTGGTGTGAAAACTAATTTGCCTGAAAAGAAAGAAGAAAAATAAATGACTTGTAGCTTCGTATTTCCTTATTTTAATACAAATACTTATTGATATTCGGATAACTGATTTCGAAATTAATTACTTTTCGAATAGGGAATCTTAGTAGAATTCGTGATAGAAGCATAATCAATTTAGAAAAATTATAAATTTAAAACCAGTTGCAGAATGTTTGGGCTCTTCCGACTCCGAGGGTCCTGGGTCTAGGTTCCGGAGGCTGCAACCGCTGATGGCTGAGACGGCAATACCACTGTTATAATTTTGAATTTTTATATACAGTTGTATAGTTTATTTGTTTTTAAAAATTATGAATTTAGCATCGGGAGTAATTACTACTGCCGCTAAAGAAATGTGATTACTAAAACTGATTGTGAGAAAATATTTCGTAATATTCATTTCAGCCGGAGACTATACTTAAAAGTTCGAACTTAATTTTAAGAAAATATGTTTGTCATGTTGAAAAATGTAGAACCGATGGCACTAGGTTTTCAATAAAAGCTACCGTAATAAGATAGGCATTTGCGTCGTTACACAGAATAATGTAGCAATATATGCAAGATTATTTTATATGGTATTACAAAGCACATTCTTTCATAAATAGTTCAATACATATAATCCGTTTCAAAATAATGCATCATCAGCACTGTATAAACTTGTATATTTTATACAATCAAAATGATGAGTCTAAGCATATTGTATCTACGATTTATTGAATGAATGCAAAAGAGCAGTTCAAAACCAGATTATGAGCTCGAAGGGAAAACTCCAGAGCACGGCAATATACTTAGGAAAAATATTCCAAAGGAATATATTTTTTAACTATTTCCTTAAAAGAAAATGCTGACCGTAATAGAATTGCAAAATCTATCCCTTCCAAATTGAAGAACCATTAATCTCTTGAAATGTTGATACTGACAAATATCAGAGATGAGGATGAATGAGTATCTACAATATAGTAGATTCATTAGTAAAGCAAATTGATGATACATTTAAAAAAGAAAATTACAGAAGGTGTCTAACAGTATTTTTCTTCAAAAACTACTAATTATAACTGATAAGAGCAGAATCGAAATAAGATATAAACATTAGCAGTAAATTTAATAAAAAGTGTTCATCCGTTATAACTTCTAGAATTAAAGTATTGTTAATCGATTAAAATTCTAGTTGTTATTATAAATAGTTTCATTTAAAATATTTCTATAGTGTTTATATTAAAATTCAAAAATAAGACATTTTCTTTATAGCTAATAGATTTGTTGATAAATCCAGGAAGAAATGTATAATTAAACTATGAAATGAGGTTTATTTAAAATTATAAAGATACACAACGCGAACGGTGTACAATAAAAGAATTATATATATTACAATAAGTTCACACAAACTATATAACACTAACGGCACTGATGTCTCTCTCGATAATGATGGTATAGGCATTCGTCCTTGTCTTTTATATCTTCGGAAGTTGTCACTCCGCTTGACACTCGCCTATGATTGGTGCGGACCTGCAGTACTGTTTAATATATAGTAACGGAAGTGTTGATGCACAAGCAGAATCGAATGATGCATATTTTCGTTGTATTCCCACAAGATTTATATATGTTTATAGTTTATAAAAGGTAGTAGAATTATAAAAATATAAAATTAATTTTATGATTTCCATTGTTAGAATTATTTAGTCTAATATATATTAAAATAATGCATAATAGTTTTAAAGAATGTTTTTATAAAATTGCGTTTACATTATATATATATATATTTATTTTATTTATTTATTTATTTTATTTATTTATTTATTTATTTATTTATTTATTTATTTATTATTTATTTATTTATTTATTTTATTCATTTATTTATTTTATTTATTTTATTTATTAGCTCAACACGCATGCAGCCCTATTACATTATAAAATTAATAACAATGAGGATGAATGGCGTAACAGATATTAGGTGGCAAACTTAGTTTCCGACCTTCACGTTTAGATGGCGATATAAACAGTAAGAAAAGTTGGATGTGTCGGATCTAGTATTAATTTTTTAGTTTTGGCAAATATCAATAAAATTTAGTTAACAGGCGCCATCAGTTCTGTAAACATTATCATTTTTTGATCAATGAAAAATGAATCGTGATGAATCGTTTTTTCGACATGATTTTTGCACTATTTTGATTTGAAAAAACATGTAGTAGAAACTGATCGATTGCTTCAAGAATGTTATGGCGAACAAGCTTCATTGCTGATAACATCTAAAGAGTGGTGTCAGTGGCTTAGAAGTGAAGATGCTGATGTTAATGACATAGGACGTTTGGGACAACCGAAAAAGTCTGAAGATAGTGAATTGCAAGCATTATTGGAGTGAAACTCAGCTCATAAGGTAGAAGTCAGTGACAGAGCTGTTGGCAAACGTTTTCGCGCGATGGGAAAGATTGATTAAAGAAAGAAAATGGATGCCACACAATTAACATTGGTGCAATAAACAGTGGTTCGGAACCCACTATAAACTGTAGGTTCACAAAAGTCGCAATGATACGATACGTACAGATCTGCAGAAAAGAAAAAGAATAAGAGAAAAAGAAAAAAAGAATAAAAGAAAAGTTCAGCAATAATGAAAAGTTTTGGAGCACAGCCGGTTGATAAAGCGAAAGCTAGGTGTGGCCGGGAATGTTTCTATAAAAAAAAGGGAACATGCACGGCCAAAAGGGATTGTTGTGCATTTGATGGAACCCACAGGGTGTGCTCTACTACGAACTGTTAAAACCGAATGAAATCGTTATTGCCAAGAAAAAAAAGCAAACGCAAACTAAATGATTTGCAACAGAAATTGATCGAACATAGATCATCAATCGCGTATAATAGGCGCAAAATTGTTCTCTTGCATGACAACGCTCGGCTACATGTTGTGAAAGCCGTCAAAAATACCGCGTTGGAGGTCGAATGGGAAGTATTGCCCCACGTAGACAGACATAAGAATTGGTCAGTTGGAGGAGTATTGATTTATTTCGTTACTCGAGCAGTATCCTTCTTCAATAAGTACCGAACGTAGATCGCTCTAGAAAAGGATGGATCGGTCGTTAGAGTTTTGATTCGTTCCCTTCCTCAACAAGTTCCGAAATCTGCCCCATGACAAGGAGATTCGGTTGGAGTTTTGTCGATTCGTTTCGTCACTCGAGCGGTATCCTTCCTCGACGGGTGCCGACAGTGAACCGCACTCTTGGCAAAAATTAACGCACTTTTATACATTGTAAAAGTACGTTAATAAATATTTGATTGGTTAATATTTAAGTTAAATTAATATTATATCTTATACGTGGTTAATTTATTATATTACATATCTAATTTACTCTATGTCTGTGTTAGTTTATTACCGCGTGTGTATTTGTATGTTTACCATTTTCGATTCTGTCTATTTATAAAATAAATTTACGCGTTTATTTATCTTAGTTTAATAATTTTAACGATAAAAATTTTCTTTTCTTTTTACATTTCCTTCTTTTTTCGGTAGCGAAAATGTATAACGCGAATTTTCATTTCCTAGGTTGATCGAAAAATTTAAAACTTACGTTTTTTACTGCGGTGAATCGTCGCATTTGTCCCGTCTTTCGAATGATTTGCACTATGTATTTTGCATCGCCGATGTTGATTCGATAGCGCTCGTACCTTTCTGGGTATAAGATTTCGGTATAAGGTCCGTATGGGAGGACGAATTCTCGCGCTTTTAGGTTCCGATTCAGAAGGGTCATTTAATCGTTCGTCTTGTACGCTACCTTATTCGTTGTCTTTCTCGACGTACGATTCATCTCTTTCTTGTCTCCTACGTTGTGCTGCTGGTGATCTTCGATGAAATAGTATCCTATACCCTATAGTGATGATCGCTTCCATACCAAAGACTACTTCTGCATTTGTCTGTTGGTTTATTACTGCAAAGTGGCTTCTGTACTCACGTCCATGACAAGTGAAAGTTACTTGTAACGTATATGATGATGTCACGTTTTGGTGGACAGATGGACATATCGGTACGTAGTATTGTTGGCGTTCGTGTGATGCACGGGTGATGGAGATGCCTCTACGCAGGAGTATTTTACCGACTCTTGGAAAAATTATAGTTATTAGTGATGCTGTAGTTATTGAAGCTCTAGCATGTCACTCATAGTACTAGATGCCCACGCTGAGCTCCAAAAATCAATGATAGTACTCCAACCCAACATTATATTTAGATTATATTCAGTATCAAAGCGGAAAATCATCTAATTTTTCATCTTTCTTTATTACTTATAAGTCGCGCACATGTATGTGTTTCATTTCCCCCTCTCTCTAATATCGTAATAATGTTTCTGTTTTTGGAAATTTCGTGCAAATTGTATTACGCGGGGTCCAATGTATCTTGTATTCGTTTTAACCTATTTTTATTATCTAATTGTCTTAGATCGTTGTTTTCTTTAATTTTTACTCCTGATGGACGTAATTCGCGACCAAAATTTAAATCAGCAGGTGTATGCGAAAGATATATCCGGTGTGAAGTGGTCCCACGATCATTGATTTTCACCTACATATTGTGAAATCATTGTCTTGATCCCGTGATTCGCTCGTTCTACAGGGTTACACTGTTATGTATATGATGGCGAACGTCAGTGTGTTAATTTAGATTATTCTATAATAATAATGTCACAAAATTCTTACTTATAAATTGTCGTCCATTATCTGATATTATTGTGTTTGGACATCCATGACGTAAAATTATTTGTTCTCTTACAGCCTTTGTTACGAGCTCTCCAATTGCTTTACGCAAAGGTCGTAATTCTATCCAGTTTGTCATCTTATCTTACATAACTAAAAGCTATATATTTAATTTTGTTGAACGAAGCAATGGTTTAATTCAATTAACAGATACAATTTCCTAAGGTTGTTTGGCTTGCGTTACGTGCATCCCACCCGGTGTTTCTTGTAATATTTTATATTTCTGACGTATATTACAATTTCGGACGTACTTTGTAGCCATTCTAAACATTCCAGGCCAACAAAATAGTTTGGATAAGCGTACAAGTTTTTGCTACGCCTAGATGTCCAGCTGTAGGGTCATTATGCATTTTTTCTAATAAATCATTTTGTTTTGATTTGGAACACATATTTTCCATTGTGATGCTTCGTTTATTTCATTAAAATCAAATGTATGTAATATGTGTTTGTATACGGCTGATATATATTTTATATACCAGTCTTCTTCGGGTTTCTTTACATTATACAATTTTACAGGCTGGCGAGATAGTGTGTCGGCGAGAAAATTATCGGCCCCGGTCGATATTTAATTTGGAAGTCATATTGACTAAGTTCGAGAGCCTATCTAGTTAATCTTCCTGATGGGTTATTTATTTTTTTTAACCATTTTAAAGATTGGTGATCGGTCAGTACAATAAAATGGTAACCTTCAAGATAGTCTTTAAACTTCCAGATGCCCCATTTAATGGCTAGACACTCAAGCACTGTTGCAGAATTTTTATTCTGCTAGTGGAAGAATACGACTAGTATAAGCAATAATACGTCCAGTTTCTTGATTGCGTAAGAGCGGCTCCTAATCCTTCGGTACTTGCATCGGTTTGTAGTATAAATGGTTTTTCCTAGTTTGGATAGGCAAGAATTCGTGCATTTTTTAATAAATTTTTTATTTGATCAAATGATTTTTGTTGTATGTCTCCCCATTTCCATTTAGCTTATTTCTTATTAGCTTATGTAGAGGAGCTGAAACATTTGATATATCCTTTAAAAAATGTCTATACCACAATCTTAATCCCATAAATCGTTGTATTTCTTTTGCATTTCTAGGCGAAGATAACTTCGTGGCGGCTGTAGTTTTTTCTGGATCGATATGCAGACCGTCTGTATCTACTATTTGACCTAGATTTTTAATTGAGGACAGACAAAGTTGGATTTTTCAAAGTTTGATTTCAACTTTGCGGTTTTAAAGGCTGGAACATTTCTTTTAAAATGTTTAAGTAGTCGTTGAATGTTTTTGAAATAATGACAATATCATCTAAATATGCAAAAACATTTGGAGCTATTTCGGCGGTAATCACCTGGTCCAATTATTGTTGGAAAGTTACATGGAAAATAATATATATGTAAATCTCTAAAATATGCAAAATTTAATCCAAAACTACCCAGGGTATGTAAGGGAAATTTATTCGAACTGCGCGTGGGTTATTGCGGCCCCTTTTTCTGAAAGAAAATTTCATAACAAAATGAAAACAAAGACTCATGAACCTGTATTTATTTGTTGTGTAACTAAAGCTATTCAATTAGAATTAGTCATTCATTTAACCACTCATCGTTGTCTAAACTCCAGAAAAAGATGAATAGCCAGATGGGGAAGCCCTCACACATATATTTTGATAATGCTACTAATTTTGTGCGCGTGAAAAATCGAATATTAAAATTAAAAACCTTTTTCTTATCACAATAAATAAAGAATGTCTTAACTGGATATGCAGAATATGAATAACATGAATTTGAATAAACTTTCTATTAAATTAACAACTTTAAAAGACAAACTGACAAACCAATTAACTCTGAACACACTAAAATAATTTGAATATTGCTAACCATTTTTCAGACATTATTGAAAAAGATAGATGATTGTGAAAACTGATAAATTATGAAAATGTTTTTTGAATTTTGGCTGGTTCGAGAAGATTTACTTTAGCAGAGCTCTTTGAAAGAGGTAAAGACGAATACTTCTACAGGTTTCAATGTCAGAGTTTTAACACAATCTTTCAATTATCCATCAAATGTTCAAATTAATAGTAGATCAATTGTTTAGTTTTATAACTTGAGATACCTAGGATCAACATCGTATATTTTAACACCAGCTGTCAGACTACAACACTTTGTGTATTCTGGTAATAAATATGTTATAATTAATTCAAAAAATCGTGACTGATATTTTATAGAACCTTTCTTGATGCCTTACTCTTGCGCCCCTTCTGTCAAAGCGCCCGAGGGGCTATTCATTTCTAAACAGAAGAAGAGAACCAATTTCAAAACTAAATAGAGCTAGTGAGATTTTAGTGAGAGCCAAAGAAAGGCAAAGAGAATTGCCGAGAGGTCAGCCAAAGTGAAACAATAAGAGGCCTTCAGAGCAAATATCAATTTTTTGATTTCGGAAATACTTAATTCTAATAAAAAATTTAATTATAAATCTAAAGTTACTCTTTTTATTTTTCCATCCAATGATTAATTTCACGGCTATATACAAAGCACTACAGAGCTCGTATCTGGCAATACTATAAATCATTTGAAAGGTCTTGACATAACGTACAAACCGACGCTATGCATGATTAGTTTGGATATTGCGTTCGAAAGTTATAGACGTGTAGACATGGAGTTCACTAACGCCGAAATTCTCGGTATTTTAAAGTTTTCCTTCATCAAAGGCAAATCCGCTAGAGAAACTAGCAGAAATCGCAATTGGTTAACGACCGCTGTTTACATATAGGGGTGCGAGGGAATCGTATACTCAAAGAGTGGTGTCGCGAATAAAGTATTGAAGCACCACCTTATGGTTGAGTCGAGAGGTGCTTCCTCCACAGACTGTATACGTGTATTGCAATCTTTATAATAAGTATATATCTTTATAATTCTGCGGATTTTTTTCTCTCTCTTATGTATGTATAAGAGAGAATCACCGCTCTGTCTCTCACACACGTACACCACTTATAATAATAACTTTATCTCTTTAATATTAGGTTGTCAAATATCTCCCTCGTATCTGGCAATACTATACATCATTTGAAAGGAGTTCACTAACGCCGAAATTTCCGCTATTTTTAAGTTTTCCTTCGTCAAAGGCAAATCCGCTAGAGAAACGTTCCGTGAGATTAATGGTGTTTTCGGGGGACGGTACGCTATCACTTCAAACCATAGAGGAATGGTTTCGACGATTCAGAGCCGCTGAAAACGACACCTTGGATAAGCCAGCGGGCGGAAGACCTGTGCCGACGAATGCCGATCAAATAATGGAATTTATCGAGTTAGACCGGCATGTGGCATCGCGTGACATCGCCCAGGAGATGAGAGTTAGTCACCAAACCATTTTATACCATCTGCAGAAGGCTACATACAAAACAAGCTTTTTGTTTGGGTGTCGCATGATTTGACACAAAAAAAGCTTCTGAACCGAATCAACGCCTGCGATGTGCTGCTGAAACGGAACAAACTCGATCCATTTTTGAAGCGGGTGGTGACTGGCAATCTACCATCTACTGTGAACAACTGAACCACTGGAAGCAGGCTATCGACCAGAAGCGTACACAATTGGCCAATAGGAAGGGTATAGTGTTCCACCTGGACAACGCCAGACCACACACTTCGTTGATGACTCATCAGAAGCTACGGGAGTTCGGATGGGAGGTTTTATCGCATTCACCATATAGCCCGGACATAGCGCCAAGTGATTACCACCTGTTTCTTTCCATGTTGAACGCCCTTGGTGGTGTAAAGTTGGACTCAAAAGAGGCTTATGTAAAGTAGCTGTCCGAGATCTTCGCAAATAAGAAGAGGGGTTTCTACGAGAGGGGTATTATGAAGTTGCCGTCTAGGTAGAAACAGATTATCGAACAAAACGGTGCATATTTGAAGTAAATTCAACGACTGTAAGACTTTTTATAAAGCATTGTATCAAGAGCAAAAAAGCGGAAGGGAGATATTTGACAACCTAATATAGCTGAAAAATACCTAAAAATATATAAATAGATTGGAGATTTTCTGGTTTTCTTTAACTCTATCCAGTTTTCTTCAACTCTCGCTCTTATCGCGCATACAATCTTAAAGATGAAATTTAATCTATTGTAATTTTTAAAGCTTTGGATTTCAAAAGAGAATCAGAAGAGCTAAGGAGACCTCGGTTAAAGTCGAAAAAGAACTTTTGGAAAACGTTCGCCCCTAAAGCCGACACTAGTAATTAGTATTAGTAATTTCATTCTTTATAAATTGTACTTATATCGACTGTTGTGAATTAAATTAATAAATATTTTTGCCAGTCTTACAGATAATACATGAATGCTATTAAAATAACATATTCAAATAAAAGAAATAAGAGAATAAAATTAAATTGGTATAGAAAACCTATATGATCAGGTAATTTGATAAATTTTAATTCACACCATCAATTCAGAAATAAGATAGATACTACTAAGGGAGTACTTGACAGAGCAATCGAATTATCACACAAAGATTTCAGAAAATGTAATTTAAAATTCCTTAAAGAGATATTCATTATTAATGATTGTCTAGCAGACTATAGAAAAAATGATAGCGAAGAGAGTGAATCAGATTTATAATAATAGTAGAGAACATAATATGAAAGATAAAAATAATAATAAAATCGTAGTGTTACCATATGTAAAAGGTAATTTCAAAAGAATTAGAATTACTTTTATAAAACATAAAATTCAAATTTACTTAAAAAATTAATAATATTATAAGAAGACTATTTAACAATCATAAGGATAAGGATGATAAATATTTGAAAACGGGAGTAATATATAAAATAAGTTATAAAGGTTGTGACAAATATTACATTGGGCAAACTGGTAGATACCTAAAACAAAGAATGTATGAGCACCAGTATGGTTTACAAAGTGCAAATGGTACATCCGGGCTAAAGGAAAATAGGTTACATTTCTTACATTCTTTCGATTTTGAAAATGTTTTAGAACAATGTTATTTTACAATAGTAGATATAAAAGAAACTCTTGAAAGTATTCATATTTTGAAAACTCACAATAGTGTAACTTTAATATTAGAGTTAAGTATAAATTGAACAATATTTATCTTTCCTTATTAATATAAAATTATGTATTAAAATAAAATTTTTTTTTACATTTAAAATAATGGGGCAAGGGTTCTATAAATTTCATGTAAATTAATTTAAGGGTGAGCATGGGGTATATCTATATATTAGTGGCATGTTAGGTTTTTATTTTAGTCTAGTTTTCGAAGATACAATTTCGACATTTAGAGCTATTCAATGACAGCGTATTAGTCTTTGATCAGCATATAAGAGCATTCATATTCCTTTCCAGTTTAATCAGATGGGCATAAAATTGGGAGAAATAATTTGAGGTCATCAGCACACTTTAAACAATGAGTACCAGACTGGCAATAGGGTAAGTCATTAAAAAATATATTAAATTGAAGTAGTTCTGAATGAGAGCCTCGGGGCATACCAGAGTGCACATGAGAGTAAGATGAAAGACCACCGCTAATCCTAATAGCCTGTCTTCGGTTACTCAGGTATGAAGCTATAGGCTATAGTAAATTATAACGAAAACCCATACTGAAAAGTTTTGATAACAATATATCATGATGAACACTGTCAAGGTCTTGGAATAGTCAAAGTAAACAGAAACTAATTGTATATCATGATTGAGATCATTAGTTTAAAATAGTATGATATTCGTGGGATTATCTATAAGGAAGACATGTATATGATATCTCCTCAGACAAAACGGCGTCACACACAACTATAAAAACTGTTCATAAATTAAATGTAAATATATACGAGATACCGAGTGTTTCTTAACGAAATGATCGGTTGAAAATTAAAATCTTATTTAATCAGCTATAAATTGAAATTTTGATTTTAACTTTAAATCATTTGATTTAATTTGAATTGAAAATTAATTAATTATTGATGTCAGGATCGTGAGAAAATCTTCGTTAATATTCATAAAATCATATAAAACTAAGGTCTATGGTATATACAACTAAGGCTTGGTCCGTACCATAACTAGACTAGCCGATGAAAAATCTTGAGATTTTACGAGGTGACTCACAAATGAGGCGACTGTATTTGAGCATTAACAAAATCTCGAAAATTTTGAAAGAATTATGTATGGTGTCAGATTACCATCTCGGGTTCTGCAATAGTCTCGCTGCGCGAAGTGTTTAGGCTGTGATCGACAAATGAGTTTAACGCCCGAAATTTTTTTATTATTCATATCTTGTCTATACTTAGCTAATTTTCGTTTGTATTTTTGTTTTGCTTTTATTATATATTAAAAATTCATTTTAGTTAACATAAACCTTGTGAAACTTTTATTATTTTAAACCTCCCAGTAAATAGTATATTTATTAGTCGATTGTAAGTACACGCGTGCGCCGTATGCTTGTTAGCTGAAATCAAAAAACTCATGTAACTAATAATTTGTATTATTATAAACAGATATTGTCTTGAAAAATTAAATTTATTAAGTTCCAAATTAAATTTAATTTCCATAGCTCTTGCATGAGTAACTTAGCTGCAATTATTGTAAGCCCTAAAATAGCTAACGAATCGAATAAATTCGATATTTTAGATAAAAGCATTGTCTTAGTCTACCGCTGGATTTGAGAATTAAATTGTACCGAATAATTCATAGTATCATTTATTGAATTTTCATGTATTCCTCATATCGTTTTTTCGTTAAAGTTATGGTTAATATTTACTGCATTTCAGCTGTTTGATTTTTGATAGTTTCAGGTTGATTCGATATCCATTTGTGTAATTCAAATTTCACAGACTTAAGTAATTTGGTTAGTTAGTTTTTCAACTATATAGATGAAAAAACATGCGTCTTCAATTTACTTCATATTTACTCCGGTAAGTAAATTGTCTACATAAAAAACTGATTTCAAAGTTTGAACGGCGGCGGGATATTTACTGCCTATTCAACTTGTGCTAATCGGTGCAATTTTCGTGAAGCTAAAAATCGGACAGTCGCAGTTTATGGGTTATAAACTCAAAAACTTGAATTTGGGCATTATCATTATCTCTTCACAATATGCGTTTATATATGGAATCCTTTTTATCTACTCTTATTTGGCGATATATTTTTTTTATATCTGCAAAGATAGCAGCATGCAAACGGAATCTTATGATTCTAAATATTACTTCACAATGAACTAGATGACATATTGGAGATGAACTTCGTTTCCGACCTTCACGTTTAGATGGCGATATAAGCAGTACGAAAAGTCAGATGTGTCGGATCTAGTATTAATTTTAGTTGTGGCATTTATCCATAAAATTCAGTTAACAGGCGCTATCAGTTGTCTAAACATTATAATTTTTTGATCACTGCAAAATGAATCGTGATAAATCATTTTTTCGACATGTCCTTTTACACTATTTTGATTTGACAATCTTCATCGCTGATAACATGTAAAGAGTGGTGTCAGTGGATTAGAAATGGAGATACTGATGTTAATGACAAAGAACGTTCGGGACAACAGAAAAAGTTTGAAGATAGTGAATTGCAAGCATTATTGGACGAAAACTCAAAACGAAAACTCAGCTCAAACGCAGAAAGGAATTCGCTAATAAGTTAGAAGTTAGTGACAAAACAGTTAGCAAAAGTTTACATGCGATGGGAAAGATTCCTAAAGAAGGAAAAGGGGTGCCACACAATTTAACCGAAAGTGCCATTATGAATCGATATAACATCGCACTGTCTTTACTTGCCAGGCTAAAAAGAAGAGTTTTATGTGATGTATTGTGACGGCCAAAAGGGATTGCTGTGCATTTGGTGGGACCAACAGAGTATGTTCTACTACGAGCTGCTAAAACAGAATGAAATCGTCACTGCTGAGGTATACAAACGTCAACTGAATGAGTTGCAGCAGAAATTGATCGAACATAGATCAGCAATCGCAAATAATAGGCGCAAAGTCATTCTCTTGCATGACAACGCTCGGCTACATGTTTCAAAAGCCATAAAAAACACCCTGTTGGAGCTCGAATGAGAAGTGATACCACAGCCAGCCTACTCGCCAGATATAGCGTCTTCTCATTACCATCTATTCAGATCGATTTAGCATGACCTCGCTCATACGTACTTCCGACATGTTCAAGAAGTGCGAAAATTTGTGGATAGTTGGATCGCCTCCAAACTACCATTGTTCTTTCGCAACGGTATCACCATATTGGCAGAAATATGAAAAAAAGTCGTAAAAAATGAAGGAAAATATTTTGATTCAGCTAACGTGTATTCATTTTCCATCCGAAATGTGTTTTTCCGTTAAATAGATCGGAAATTAAGTTCGCGTCCTAATATTAATAATAAGTCATTGAGAGATACTGATGAAGTATTTTTGATTGCAGCATCGAAAACGATTCTTAGCTTTATAGTGTAATTATTTTCATTTATCAATGCGTGATGAGGAATATACTAATGTGAAAATATGAGTAAGACTTTATTTATAACATTTTGAATGGGATTGTAATTTTTTCAAAAAAAGTTGTTTCGATATAAGTTTATGAAATGAATACGAAAAACATAAATAAAATTAGAATCCCGTTTTTCTACTGCGAAAATAATAAAAGAAATTCGTTAATATCATTGCTTCAAGCCGTTCAACATAAAAAGTTTAGAATGTACTACTGTATACAAATATGAGTAGGACTTTATTTATTCTTCTAAATCTAATTTACCCCCCTCAAAATAATTCCCCGTGGATGTAATGTAACTATGCCAACGCTTTTTCCAATTTTCAAAACATTTTTTATACTCGTATTCCGGAATGGCCATTAGTTCCTTCTTTGATTTGGCTTTTATTTCTTCAATCGAATCAAAACTGTGTCCCGGAAGTACTCTTTTAAGTTTGCTGAATAGCCAGAAGACACACGGGGCTAAATCAGGCGAGTACGGTGGTTGCGGAACGGTATTGGTTGAATTTTTGGTGAAATGTTCACGTAAAATCAATGCAGTGCGAGCTGGTGCATTATCGTGATGCAAAAATTAAGAGTTCTTTTTTCATAAATCTGACCTTTTGAGACGAATAACTTCATGCGAACGACGCCTAATACTCAAATCATTATCTTTGTTAACCATTTGGCCGGTTGGAAGAAATTGATAATACACCATACCACGATAATCGAAGAAAAAAGTGAACATAACCTTGATTTTTGAACGACTTTGGCGTGATTTTTTCGGTTTCCGTTTTCTTTGGCACGATATTCGCTCGATTCATCGGTTGTTTCTGGATCGTAAGCGTAGGCCCAAGTCTCATCTCCAGTTATTATGCATTCTATCTTGTCCTAATAGTCCGAAAGCATCGTTTCACAGACCTCCATACGACGCTGTTTTTCCAAAAAATTGAGTGTTTTTGATACTAATCGAGATTTCACTCTTTTCAGGCACAAAATATGTTTCAAAATGGTGTTGACTGACCTATTTGAAATTCCAACAATATGAGTAAGTGCTCTAGTAGTCAATCGACGATTTGTAGAACCAATTCTTTGATTTTGCCGACGTGTAGCCGATCAGTAGATGTTCTTGGCCGTCTTTGACATGGTTCGTCTTCAATGCGTTATCGAGCTTCTTTCAACAATTTGTGCCAATCAAAAACACTTGTTTTTAACATTGACTTCATATCAAAGGCTTTCTGCAACATTCTGATCGTTTCGGCGGCAGATATTTCATTTCGCGAAAAGAATTTAATGCTACTTCTTTGTTGAAGAATGTCAAACATTATAAAAACCGAAGAGACAACTTTTCTATGTTCAAAAAACACAAGCATAACTATATGATAAATGAAAATAATTGCGTGAAGTTTGGTACAGAGAACTGTGACAGTACTACCAATTTAAAAATCAAAACATTTGTCTAAATCAATAAACCCGGGAAGTTTGAATTGAAAAGTCTTACTCATTTTTGTACACAGTAGTAGGATCATTAAGTGCTCTATTATACTCTCGTTTTCCATAGAAAATAAATCTTTTAAATTCTACATAATTAATTTATTTTCCTAAGTTTATTTCATTGGAGCAATTAAAGATTTGGAGAATAAAGATTTAGCAACAGCTATTTGAACGACAGACTGTGGAAAGCGAGACGTATGCGAATGCTGCGAAAAAGGGAAAATCACACGTTAAAATTTTCAGAAAGAGTTTCAACATAAATCGCAGGCTATTTGATATTCTTCATACGAATTATTCAATATATACTACAATCTATTGATTAAAGACAAAAATAAAACAATTTGTTGAAATCACAAGAACACAACTTCCTCGATCCAATCGAGGAAGGAAACATCTCAAGAAAAGCTTACAGTAATTTTTATCCGAAACAGGGATAAGAGTTCAATACGCGGCTAGATACTCTCCGCAGCAGAATGTAGTCGCCGTAAAAAAAAATCGATCGCTCATAGAAATAGCGAGATGTATGCCGTTAGGTGAAAATTTGGAAAATATTGGGGCAAAGCCATCAGTACAGCAATTTTTTTACAAAATTAATTGCTGACCAGAACGATGGAGAGGACTACGTACTAGTTATGGCTCAAAGAGAAACTCTATGTAAAAAATCTTCGTATTTTCGGATACAAAGCTTTTGTGCATGTGCCGAAAGAACATCGAAGAAAGTTAGATGTAAAATCCGAAGAATGCATTTGTATTGGGTATTCGGAAGAATCTAAAGCATGTCGATTCATCAATGCAGCAACAGGAGCTTTAAAAGTGAGTCGCGATGCGACATTTTTTGATAATAATACAACCAATACTGAACCGTATTCAGGCGTGCCATACATTATATCAAGAAATAACACTAAGAAGAAACAATTATTGAAAATGACCGTGATAGTGAATCGTCTTATTCAAGTGCCATAGAGCAAATACCAAAAGGTAGCAGTGACGTAGCGCAAGTGAATTACAGCAACATATTGGGTGTATAGCAAGAAATGCAAATAAGAAAGTCTATGAGAAAAAATAGAAGAGTCCCGCCCAACAGGTAGATGGCATTATCAAAATATACGATGGTATCAAAAGAAGATGATTCAAAATTAGATATTCAAAATTATGCCATAGAACTTTCTCATTTTTTTAACATTTTGACAAAATTTGGGTGCCTGACGTTGCCACATCCAGATTAGGTGCCGCAGTGGACAACGCTCCAGTCTTCAGCATATTCAAAGGTATTATTGAAACCATTTTTCGGCGGAAGATAAATTGGTCACTAAAATATGTCGCTGGCACCTGGACTAATATACAATGTTACATATATATTTCATTTATTATATTGTATCATATTTCTACTTGCAATATATTTTACGATTTATCAGTGCATCGATTACAGTTGTATTCCACTAATTGAGTAAAGTTGTTTATTAGAATAGTATTTCTTTTTATCTGCTTTACCTTTTTTTGATTTATAAAACGGGGAAATTTACAGTAAAAGTAAAGTAAATTGAACTTATATTATGTAAAACTTTCGTAAATTAAGAGGTTTTTATAAAAAAAATCGTATTAACATATTACCTATTTGTAGCCGAATCTAGTAATTTTTCTGCTTTATAAACTTTTATCAATTATATTGTAACATTTGTACCATAGTTTAATATTAAAGTGCTTTGAAATTTTAAATAAAAAGAGTACATAATATAAATTTCGTAAAATATGTAATAATTTATGCGTGTTAAGAAATATTTATATTTAAACACCATTTCTGCATGTTTTATACTACTTAAATTCAAAATCTTGGAAGTAATATCTATATTTTATGTTCAATAATAAGCATTATTTAAGCATATTTTCATGAAAGGATAGCTTATCTTAATGCATTTAAAATCGTAAAACTTTTTTATTTCTATCTGAAAAGTGACCGTTTTATACTTTACTATATATTATTCCCTAATTCTCTTTTTCTGTTTCTCCCTTTTGATTCAGCTTTCTTAAACTTTAAATCATATTTAGAATCATTGTTTTTGAAAGTATGTGCAAAATATTTTTTTCCTTGTTGCACGTCTACACACGACAGATTCTGAATCTGTTTCCAGATGCTGTTCTCTGACCGCGTCCTTATTGCTCTCAAATAATAACTTCTTGCAATAATGTAGTTGTCAGTCTAGCAGTCAGAGAGGAAAGATCCAATCTCTTTGACCTTTTATTAGCGTAAATGAGGAAAAGCCCTCGAATTCTACTGGAGAAGAGAATTATCTATATGCATTGCGCCCGCGTGTATAATCACGCACGCGACCGCTCATTCGTGATTGCGCGCGTACATATATGTGGCGTTGCACTTTCACGGTAAACAAGTAGGCTAACAGCAGTCCACTTCGCGCGGGCAAATTATGCACGAGCCTATTTTTTTCGATATTGAATAGCTGCGCACAGCGGATTGCTCAATCATCTTTCTGCGCGTGCGGCTCACACGATATGATGAGGCTCGCTTAATGCTTTCGCTCAGTGAACGTATAAGTGTATATATATATATATATATATATATATATATATATATATATATATATATGTTTGTGTGTGTATGTATATATAAACTTTTTTTCCAGTGATCTGCTCTTTCGTGTACGCGTCAATGGATTTACGAGCGCTTACTATCAGTATACGCACGCGTGGCGCGGAGTAAATTGAAGTTGCGAAATAGGGAAATGATTTTGTCGACGAAGATACGATGCATATATGTCTGTTAAATGCCGAGGATACGAATTTAAACATCCGTAAAGTTATTACTTAAGGGAAAATAACATACCTAAGATATATTTGATGCTGTTAAAATTTTCGTTGACGTTCTTAAATTAAAGTTATATCAAATTTTCTTTTTTTTTGTATTTCAGATTTTTTTTATATTATACCAATTGGTTTATAATAATAAAATGCGATTAGTTTCGAAACCTATATCTAATTTAATTGTATCGTAGAAAGTTAAATTATTACATTAAAGTAATACCCGTTAAATAATAAATTTATAAAAATATTAACAGACAGTTTAGTACATGTTCTCATGTTTCTGTTTTATTACTAGATAAAACAAATTTTATATAAATGTATAAAATAGAATATAATTTTAAGTAATCTCTTTGAAAATGATTATACAATATCATTCTCTTACAGAAGAATTTCCTATTTTAATATGCATGAAAATAAAAGGTTAAACAGACTTCAAAAAAATCAATTGCAATAAAGTTTTATCATATAAAACTGTGTATTATAATCAAGCTACTACAGTGGAATTAAAAGGGGAAACTAATCTTTGAACAATGAATATACTCGTATCATTGCTATTGTGGCGTTTAGATGATCAGAGTGACATTAGTCAAGACACATGTCTGAGAGTCAATTCGAATATTTGAAGTCGGTGCAGCACCGACTGCACGTTTTAACTTAATTACACAAATTCTTATTAATTTCAGAATTAATAGGTAACACAATCTTCCACTTCTTTGTCGTGGGATATTGCTCTTCAAGCTATTTACGTCTGATAGTATTAATAGTATATTATATGTGAAAAATTATTTTCTCCGTTTAGTGCTACTGTAGAAGTTTCCCGATAATTTGTAGTTGTTTCACAAAAAATTTTTTTCTAAGACATTCTTTGTTTTAAGTTTTTTTCAACCGTGAGAAACATCATTTCGACGATAAATATCGCATTGTACCAGATCGTCCCAAATGTCATAAAATCATCTCCAATTATCTGTAATTATATTATTTTCCTACATTTTCTCATTTAGTCATAAGGATTGTTATTCAAATATTTTTAAGCCTATACATTTCGATTAGATTTAATACATGTTGTATATACTAAAATAATTGAGAAATGGAATTGTTTGCATGCGTTGTAACGTGGCTTTTAGTAAATGTATCGCGTATACGTATTGAACTACTTAAAGTTTGAAGAAGTAAGTAAAACTCTTATTTCAAAATATTACGCTGCCCTTGACACACCCGTCTTTTTTACAGAATCACGAGCACCTTTCAATATAAAGTGAGTCAGTTTTTGAGAGCTCATATTTTATTAGGACTACACTGAATTTCTTATTAGAACTATACTACTTTGAACTACACTGAATTATTCTTTTCACAGTTGATTTCATAGTTGTATCAATCAATTTCAATTTCTTGTTTTACTTCAATTCAATTTCTAACTTAAATTCAAGATTCACTGCACTATCGATGATAAGTACAACAGCCGTTTCAGCAATACTTAAATTTTTCTATTTTAGTCGCAGTTGAAGTTTACCAATTAAAATTCTAAAAAAGGATTAGGATGATGTATTATTCACGAACGAGAGTGTATTAAGGCACGACATTCAGAAATTAGAGCCCAATTAACGACTATTAATCAGAAAATTCAATATATTGTAGAAATAGTGGCAAAAATGTATAATAAGTACATTTCAAGAAAAAATAAGAAAAGAAATTTATAAGTTTGCTCGTCGAAATGATAATCGCTTAAAAATTCGAACTATGTGGCATTGATAAGATATGAAAAGCAAATCTCATTGAAATGCAATTTTCGGTTGAAGAAATTAAAAGATACAGATGCATGCTCACAGTCATATACACATGAGGCCTACGATGGCTTCGTAGGCCTCATGTGTATACTCGATCGCTAGAGCGAAGGACTAGTAACTTGGTGATCCGAGTTCAAATCCCGGTCTCGCCTGATTGACACAGGCACCGCTGTAATAATTTACATGTGCTTTGTTTACAAACACATCGTAGACCACCTTCGCTGATTAGCACCGGTATTTGGAAGCATAAATAGAGCGACGTTTAATAACATAAAAAAAAAAATCATATACACTATTTGTAAATTTGCATAGGGCGTACTTTCAATGTGAAGAACGGGTTAAACGATTGCAGTAGCTTTTAAGACTATTTGTATACATAGACATATTGCGACGATCAGGCTGTATTCCCGATACAGCGTAACACGCGCAACATTTTAATTCGAAATAATTAAAGTTTCCGAAATTAAAATAATCGGACAATGCTCCCGATTAGCGGTCAAACGCGCAATCTTCAAAACAATACGATTGCGCGTATGAAGTATACCTTCCTCGCAAACGTTGGACAGGGGAGAGTAGAGGGGAACTCGCGCGTGTCGCGAGAGAGAGCCGCAGCTGCGCGGCAGCCAGCGTGGAAAAGATGTCCCGCTCCCCCGCGCTCCCCGCGCCGATGAACTCGGGAGACAGGAAAGACAACCGTCGCTGCATTTTTAAATACCTCATTTTTATTAAATAATATAAAAATCTCACTTTTGGCACTTCAGGTATTATTTAATATACACACGCTAATCAAAGAATACGTGCAAGTAAATATTATGAGAATACACGAATAATTAAACGAGTTCGAACGTCCTAAAGGACAAAAGATGTAATTAATTATTGTTAAAATAGTCGTAATTGCTATGCACAAGTATAATATTTAATTATTATTATTATTATAATTAAATATTCAGAGTCGGAAAGAATCGAATATTAAATTAATTATTATTTGATTCTTATTATAACTTTTTATAGTAACTGTTATTGTTTATTATTAAGATAATAATTATTAATATAATTATTTTTATTTTCTAATAATAATTATTATTATCGTTAATTTGTATTAATTAAATTAATTTCTTATAGTAATAATTATCATCCTTGGTATTATAATGACTAAATATCATTTAAATACGAGCGAATTAAATTAAGAAAAACAGCGCCAGAATTATTACAATATAATTTATATTATAGAACACGAGCGTCGCCAGGGACGCAAATGTCAACTTAATTATTATTATAATAATAATAATAATTATTATTATTATTTGTTATAATAATAATTATTCATATAATTGTAATAAATAGGGCAAATTCGCAAATTAGCCGTATAATTAATACAATTTTAATGCGATTATTATTATTTCAATATTGTAAAATTATTATTATTTTTTTTCGACGGCTCGATATGAAATTAGTCGAATGGTGGCGTAAACACTCGATCGACTAATTTTTCGTGTATAAGAGGGCGAGTTTTCCGCCCCAAAAGTAGTTCTCTCGGCGATACGGCCGAAAGAAGCTCCCTAGAGCTATGCTGACTTCAGAGCTTTAGTAATCCTGCCCGTCTGAAAATCCTGAAAAGTAGAGTCACGATCTTGGTTGCGCGGCGCTCCGTTAAAGATCAACAGGCTCTACTATCCCGTTCGAATCCTAGTGAAGCTTGATCCTGGTTGCGCGGCGCTCCATTAAAGACCAGCCGCTTCCCTAAAACTCCTCTCTTTTTCCCGGTGAGACTTGATCCTGGTTGCGTGGCGCTCCATTAAAACCAGCGGCCTTACTATCCCTCAAAGAGACTTTATCGTGGGTGCGCGGCGCTCCGTTAAAACCCAGCGGTCTCTCTCGTAGCTCCGATCAAAGTCCTAATCCTGGCTGCACGAGCTGTATCGTATTATCAGTGATTGCGAAAAGAACTTGGTGGCGTGCTGAGCGATCAGGGGCCGAGGTGTGTTGAGCCGGAGCCACGAAGTAGCAAGTACCGAGCAAAGATCAGATAACTCGCATAGACCAGCAGGCTACGTTCGTGCGCGACATTATAAAATTAAGTGTGTTTAAATTTAAGGTGTAAATATTGTATAAAATAAGCAGCGTGCGATTTAGATTTTACCAAAATGAATTACTATTTATTTTTATTTTGCTTTTTATATAATTTAGTATCCTTGTATTTATGATTCCACATCGTGGTGATAATCAGCGCTAGAGATGTACGAGGGTATGTTTGTAAAGAACGCACATGAACATTTCTACAGTGCTTGTGTCAATCGGCCAAGACCGGAACTTGAACTCAGATCACTAAGTTAATTACTTCTTCGTTCTAGCAATCGAGCCATCGTAGATCTCAAAAAGTAATCACCGCTTATAATGCGCTAAAGTATTGAACTATCGGTGTTAAGCCTAAAAATTTACATTTATATAAACCTATCATTTCATGTCATTACAAATTCAAAATTATCTTCACCCAAAGCTTGCATAAACAATTTAACGTTATTTGCATACTCACAAATATTAAAAAATCAATTCGTCGCTTCCGTATAAAAAGGTGCTATCTCAACACCCGCTTCAAAAAGGTTCTATCTGAACGTCCGGTTTGAAAAGGTGGTATCTCAGCGTTCAGTTAAAGAAGGTGCTATCTCGCAGACCATTTTTTTTGCTTCAATTTCAATTAGCACTAATACCTACGTATTCGCGGTATTTAATTTAAAATACGAATATAAATTATTTGTGTGTGTATGTTTTTTTTGTATTAGGCGTAGGCAGAGCAAGCTCTACACTAGTGGCCTCTCGAAACCAGCATCCCGCCGGAACTATCCGGGAATATTACTTCGGCGGGGCTGTTAGTTAGCCTATACGACTCCTCTTCATATGACACTATGCTACGTCCCCCATCCACACAGGTGATCAGGGGTTCGGTGTTCGTCCCCTGTATATTAAAATAGAATCAGTTAGCCTGGTTCATCCTGGGCCATTCGCCTAGTTCTATCGGTATATATAAGTTTGGTCATCACCTCTTTAGCGAAACTGGCTACTGCCTTCCAGTTTTTAAAAGATTCCAGCATTATTGATAGGATGCTCTCTGGTCTTATTGGCTTATTGATGATGTTCATCAAGTGCTCACGTTGTGTTCTAAAACAAGGGCAGCTCACTAATATATGCTCGGCATCCTCGACCAAAGTCGGACAGATGGGACAGAAATCATTATTATCCAGGTGAAAGCGGTGGAAATAGGACCTAAAACAACCATGTCCAGTCAGCAACTGGGTTAGGTGTGTGTGTGTGTGTGTGTGTGTGTGTGTGTGTGTGTGTGTGTGTATAGAAATAAAATGTAGACAACTTCTACGGAGAATATCGTATTTGGACAGTGGAATACTGTGTCCAGGTGTCTGGGGATGACTTCTACGGAGGATGTCGAGTTCGGATGGTGGAATACGATATTTAGGTTTCTGAAGACGACTTCTACGGGCGCTGAGATAGCACCTTTTTATACGGAAGCGACAAATTGTCTTTTCTTTAAAGGTGTCAAAGTTCGACTAAGTAAAATGTATGAATTTCATAATCAAGTTTCATCACTTTCTTTTTTCAATCGAATTTCATATTAATCTTTTTGATTTTCGGGACTATATGATTCTAATTAATGCCATCAGTGTATCAGCCTACGAAATTTTCAGTCCACCTGGAAAAGCCGAATATAGGAAACAACGTAGACGTACTCTTCTTTTAGCAGTGGTGGACTCAGTAATACTTCACTGAGGTTTAATATAGACTAATGTGCTACTCGCAAATAACAATTATGGTGCTATCTGCGAGAGTGCTAGCCATATCGCTACACTCAGTGCGTCAGGTGCATATTGTATAGTATCAAATATTGCATATTTAATAATCATTCAGATACCTCCCAGTGATATCTTAGCTATGGAAACAATATGGTCATAAACATAATAGAAGTAATCTAATAGAACTAAAAAAGAAGGCTATAATGATTGATGATGATATGAGACTGACGAATTATACGGACTAACTAATGTACACCTTACACGGGTGTTTATTGGTCATATACAGCTAGTTTCGCATATGTGTGCATGGAATCCGCGTATATGACACTGCCGACTATGCGGTATGCCGTGGAGTTGATGAAAACGTGATGTACTGCGCAAAGTTTCAGAAAGAATGGAAACAGTTTTAAGTATTATGGAGAGGCCTTCTGTTTCCAGAAGGTATAGGCAACTATTTTCTCCCGTTGTATTTTTACAAAGCAATTGTGACCAGATCGAGCACGATTGGAAAGCGATTTGATGCGATTACTACTGTGCACCAGCAGCGATGTAGTTGTCAATATATTTAAGCGTGTAAATGTATGGCTTACTATTCTCATCCATATCCGTACAAAAAACAACATATATGAGGGTGGATTGATGAGTTTCCGGCCTGACCAAGAGATGGCGCCACTAGGTCTACCTTGAGGTGACGTTCTATAGTACCATCCTTAGATAGCTTGTAGCTATAGCTTCAGTCCGATCGCCATGTTAGTTTAGGTTTGAGAGCACGGTGAACAAGACGCCTCTGCGTTTTTTGTAAAAATGGAAAAGTTTGAAAATCGTGCTGTCATCCAATACTCTTATTTGAAGGGGTTAACGCCGAAGGAAATTAAACAAGAGATGGACTCAACACTGGGGACATCCTCCCCATCATATTCAACCGTTAGCAGTGGGTTTCCGAGTTTAAAAAGGGTCGTGTGAGCACCTCTGATGAGCCTCGCTCAGGACGCCCAGGACCCACAACTCCAGGTATGATCGAAAAAATCCATCAAATAGTGCTGAAAGACCGCAGATTAAAAGTGCGTGAGATAGCTGAGACCTGTAAGATGTCATATGAACGTGTACAAAATATTTTGCACCAACATTTGTATATGGAAAAGCTCTGTGCAAGATGGGTGCCGCGTTTGCTAACAGTCGACCAAAAATTGATTCGAAAGAACATTTCTACCGCCAATTTGGCGTTGTATAGGCGTAATTCAAGCGAATTTTTGCGTCAATTCGTAACCGTTGACGAAACTTGGGTCCACCACTACACTCCTGAAACCAAACAACAGTCTAAACAGTGGATTGGACCAGGGGAACCAACTATTTATTGAATGATTTTTATTGTGCGTGTATATAAATCATCTCCGGCCGTAAAAATTTGGAAGTTTTAGTTCTCCTACCTATAATATTTATATCATTCAAATCGAAGGGGCGATTAGATGTACGAAAGTGTTCATCCTAGGTGGATTTATCTCGTTTATGATAACAATAACTTGAATGTTCTTTGATGCGAATGCTTTAATTCTAATAATTAAATTGTCAATATTGCATTCGTTTCATGAAAGAAAATATAAGTACATAAAAATATTGTTATGAAAGTTGAAAAAACGTTAGGTAAAATAATTATTTCGATAATATATACATTGAATAAATTTATAGCATCGAAAATTTTATGCGTTTACTACAAAAGTATTAATAAATAATAATAATTATTATAATAAAAGAATTATAGAATTACTAGTCTAATGTTGAGCTTGCATAGATCCATACATTCTATTGGAAAGTTTTAATTAGTTGACAATTTCTAAAGGGTAAATTGAAATCTTAACTATTATTCTTAGATAGACATTTTGATAATTAGTAACAAACTATTACAGTGTTATTCAACTGTATTGAATATTGAAGCACTTGATATTGCAGCAATTTCATGAAACATGCATTTCTCATAAAACTGTATCTACGTGACAGGTCAAGGCTAAGAAATCTTCATCGGTAATTTAGCGAATCACGCGTCTATTTAGCGGCCAAAAATCACCGCTCGAACAGTTCAGCGCATCATGCATCTGCGTTGCTACCATTTCCAACGGAAAATTTCTTTCGCGGCTTCCAAGGCTAGATCGTGAGAGCATGGCGCTCCTTATTACCGCAGTGGCAGAGCGCTGAAATTTCGTCTAGAATTATTTTCTACTACGCGCACTTTTTGCGCCGCTTCCTTTTTTCATCCATTTCTTGGAAGAGTCCGTGCGTGCCGGAATTCGGTCCGGTGCACACGCCAGAGAAAACGAAAGTATAATTTTACTCGAGCTCACGTGAATGTTCTTTTTTATTTTGCGCTTCTTATTCTTACTTTTTCATTCTTTTACGCAGCACGTGCCTCACGTTATGATTTTATTGGGCTATGTAAAAGGCTAGTTTGGTAAGCCCGAACTGGCATCGATTTCAATCCTATTTCATTTGAGCAGTTTTTTGTTTTATAATATTTGGAGAATCAAGCGATTAAGAGGAATTCAATCTTAATACATATTGATGAATATAAGAAGATTTTCCTTATTAAAATAGATACGTATTTTATTGCTAAAATTAACATGTTCAATTTCATTCAAAGAAAATCAATTTAAAAATTAATTTAATTCAAATAAATTAGCAATCATAAATTTGGACTTTTCTTCTGAGCGGAAACAAGATCAAATGACATGGAAATTTGTTACCAGATAGGGAATGAAAAGTTACTTTTGGACTCTCAAATTATGGTGAAAAGAAAAAATTTGTTGATTTTTATCATATTCGAAACGTCTTAGATTTAATAAAATGCACATTTATTAAAAATCATTAAATCGTCATTAAATGCGCAATTTTTGCAAGACGATAAGTACAATCTTAGTATCATCTGATAACGTGCTACGCAATGCCATTTTATTATTCAGTGATACAGATTGCGATGCCATAGAGAAATGTTAAAGTTCACTTGCATAAGTAGACACAAGAATGTCCATAGTTCTTATTTAATAAAAAATCTAAATTACTTTAATAAATAATATAAATTTACTTATAGAATAATATAAAATACCGCATGGGTAAAGGATTCTTAAGATTATTATTCAGAAAATTACCTTTTCTAAGATTAGGTAACCCATATTACGAAAATGGAATCAAGATGTTGCAGCAGTTTTTTATATTATATTTACACATAGTTGTACTCCAAACAATTTAAACACGGATCTAGGTAATGAATCTTACAATGCAGAGTTCCAGGATTTAATGCGAAAAAAAATTATATTTAACATAAAGCAGACTCAAAGTATTGATATGTAAACTTTCCAGTCGTATTTTAAAATTTAGATCGCTGGGGTTTTGAAAAATTTGCAATTCGCATTTTTTTACAGATCTGTGGTCTAAGATTGAATCTAAGTTAAAGCCAAATTAAGAAGATGTTGGTGAGTCAGACCCCTTACTTCTAGATACGTATCTCAAATCGATATAGTAATGCTTGATGTTACGATTTAAAAATTTAAAAACAGATTTAATTTTTTTATTTTTAGTATTATTTATTATTACGTTCTGTTTGGTTCAATAAAGTCGTTTGGTATTAGTAATGTTTGGAATGCATTATAAAGATTGATATATGCCACACGACCAGATCCCATTATCCCATCGCCCTGACAACCGTTAGCTGAAGTAAGCAGTTAGTTAGTAGTGTCAGTCGGCGTTAAAGAGGTTTCAAACATCTCCTTACGTTTCCCCGTACCAAACACCCGCTTGTCACCATCCATGGTAGAACTAAACCGATCGGCCTGTTTAAGAGCCACAAAAAAAGTAGTAAATTTGATTGTTCTCACCACCTTTCCCTCATTCACGATCAATCCAGCTGGTATAAGACCTAATCTTCACAAGCTTATTACAGAGTACGAAGTATTATAAATTTTCAAGCAATTGAGATGAGAATTAAAAATAAAATTTTATTACGTCTTTAGGCGTTTTTCGGTTTCTTAAAAGCTAAATGAAAAAATGTGAGTCTAAGTAAAAAAAGTTGGGTTATGACCTGATGATAACCCTGTTGACAAATGGTTTGAATATGATAATTCTTAGAATTATTATGTAGAATATAGATTAAATATAATTAAATAGAATCTGAACTATCACACAATTAATTAAAAAATGTTGTTTTATAAAATACGGAAATGATTTCCTGATTGTAGATTTGCTATACTTTGAGTTGACGGTTAGAGTTGAACTCAGAATGTTAAATGGTTGCTATGTCCATGAGGTGCTATTGATATCTTTGGTTTTTCTCTCTAGAGAATTTATCTTCATTCCATCCATCACTTTCATAATCAATTTGTTTAACGGTTGTTTACGTATTCTATTGATTTTTTTGTCTCTATGTCTGTGTAGTATATATTGTTGACGGTAGCTACAATAAATGTCTCTTTCCATGCCTGATCTCATTTGTTCAGCCAACGTTTGTAGGATACTATAGTTTCCGTTGCTTTTTATCCCTATTGCACCTGATTTATTCAATATCTGTTTTAAAGTCTGAAAACTTTTTTCTTCATAAAATTTTCCAACAACTTACCATCGTTAAGCAATTTTAAACAACCTACGGGCTAAAAAACTGTTTCTGTGTCGTCAAGAAATCTTCGTTAGTCGCGCGAATTACAGCGGCCCATAGCGGAGAGTCGAAACGAGGATGGGGCCATCAAGCTCAACGGCGCGGCGCAAGTGAGAGATTTGGCATGACCGTCAATTATGGTTCTAGGAATTACTGTGTCATTTTTTGGCTACATGAAACTTGATGGCAGCAATCTAACAATATCTTTGTAAATAAAAATACTATAGCCAATGACATCATCTATTAATTTGGAATAATAATATGTTTCACTGCATCATAAAACTACTACTATAATGAATATAAGAATTAATTTTACCAATTATCTAACTATTTTATATGTTGTAAAATCAAACGAACATATTACTGTTCTATACGAACGTACTTTGGAAATTTTAGGTAACCTATAAAGTTTAGTTAAATTACCATTTTCATGTTTTAAATATTTAACTGTACCTTCATCATTATAATTCATTAATTTCCAACTGGGTGGTATTCTTTAAAATAAAAATTGAATAATCGACGCTGGTAGAATAGATGAATCACTTTAATTTATATAAAGGGGTTTCGTAAATTATCCATCCTCCATAGTGACAATGACAACATAGAAATTTAGTACTATGTTATCTATAAATGAATATTTGTGTTGATACTTCTACGAATTGTCTTTTATAATTATACTATTTTATATAGATAATGATTACTTAGATATTTTTGTCAATATCATGAATTTACAATACTTTATAGTATACAAAATTTTTTGTTTCAATTTTATTTTATAATATTAAAATCAACTGACCTTTCAGCTACCACCAAATATTAATTCAAAATTTATTTACAAATATTAACAAATTAAAAATTTCTTTAGAAATCATTTAAATGCTAGATTATCAATCGTAATTTATATAAGAATATCTACAGACTATTATTCAAATAGCTATTAAGTGCGTTAGAGTACCTACACCACCCAGCTTAAAATAACTTAGAATAACTGGTCATTCAGCAACGAGTAAACGATAATTTTGTTAACGTAGTTTATGACAAAAGTTAAAGCTTTTTCGATCTAAAGACTATTCTATAACTAGCTGTATTAAATTTTGAATAATTATTGCCGATGTAACCGCAGTATCATTAAGAATTTCCAGGAAACTGAATTATTTCAAAAAAATGACAAAAATTAATCCTTTTTAAAATATCTAAAATAATCTTTGTATTAAAAAAAAATTTAATATTTTCTATATTATTTTTTAGCGGTGCCATTGTTTGTAAAAGAAGTTTGTAAGTTTAAAATGTAAGTTGTGTACATACCTCTTGTATTGAAAACTCAAGTTTTTCTTCGAAATTTTAAATTATGATAGAAAAGTACTTGAAAATGTGGACGAAATTTTCGTCATCATATTAAAAAGGACAGGGTTATACAGGATTATTATAATAGAATAATGACTCATGCCAAACCCATAAAAATCAAACATTTACATTAAGGAAAAAATTCTTCTTATAGAATGAAAAAGAATCATCTATATTACTTTCATCAAATGTAAATATTTTTTCGAATAAAAACGTAATATATTATTTCTGTTTAAAGTAATTTTTAATTACTTTTTTAACAAAAATTTTTGCTGATAATTTATATTTATTTCATGGGAAAATGAAGCTTATTTTTTAAACATTCAATTAAAAAAACATAATAAAACATATTGTTGGGTTTCCCCGACATTAATATATATATATATATATATATATATATATATATATATATATATATATATATTCGGGTGCAAAAATAAATGTCCCTCTATTTCTATCTATAACTATTGTAGACCGCTATAAATGTTTATGAGACCTTCGTTACTTCAGGAGCCCTTTTCTACCTGGCCCTCCTCTAGTAGACTGCAACTGCAAGCCTCTATACGGTCTGTTGTACGTAGTTACCCGTATCGAGAAGTCGTGCTTTCCATTTCATGTTTTGAATAAAATATTTTAAATTCAATCTTAAGATTTCTTTATTTAGAACCTAATTTCCAATACATATTCATCTTCTGCAAAAAAATAGTTAAAAATTATATAAATCTCTATACTATATTATATGATAGATTTGTAGGTGTATTACCAAAAATCATTTCCCTTAAATTTCATGCAAATGACTACGTATGTGTTTATGTTTATTTATAAGAGTTATTTTATATATTAGTGTTTATTTTATAAGATTAGTTTACTTTCCATAATCTTTATGTGCTGACTTTGGCGATAATTCGACTGCATGATTACCATTTAGAAATTGTACACAAAGAGCATTACGTGGTTCTAATCATTACTACTAGTTCAATTTCTATAAGTTGTTATAAGTTTTATATTATGCGCTGTACATGCATGGGAAACGAGGTCTCTTCGGGATTAATTCTTAAAAGTGCATTAAAGTATATTTTTAACGTTGTTAATTGTATCAGCGGCTCGTGTATAAACGTTGATAAACGTGTTACACAAATATTTTCCTGGTGGGAATATCGGATCTCTCGCATACGACAGAAGGCTCTGCATTTGGACGCGCGGTCGCTCATTGAAGCAATAAATATTTTACGGTCACACAAAATTTTATCAGACTCATCGCGGTTAATACTCGTAGACTACGGCAACAGGTG
Organism: Sycobia sp. Sy_11; assembly: GCA_018907035.1. Taxonomy (NCBI): domain Eukaryota; kingdom Metazoa; phylum Arthropoda; class Insecta; order Hymenoptera; family Epichrysomallidae; genus Sycobia; species Sycobia sp. Sy_11. The sequence goes on from JACCIC010000143.1 coordinate 365,924, forward strand.
CATGTGAAGTGGACATTAAAAGTTTCTATTTCTAGAGTTATAAGTGAAAGATCATAACGTACGCGAGTATCGCAGCGCTAGATAAACGATTAAATTGAGTTTTGCGGTAAGTCTAGTGATCGCGCATAATAAGCGCGTGGGGCAGAGAGGCGCTCGAGCTTTTTCGATCTTCGCGCTGCCTGCCGTATATATATTTTAAAAAATTTATGCCGTGAGACCTAATAGGTTGATCCAGAAAATTGTTCAATCGTAACTTATTTGAGGCTTCTGTACCAGCCGGAGTAACTTATTCAGACGAATTTTTGTCCGATTAATCAATTATTCTGCAAATTATAACGAGTTACCGAATGAAATTATTGAATTTATTGGGAAATTCGTGAACTACACTACTATTTCTGAAAGGCAGCATTCCAGAAAAAAAGATTGACGCTACTTTCTGACTCTTCTTCTTTACAAAATCTTTTTCGTACCAAAAAAATGAATGTAAGTAATGCGATATTTATGGAAACATGCGTTTCTCTTATCGCTCTACATTTATTGCTATTTATTTGTTGATTTATTTCTTTAACCGGTAAAGCTTACGATAAGGCGTCGCTACCATATGTATTACATATTAATATATGCCATCGACGATATTACCGCAACATGGCGCATGATTTTAATTGCTGAAATTACGGTTTCAACGAGAAAGGCGTCCGATCCGGACAGCGAGAATCCCGCAGAATTACGAGCACCGATAAAAGACGAATAAGGGCAATGGTCCGCGCGCGCGACGGCCACTTGTAAGTAAGTATATCGCGGTGCTCGAGCGAGATATTGCTCCCGTTGGCTGTTATAGCGCGGTGACCCGACGATAAAACAAGAGAACCGCCGGCGAGATCGCGCGGGCTCGATGCATAATAAAAGGGGCCATTACGTAAACGCGCGCAACCTCCATCGGGCTCGCGGGGCTGAGTTTTTTGTTCTGCCTTCGGACGCTTCCTTCCGGCAAATTTGGGAAGCCGGCGCGTTCGGCTATTCGCGCGGCTGCGCAATTACTTTCGGGTGGGAGCGATTACTCGAGGCCGCTCCGAGGCGGCTCCGTTCGCGCGAGGACTGCTTTCCGGGGCGGGCAACGGCGAGGCGGACATCGTTGGTGCAGGATATATGATGCGGTCGTTTTATTTTTTTAAATTCCGGATGGAATTTCGAAGGCGAGGAGGACTTTTGCCTCGAGGCTATTTTAATGCACTGTCTCCGTAGGCGCTTGGTCTCCTCAAAGGCAAATTTAACGTCTCCGAGCGAACCGCTATATAAACATTTTATGTCGGCAATAATTCACGTTAATCGCGATTTCCGCGAATATAAACTTTTTTACAGTAGGAAGGACAATGCAAACTTGAACTTTGTTGATTAATAAAAAAATTTTCATTGGTGCTAAAATATAATTATTAAAATTACCAGTTTACTTTCTCTCCCCCTCTACCCAATCTTCCTCTCTCCCTTTTCCTGCAATAAATGTTCTTTTTCTCACTGCTTAACAATTTATACAGTTATATATGTATTATTAAAATATGGGAGGACAAGGAAATATTCTGATTGAATAGGCAGGGTTATTATCGTGATGCCACAGATAAACTGCTTTTCTCCTATAAATATAAATACAGTTTAAAAGTGTGTAGCGAAATTTATTGTTTTTCTGAAAATGGTCGACGTTATGATCTCTCTTTACTTATGCTTTTCCCATAAAAGCGCCATGTATATGTAATATACAGTGGCTCGTTCTCGGTGCATATCCGCTGATTCAATCGACCATGGAATTTTACATACAATACAAGGATGACAGTATGTGCTATCGATAACGTATGCACGTTTCACTACCTTCTATTTCTTATTATCAATAAATGACATTGGCTTAAATTTTAATTTCTAGACAAAATTTTCAATTTTCTACTCGTCGGTCATTTTTCTATATAATTATCTTCTGTTTTCCAATATCGTTTCCGTATTTACATGTATTAAATGATACAGAGAATATAAATATACTTTTAGCCTCGAATTCTCGTCGGTTGCATATTACTGTATGTTAATGTAAAAAATTAATGTTTTATTCAGAACTTACAATTGCTTAGCTAATTCGAATTATTTTTTGAGTTAGTGTAGTTCAATTGCCCTAACTATTTAATGGAACAAGCAGTTATTTTATAATAGTACAAATTTTAACAATGTTCAATATCAACAGAAATAAGAATCGATATTAAATTTAAAGAATTATATTAGTTTTTACTTTTGTTCATGAAATTGTTGAACGAGTTTAACGAACAATAAAATAATGTTATTCTATGTTGCATCTTAAAGTTTTTATCAATGATAGCAATTATAATGAGAAAATTCAATACGAAAATGTTAATTGTTAAAAAAATAAACGATATATCAGATTTGAAATAAATGATTGTTTTAATAAATTTATAAAAATAATTATTAAAATAATGTGTTTTATTAAAAGTGTTATAATATAATTGGTTTTAAAATTTATAATCAAGAAATAAATAGTAATTGAGTAAAAATATCCGTAAAAAACAAAACGTCATATTCCTTTATTGCAAAATATTTACGTAATCTTGAATATCTGTGCATATGTTGTACCTATTAAAGGTAATTATTTTTGTCTACATTTCCTATGAATAATAATATCTAACTAAATTAATGGCAATATAAATTTGAGAATTTATCGATAGTTGATGATGCTGCTGTTCAAACATTACCTGTACATTGTTTTCAGTGCTGATTTTTATTTACGATCGCAACGAATGCCCCTATTGTACGCTGAAAGTATTTAAATTAAATTCATTTCGTATATACATAAGCTTGTATGCAAAGCACTCGCATCACGATCATAATCTTATAACGAAACGAACATCATTGTTTTAAGTCGAATGGACGTTAAAAAAAATTTGACTCGAGTATTAAATAACCCGCAAAGATCAAGTATTGGCATCGGTGTTTACTGCGGTGTAAACGTATTTTATTCTGCCAAGGGGCGCTCGATTCTCGCAGGCGTTCTTTTTGAAAATCTCGTAATATCCGAACTCCGTGGCTTCCACGCGATTAAACTTTGCGGATCGCCGAGCTTTCCCCGCGCCATAATCTCAAAAGAAGTTGGAGGACGCCGATACAGCAAGGTATGCGGCAGCCAACTTTATCAGCTCCGAAACCATCGCTCTTCTATTGTGTCGCCAAGCAGAGCCTCCTCCCGCTGCGGGGAGCGCGCAGTCGTTCCGTTCCTAGACCGTTTCGAAACGCGACGATGCGCCGACCCCGACGCGGTTTCCCGGAGAAGGCCTGCGGAATGGGGCCGGGGGATGCCGACTCCGATCATATTCGTTTCTGGTCACGTTTACGGGGTCGAACGGATGTTCGCGAGCGGAGCCGCGGGCGAGTGGAGCGTGCGAATGAAAAGTCGAAGGATCGGGCATTCGGTTTGGCCGGGACGCAGAGGGAGAGAGGGGCAATGGAAAAAGAGAAGGTGGCCGGCGAGAGAGCCGGAGAGATTCTGTACGCGCGCGGCCTTGCACGGTGCGTCGCACCGAGAAGACAGAGGCACTTGCTGCGTCGTGAATTCGTTTGCATGCCTAATCGATGGAATTGCGCAAGCGGGAGGCGGGGCGCCGGGGAATCGCGAAGTTTACATTGATTTTTCACGGGGGGGGGGGGCGACTTGATTTTTAAGCGACCAGGGATTTCATAGCGATTCCACGATGGCTCGCAAGCATTATGCATTCATCCGGAATCTTGTATTCGATGCTCTTCGGATCGATCCGGAAAGTGGCTGGTAAAATTTGCATTTCTTTTGCTCTGCGTTATCGCGCAGGAGGGGGACTGTATTGATAAAAGGCGAAGGGAAATTGAGGTCAAGAATAAGGATGCATTAGTAAGGCGCACCTACTATAAGCGAGAAGATAAGCAATGTAATTCTGCGATTCATTTTACTTTATTATTTATTACTTGTAAATATCATTTAAAATATTGGCTTTATCGAGTTATTTAGACTCATGATTAGATACAGTGTTGATTAATTTATTATCTTTGTTATGTTAAAAAAATTGCGATTTAACTGTCAACTGCTTGTCCTTGCAATTGTAATTTTTACAAAGATATACTTCAACATTGATTACTGTTATTAAATTTTTATTAACGATTGGCCGTTTCTTATCTAGACGGTTTAATAATAGCCGACTGGTATTAATCAGAATTATGCGAAAAGCATTTCTCAGGTGAAAGATTTGCTTTTTAAAAAGCTAGAGAAAAAACTTTATCGCAATGATCGATTCGAACTGCAGTGGGAATTGTAAACAACATTTTTTGGCTTTCTTCGTTGCCTTATTAGCATTTATTACGAATACTTATTTTTTATATATTCGATTCTCTATAATACATATACTTGCTCATGGACTCTGTTTTCTTTAATTTACACAAGTCAAATCTTACTTTAAGTACGCGTAATTGGCTATTACTCGCATTTCGTATCGAGCTAGAATCTTAGCAGACGAAAATCAGAATGATAGTTTTTTTTTAAATAGTAGCACAACGGAATGTTAATTTATCCACTGAGGCGATATTATCGCTATAATACGGATATTTTACGAACCACAAGATACGTCTTAAAAATTTGAAAATACTTTAAACAATCCATAGTACGTGTTATTTAAAAAAAATGATCAAATTATTAATCAGAGTACGGTTGAGTGTAAAGAGGAACGCAGACACGGAGCTTGAAATTTATGTGGTAATTCAAATGAAGCAAGATAGGACTAACGGGAACGGGAACTGCGGTCGCTTCAAAATTTATTCCGCGGCGAATTAAATTCACTGTGGGAGTAAAACAGAAGCGCACAGAAAAGAAAAAGGGAGGGGGCTGCGAAGATACCCACCTGCTCTTGCAGATATTTCATGGGAGTGCACATATTTTCGATCCGGTTCGATTCTTCGGCGCGGCAAATTTTCAGGAAAAAGCCACGGAAGCGAGCCGAATTCGCACGCACGAAAATTTCACGCGGCTATCCCCTATTTCCAGATTGTACCCGCCGGCTACGAACTCGCTCGTATACTTGGCTTATTTACTGATAGTGTCGGTCGTTCAGTGACTTGCGCGACACTGCAAAGTTACATAGTTTCACGAGTTTATTGAATCGGTTATCGGAGCTGTGGTTATTTATGCATTCGATTGTTTATGAACTTGGGAAATAAATTAACGAGCATAGTTGAATACTCTTTTGCCAGTAGACTATAACAACAATTAGTATATGTTATTTATTCGTTTAAGATCCCGTCTTTATTATACAATTAGCTGTACAACAAAGTAAGTATACAGTCAAATACTTTATATGAAATTAATAAAATTAGAAGCAAATCTGTACAAATATAATTAATTACAATTTTGTTACGTGCTGCATGTTTAATTGACATTAAAACCGCAACAAATATTAAAGTAATTTGATAAAATTCTTTAAAATATTACAGACATTTTAAGCTAAGTTTTGCACATATATTTATCTCTAATATTACAAATTGATTTTCGTTGCTATGAAAACTTTAGACACTTCAGCTTTTTGAAACATAACAAATAGTACCAACATTTATTCGGTAATTAGTTTCTAAAGATTGTATTTCGTCTCTGTCGGTTAAACATAGTTATATTTAACATTTACTTATTTAACATTTGCATTATTTAAAATATTTGAAGAACACTGATACTTGAAAAAATAGCCTGAGCATCATTTATAAAACTTATTTGCTAATTTTAGACAAATTTAAACAATATGATCTAGAAAAAGTATACATATATAATATGTATTGATAATATAATTTACTATTTATAATTTACAAGAAGAGGCTATCTGACATGAAATTGCTTTTGTTGAGATTCAGTGTGGATCATTCTGATTACTTAAAAAATGAGTCCTGTAAAGTTTTAATAACGAACTCTATGCTATGCCCAAAGTGATGTTACTTTTGTACGATGGCTCTATGGCTAGAGCGAAGGACTAGTAACTTGGTGATCCGAGTTCAAATCCCGGTCTCGGCCAATTGACCCAAGCATCGCTGTAATAATTTACACGTGCTTTGTTTACAAAAACACGTTGTAGACCTCTGTTATTGACTAGCATCGGTATTTGAAAACATAAATATAGCGACGTTAAAGAACATAAAAAAAATCTAGCTTAGAGGCTCCTTTTAAGAAATAAATTTTGTGTTATTTTTGTTTATGTAATGCCACGCGTTTAGTTGATTATTTGTCTCGTAAGACAGTCTACCAGAGCTAAGCAAGAGACGTAAGTTTTACACGAGGTAAAAATTCTGTTTAAATAATTAATTGGATTGTGTTTTACACTATAAGGTATGAAAAATCGCGTCCAAGTCTTTGTTTCGAGGATAGAGTGATACAAACATTTTTATACATTTTTCTGAAAAAAATTCCAATGTGAGTTAGACGGTAACTTCTGAAAAAGAAATAAATAATAAATTACGTGCAATATTAATGATTAATATAATATTACATATATTTTGTAAATAACGCAAACGAAGTAATTATAATTGGTAAATGGTTATTATAATACAAGAATATAAAAGTAAGTGATTGCACGTCTGATCTGTCTGGAATCAATTTTTTCACGTTTTTGCCAGCCAGTTAAGAGTAACTACAATGAAGGGTGATTGTTTCGATTGTGCGAACGTAAACAAAATTAGTATATCCACAGCTTCTAAGCAGCTACAACTGAACGTTTATCTGTGTTGAAGAAAAAGAAAAATGGCTAAAATTAATTTATAAATTTTTTTAAATTTTACTAATCTAATGATAAATTAAAGGCAAGCACTCTAATATTATATAGGACAGATCGAAGGGGTACTATCTCAATCAATAAACGTGTAATTTCAACATTCAGAAGTTTCTTTTTACATATTTCTTTGTACTTAAAAAAGCATGTAGCTTTAAAAAATTAGTGAGAAATCGATTATTGATTGTAGAACTCTTAATAAAAACTTAGAAATATTTCACTTGTTCCATTGCATCGCCGAAGTTCTACATCAATTTGGAAAAGCCAAGTGTTTTTCCACTCTAGATATTACTTTAGAGTTTTACCAGATTTATTGGCATTCCTCATCAAAACAATCAACAGCGTTTGCAGCACTATTATTATGCCACTGAAAATTCAATTGGATACTAATGGATCTCTGTATCAGTCTTGCAGTTATTCAAAATAATTTAAATAAAATTTGTTCAAGTTTATTAAATTTTGTAATAGTCATCTTTATGAATTGAAATGTGATCGAATCATTGAATTTCATTGATCATATTGACATTATAAAAAATGTTTCTAAAATATTGACGAAATGTCTTGCGTTGAAATCAGATAAATGTTTATTCTTTTATAAAAAAATACTTAATTTAGATGTTAAAGTAAGAGAAAATTGAGTTGAGCCTGATCAGAAAAATTGCAATTGTTAAATATCTTTTTACATCTAATAATATTGAAGATGATAGATAATTTTTAAAACCTAATTGCTGTAGGAGATTTATTAACGATGCAACGCAAGTAGAAAAGTATAAGGCAGGCGATCCACATTCGGGAGTTAGCGAGTAGTAGAGGGACCTTCTGAACTTACCACGACGCACCAGAAGCGATAGTTATCTTCAGAATTTCCGGTGATAAGGAAAGACATACAAAGAATCTTCTAGAAGATAATTCTGGAAAAAGTGATATGCGAAGCTTTTTAACATAGCAAGGTTTCGGGATAAGGAATTGGGGAAGAGAAAAATGGTGATTGATGATGGACTCGATATAGGGACGTTGGCCAAAGGCTAAGAGGTGGTTTGGTGTGATCGGTTACGCGGAGCGAAAGAGCTTTCTCAAACGTGGCGTTTCTTTCGTTAAGTAAGTGTAACCTGCAATCTGGCTGAGAGGTTTTTTGCCCAGTTTCATTTTATAGATACTCTACCCTTGGCGTATCAAACAGAAGCTATCATTGTAGTTTTTTCCATACCTTTCTCCGAGTAATTTACCGACAAGGAGATCGAGGTGACGGTGTGAGGAACAACCTACCTTCTACCGCTGTGGATATTTCAGAACATCGTACTTCTTAAAACTTCTATTTTATATAAAAATTAAAAATTGTGCAACTAAGACTATAATAATTAAAATACGAAATTCAGGAGTTACAGAGAATAGTGTATTAACACAAAAACACACAGACAGAACGAGTTTGTTTGACATCTGAGAATATACAGAGTGAAATGAACAGTACAGCTACAGTACAGCCATAAACGATGCACTATAGTGTTCATGCGTTTGGACTTCAGACTAACACAAATATGGATAGCGTAAAGTATATTGTTCTCGGAAATATATGTAAGAGCTAAGATTCTGCTAGTCAAAGAATAGATACATCAGGCACTGCAGATGGTCAATGAAATATCCATAAAAACCAAGTCGTATTCTTTATGACGGCAATTAGAATAATCCGCTCAAATAATATCCTTTATACCAATAGAGGACATGTAATTAACTTTATTTTCGCAGATTATATTTTGAACACAGATATCAGCAAAGAATTTTTTAATTTTTTTAAAAATCTTTCAAATCCAGATAATTTGTTTAAGACCTTAAAAATGTCACTGTTATTTTTATTTCGATGTAATATTTATGCAATTTTAGAGTAGCTATTTCTACCTTAACATAGTTGTAGTAACCTACTATAAAATACATACATACTAGCTGAGATTATTTTTTATAGTTAACATGTGCACTGATATATGCACGTCGTTTACATTGAAACATTTCAAATTTCAAAGTAGTTCACAAAGGATAACTGGAGTTGTGAGATTAATCCATTATGTTTATGTTTTTTATCATTAACGTTATTTTGTATTTTGTTTAATTTAGCCTACAAATATTGTATTGCATAGTGACGTCCGACGGATTACTAGCCATGCCGAGCTTTCCAATCAGAGTCTCATGAAGGGGAGTCTCCCATCAGATCCCATGCTGTTGAGAGCAATACCTGCATTACTTGCAAATTAACGAATGGGAGCTACGTTTGCCTATCCTAACGGGTATAAGACTCTGAACCCCACGTCTTCTTCCCTTGGGGCACTTCACATGATCGACCTAAAGCTCGGAACGCGCACTCCAAGAACAGAACCTTTCTGATGGATACGCCTTCCCACTGCTTCCCGTCCAGCAGTTCGTCACACTCAGCTGCCTTCAGGCACTTGAGCGACGCGCTGGGGCTCTCTCATTCTCTCGTTCTTCTCTTTCTGTGATATAGGTTTTAGTTGACTTAATGTAATTAACTCTAAGCATTATTTTTTAATTTCATTTTAACCGATGATATGTCACGTTGTTATAAATTTTATCTTATGTGCTATTAACAGTGAATATCTATTGTTTGTATTTAATGGTGTATTTTATTAATTAAATACGATTTTGTTACTTTTTATTTGATATTTAACATTTTCTACTTATTTCTCTATCTCTTCCCCGACGACTGTCTCGTTCTTCCTTTCTGAGTAATCCTCATTTGTTGCGGTTCCCTCTTCCCCAACATGCCTACTCATTTTGAAATAATAAAGTATCGGCCGTATGTACGGATTGACTAGAGCGCGACACACACACATACCACGCGCGAGCCTCCCTCGCAGAAACAGAGAGAGAGAGAGAGAGTGAGAGAGGGGGGGGAGGAGAGCGACTAATTTATTTTTTTTTTACGTTAATAAATTAATTATTAATCTGTGTAATTCTTAATAAATGCATTAATTATTATTTCTGACTGTGAAAATTATTCATCTCCCAGCTGATCGGTAGTATTTGATTAAATTTCAAATAGTAAAGAACAATATAATGTTCAAGTATCTAAACAGAAAAATTAGCGTACTATAGATTTTGTCAAATTAATCGGGCCAAGCGAATTGTGTCTCGCAATCTTGTTGTGCAATCATATTTCCCCGCCCCCCCTTGGAATATTTTTGAAAGACAATCTAAGGCGCGCTTGAGGCAGAAAAAAGTGTCACGACTCGTGCGATCCGCGACAACAGTAATTATACGGAATTGACGCGGTTACAGTAGAATGAAGATAAAAAAAAAGAAAAACAGAGCAAACTGCTAGGTGCACAGAGGAAAATATTCTATCAGAAGAATGTGGGTCGTTGACAAAAAATGCAATGTCTCGTTTCCGTCGGATTCTGTTTTGCCTGTTCTTTTCTCTCCTCTCTCTCACTTCGAAGACTCAGAGAGCGAATCACGGCTGGCAGAAATCCAATTATTCGTCGTTTCCCCGGCCTTTCGTTATATACATGCATATACGTATATAGATTTGCTTATGGCAAGGCGCATTGCGCGGGGCGCGCGTAAAGGACAGGAGTGACGAAAGCGGCGAAAAGAAAATTACGTCAGTTATGCGCCGCCGCTCCGTCGGCCGTTAATGCGCGACGCTTGTGCAAATTTCCTGTGTTATAGGCTCTCCGCGACTCCGCGCCGCGTGACGAACGATCGAGCGAGTGCACACGCGCGAGCGCGAGCACGAGCGCGCGTTCCAATGCAGAAACCTGGATATTGATTTTGAACTTTATTGCAAACGACGCGCAGGGTTATGTGCGGCGCGGCCTTTTTCTTTTCCGCGGTTTTCAGCGACGACGCGACAAACGAGGCTGCGCCGCAAGAAATTTACGACCGTTCCGTATATCTCAATAAAATTCGCGCGAACGCATATAGAAAATGTTTAACACGCTCGTTTCGCAATTTCATTAAGGTACGGACGTTGATCTTTAGTCGAGCTGACAAGGAATTGAATAAATAACAATAATTTCTTTTTTATTTGTACGCCAACTTATATGTATAAATAGGGTGGAGAATGCGCTAACATTAACTGAAACGTTCATATAGTTACCGAGAACAATTTAGAATCATTTATAGAATTGTTTAGCTTTTAATAAGTCCTAATAAGTTACAACGGTAAATTCTGATTGCTTATCTAAAATTTTTTTTTTTTTAATTTAACGTAGAAGCATTAAAAATTATTAAAAGAATATCACCCGGTAGGTCAAAAATATTTCTAAAGGTTTCTATTCGTGTAAGATAACATTGTAGTCGAGAGCCGATAATTTTGCCGAAAATAATGAAGGGAAAAATCATGTATCTCAAAAATAGTTCAACTAATTTGGATATAAAAAGAAGAAATATATCGATATATCTATTAAATTTTACAACGAAATCATTTCAAATTTTACGTAGTATAGCGCTGGTTCAAATTTTCATTGACAATCGTTTTCAGTCAAAATCTGAATTAATATAGTATGAATCTAGCGTGTCGATATCTTGCAGATATTATTTTCAAGAAAACAATTAAACAATGAAATACGCCATAAAATCTGATAGTCGACCGAATTCACTCTAATAAAGAGCACCTTAACGAGTGGTGTCTCAAATAGCGATGCGGTCATTTCGTGATAGACCTAAATAATTTATTTCATATTACGTATATGAAGGCGTCAATTAAAATAGTATCATCAATATTTATTACCATTCTGGTCAGAAATCTATATGTCTAGTATGCTTACGAACAGTGCTAATACGACAAATTTGCACTTTTTTTAAATTAATCATGCACTTATGGGGAGTTTATAATTTCCTGACTGAAAAGAAGTTGAACTCATGGATTTTTTTTTAAACTTTAAAATAAATTAACAACTCCAATTTTGGATAGATAATTATTTACGTTTTCAGGTTCAGAAAAAATTACAATTGTACTTATGTCAACTGTTGAAATCTAAATCCTATCTGATGAGGAGCCGAAACGGCTCGAAAAAGCTGGAAGATATAGATTCGTAGATTTGGTGAATTATGTGGTGAAGCAGTTAGATTATCTTTTATTAACAATAGTATATGTATTATTTTTTATATATAGCAGTATTTTTATTTCAGAATCGAGGGAGGTGATTATAAATCAGAACATTTTTCTAACATGATAATTATATTATATTATTATTTTTTTTTTATTAAAAGCTTTAATAACTTCCGTTATTTAGTTTTTATTACATACAAGTAATTTACAGAGTTTTCGTCTTACAATGGGAATAATATACATGTTAGCTTTCTTTAAGCTACTGTTTTATTCTTTTTTTTTTACATTCAACTTGCAGCTACGAAAGAAAATATTATAAATGTGTAAGTTTTCTCTAGCTAGTAAACATCTTGCTCTATGCGGGGTGGCACATGTTATTTCTGAAATTGATTTAGTAGTCGTACTCTTTTATTGTTAAATGTTGGATATTTCCATAGAACCTGATCAAGGTCTTGAATTGCAGAATTACAAGAACATACAGGATTATCAGTAATGTTAATGCGAGCAAGAGACGCAAAATACTATAGCGATTAGCTCGCTACTTCGATTAATCGTTACAACGTTGGCTCTGGAGAGATTACATTTGTTGAACCATGGTTTGTTTTTAGTTTTATGAGAATATGCAAAATATTCTTGACTTTTGAGTAACCCGATACTAGTAATTTTGTTATCAGGATTTTGTACTACTTTTGTCTGAAAGGTATGTTTTAAATCAGAGAAGGGGAGCCGTACGTTTTCCCTTGGTTCTACAAGTGCAGCGGTTTTGGCTAATTGATCTGCTATTTCATTCTCTTTAATACCAATATGAGCTGTAATCGTTTAATTAAATAATAAAATAAATATGATAAATATATATTAATAAATTATATATTGTTTAGGGTGCTAATATAAGGTATTAATGAGAACGAGTTTCTCCGTCAAAATTATTTAATAAAAGTATAGAATGAACAAACAAAATAGGTAAATATTAAAGTTAAATAAATTTCTTCTTAGCCAAACCATTTTGATAAATTCACTACGTGTAACTGGCAATAAATCTAAAAAGAAAAATAGATTTTTAGGTCGACCTTGATGAAAACAATCTCTTTACATCTCTTGACAAACTGTTTATGAGACACGCGAGAATATGGTAGAAATTATTATTTAAAAACACAATCAACGAAGTACTAGATATCGAACGTAATATAATGTTGATTTAATTTAAAAAAACAACTAACGATTATTACATTTTTGATATATATATATATATATATATATATATATATATATATATATATATATATTCTCTTGATTATAGAAAGGGCCATTCAATTATATTTTAGCACATAATAAAAAATAATTGCCATCAGTATTTGTTCCAATGAATGAAAGAGTCCTCTGGAGGACGGCGAATGAGAATCCAGGGAGAACATTTCAGCGCCTCTTCTCGGTTTACGCCGATTTTTTTCAACAGTAACGTCACACACTTGACCCCTTTTTCCCTTTCGTCCATTAATCGGATTCTTCTGCCCCAGGCGTTATTTCAACAAAAGATGAAGGTGATTCATGCCCCGATGTCGAAGTTATTCTTGTAAGATTTTTTATCAGCATCGATTTCTATTTATGAATCTCTAACTAATTATCTGTACAATATGTAAATAAGAATTTGTTTACCTTGTTGTTTTAAATTTAAATTATAAATACTCACATATGTTTTTCGATGATTTCATCGTTATTTGAAAGTTTAATCATATCAATTTATAAGTACGAATATTTTATAAAGCTTGTAAAAACTAATTTATTTCTCGTCTTTGTACGTATATTAAAAAATATTTTGATCGCTCTTACAGCCTTTATACAATAATCTACTATACTAATATAATGACAGTCAGACTGTCGTGTCTATAATCACTCCCGTAGAATTAGAAATCGAAATTATTATTGAAAAAATAAGAATTAAAGTCAAATTTAAAAAATTTTAAAAATATAAAGAAAATGATGTATATACTATGTTAGTAAAGAACAACATGACTGTCCTCACTAGCTAAATTTAAATTTATCTTAGATATCCTTCATCTTCAAAGAACTAAAACTCAATAGATTATTTTACTACTATTATCAATAATTTTTAATTTAATTTTTTTTTATTTTTTAGTAGTAATTTAGGATTCTACCAGGGTGATTATAAACCAAGACAGTCTAAAGGTTACTATATAAGTATAGTCGATGATTGTATAAATATGTATCATAACTACATATCGAAATGAATAACTTTATTTATGAATCAAAGGAACTTATCTCTCGCACTTTTTTTACTTCAATTGTAAATGCCAGTAAATATTTGAACACTTATCTTATATTAATAATTAAATATTTCAATGAGGGCGAATAGAAAATATGTCTAAAAAATGTTTAATTTCATCTTCAATAAAAAAGATACTTATCAATATAAATCAGTTATTGAGTTTATCAATAATGCTTTTGATAATCTGATCATTGACATATATAGAAAACATAGAATAATGCGTCTTATATATTTGTTTATATAAGTAAAAATTTGTACATTGCATATAAACGATGCTTAAAGTAGGCAAATTTACTAGATTTAATATAAAGTTAAACAACAAAGTATATTTATGTTGTCGAGATGTGTCAACAAACAACGTAAACGTTTCATATGCTGGATGACGGTCAACTTAAAATTTCATAAGGTTTGAAATTATCTGATCTCGAGACCCGTTCAAGAAAATGATATTTGTGTTACTTCAAAAGATATATAAAATAGAAAAAATTGAGAAAAACATTTTTATAAATTCTTCTGAAAACATAGAATTATTGAAACTTGAAATTTGAACAAAACACCTTCTTTGGATGCATTGTGCTCTGGATTTATTAATTTGTAGTTACTCACAGTCAATGATATTAATAAATCCTTTTTTATGGTTTAAATTACTAATGAAGATAAACGGCTATCAAGTACATTTTATCGGTATATATTCTTTATTCTTTTCGAAACGGACAATTCTCTTTCAAATTTATATTTGGCAATTGGAATTGTTATAAAATTCTTTTTATGTTCTTTAGCTTTGCTGTATTTTGTTCCCATGTATTTGGTGTTACTCGATAAGATAGATAACTATTTACGAACAGGTTGTGCGATACTATTGACAGATTACAATTTATTACGATCTACAAATTATAATAATAAAGAATTTAATGGTGTTAAGTGTTCAATATGTTTCTATTATTTTATTTCTAATATTTCTGACAGATGAAACCACCCGTTTTAAAATTACATTTAAAATAGAAGCACGGCAGAAAACTACCAGATAGGGTAGGACTTGATTCTGATTATGACAGTGCTTCTTTTTACATTTAATTATAGTGTATTATCATTATTGTTGTTATTATCATTATCATTGTTGATGAATCAATCCGTTTGTTTCATTAGTGCAAACTAGGAAGAGACTTGTATGTGTCTGTGTGTGTCAGATTTCGTTCAGACTGAGTCGGTGGCGGATCCAGCAGTGTCCCTTGGGGGGGAGGGGCGATTACAAACACAAATTTAATGTTAATATTAATAAAACTTGTATAATCAGAAGTTTTATTACGATATCGTACCATTTATTGAAAAATACGTTAAAACATGATAGAAAGAGGGAACATATTCTTGTTTCTTTTTAACTATGAAAACGGAAATATATCAATTTCAATAGGACAAAACGAACCAAGCAGACGTGTAAAGAGTGCTTAAGTATTTTTTAACGATTTTTGTATATCTTATTTATAAGTGTAAGGAGGGTTTATAAATGATCCTGGCTTTTTGATTTAACGCGCAACACAATTCTCATCAACTATCATCTATCGGAAGATTGCTAAAAATTATCAGCAAGCTGGGTCCGTTACTTAGTTTTAAAAATTATGGATTTCTACGAATGAACGTGCATCAAAGGAGCACGAAATTTGTAAGCTAATTTAGTGAACTTAATTTATTACTAGCAATATGAATACAACTTTCAAGTTGAAAAAATATAATGCATTATTTGTACGAATTTACACAAGTAATTACATGTACGAATTTTACACAAGTTTATTCAGAACCTGATATATGTAAATATGTTTTTTTCTTCGTAATACAAATTATTATATGCAGGGATTCCATAAATTGATATAGTACTGTCGACGGATATCTGTGTGCTTTATTTTAATAATTTTCCGTGCAAAATTTTGAGAAAATCAAGTTTGAATGTACGACGTTTTTTACAAGTTATGCATGGATTCTTACGGAAGTGAAAAAAATGTATGACGAAAAGTAACTTCTATAAAATAATAATAAAAGAGTGTTAAAGTATGAAAAGTAGTATTGATCGCATGTGGATTATGCGCACTTAATTCGCCGAATTTTTTATACTATATAACTCTATATGTATGCTACCGAAATTTGATGGAATAAATTATCAGAATGCAAAACAGAAAATGTATATTTCCATTTTGAAGTGGAAACTCTCCTTAAATTATTGTTAGTCTTCAAAAAACTTATTATGAAAGGTTGATGAAATATTTTTTAATGCACGTTTGAAATTTTTTTTCGAAGTTTACATTCTTGGGGTCTGAGGGGGGGGGGGTGATGGGGGCGACGCTCTGCCACTGGACTGAGTGATATAATTCCGATTGCAGCCATCATGACCTACAGTAAAGCTTTAAGACCTATAATTCGATCTCAATCTTAAGAAAAAATATTTACAATAAGTAATGCCTTACTTGAAATACTTTCAAGAAGTATAATACATTACTGAAAATAAGTAATTAAATTTGATATATTGTAGAATCAGCTGAATTATTTAACGAAAATCTTTACTTTTATCGCGAAATTGTCGTAAAAATAATTTCTATTGAACCTATGTTTTCAATTTATAGTTTCTTACTTAAGTTATAAACATGTTCGTTAAAATTGTTAACAGATTAAATTTATCCGAACTTCAATTGTTAAAAACTAAGAAATTATACGCATGCGAATGTAATTCATCATAAAATTTTTTTGAACGTTATTACTTTTTTCTAATCTGGTGCTAAAGAACTGAATTTTCATTAAAGAAAATCTTTTAGCTAATGAAATTTGAGAGAAGCGTTCAAATAAACAAAAGCAATTTTAACTGAAAAAGTACCATAGCTTGAGAATGGAAGATGGTTAGGTTCAAAAAGTTACCCGGTTCCATTTGGAGCAGATTTATTATCCTTTTACGTCAGCCTATCTATTTCGCTCATCCGGGTCTCTCAAAGGCATGATTAAGTTTCTAAAACATCGATGATCGCTCGGAAAACGAGGTCTCGTTGAAAACGAAGGCGAGACCGGGGATTCAAGTTCATCCCTTGATTTGCGCCCAATCGATCGTTTACGAAAGCTCACGAACATTGAACTCGACAGTAACGTGTATAATTAAGATTCCGAACTACGTGTATTTAAAAAAAGAAGGGGTGAGTCAGTCGCTTCTGAGTGTACTTCTTGTAAATTATTTTAATTGAGAACCATCGAGCAAAGCAATATTTTCGAAAAGGCCAGGTTATATGAACCGACTATATATACAGGAAATTAATTACTTTAATAAAAATTAGAGAACGAGTCGTAAATCAGCAGCCTTTAAAAATGCGGCGAGATCGCGGCAGGGCCGCATTCGTATATCGCGCGCGAACGAGACGCGCCGGAAAATCAATCTTCCCCGCCGATCTCGGGCAGCCGGCCGGCCGGCGCGGCATCGGCAGCGCCTCGGCGTTTTCGCGCGCGCATTACGACGAGGAAAAAGCGATCCCGAGCCGCCGACTCGGCTCGAGAGGAGAGGATCTCGGATTGCGCCGCGCGCGCGGTGCGGTATACCCCGACGCGTGCGCGAATCGCTCGGATTTGCGGTAAGTATATACACGTATATGTATGCATCAGCCGCGGGTCAACGTCGACTCGCGCAATTTACGCGCGCAGCCTCGACCGCGTTGCCACTGCGAATTGTTCGCTGCGCCTACCGTGAGCGCACGAGAAGACGCGAATTTTACCCCTCCATTAGCTTCGCCTTCGTTCCATATTTGCCTGCCTCGGCTCGCCCTCGCTCCCCCTCTCTCTCTGCCCACGAGAGATTTGCCGATATCTTTATTTTTCTCCCCCTCCCTCTTTTTTTCTTTCCCCACCCCCTATCTCTCTTATTTCAGCCTATACCTGTCTTTTTCGGAACAGGCTGCAACAAGGCTCCTTTCGTAAGATCGTCGAGGAGAAGATTGCGGACGAACGATTTGTTTCACTGTTCTTACCTGTTCTACTCTTGTACTCTTAAAAACGACTGTCTGTGATAAGTATAGGAGTAATCTTCTTCTAATGCACAGCGAATTTCTGACGAATACAGGCAAAATTTGTAGTTCTGGAATATTAAAGGCATGTGTATTTTTTCGTCTCAAGTTTATTTCAAAAAATTTGTTGCGATATAACAATAAAATTATTTGTAATTAAATTTATGTACGTTATTTAAAGCTCTTGATTATTGCTGAAATGGCTGGGAAAATGAAACCGTTCGTTAAATATTTTATTCGCTCGTGATTATTGCAGTTATTTAAATAGATTATATTACTTATTATAAATTGATAATATTTTATATTTGCGATATTAAAATATCGAAAAACTTATGTTTTAATTTACGAAATTTCTGATTACCAGCGATAGAATTAAAAGTAATGTTTTTTAAATTTTCATTTGGACATTTATTAGTTTTCGTTTTTTTCAATCAGTGAAAAAATTAATTATTTTTGATTTCGCTAATTGACTATTTTTAATGAAATCTAGGGAACGTGAAACTTATACGAGATGGTCTTGCACATAAGATTATAAATCAATGTAAGTTTATTGATAGTTTAATTTTTACAATGTAATCATAAGCTGCTCTAAAGTGAAAGCTAACAATTAAAAAGTTATAAACTTTAAACTACTGTCGATCAGGATGGATAGCTTTTTAATAATTATAATTTTTAATAAAAATCTTAAATTGTTTTAAGTAGTGGATAGTCAGATAGTTTGTCTATCAAAATGCAAAACACAATGACAAAAATTAATTAAAAAGAAAATGGTTTTTAAAACAAGAAAAAACGCATGAATATTTGAAACTGTTTTTGCAACACTATATGCATATTTTTCTGCATTTCATTACATGGACTTTATTGTAGAATTAAGATTTCGAATAATAAAAAAAGAAAACAATTACTATAGAATTTATCCTAGTTAGTTGCATTAGCAATATATATATATATATATATATATATATATATATATATATATATATATATATATATATATATAATTAACCGTTTGGAAGAAAAGATGAATACTTAAATTTTGTTTTCTTAAATATAAAGATGCCAACGCTCTATTTATGAAAATATATATTTTTATAATTGTAACCTACAAATCGCACCATCACCGTTTGATTCCGATTCTCAGTAGAAAAAATATAGTCCTTACCTAGTACGAAAAGGCTTCTTTACGAACTTCGTTACAATCTTGGGTTTGGCCTCGGGCAGTAAACCTTTCGTTTAGTAAATAAAGCCTTTTCGTACCCGATAAGAAAGGTTCTATTTATTTTATATTTGAGAAATAAATAAATAAATATAAATTTACAAACCGATTTTCGATTTCCGAATTTCAAAAATGCTGAATTTATTAACAAGTCTGTTGAAAATGTAGAAATAAAGATGTGCATTTAGTATATCTTTGCTTTTAGAGCTTCATCGTTCTGCGCTCTTATATTTTATGTATTCATACTTAAAAAATGGGCGCCGGGAAGGAATTCACCTGACGGGTATTTTAATTACGCCGTCGCTTACTCATTACATCACGCAGTATCGCGTTAAATGTGACAATCCGCGGGCGCGTTTATTTACGCCGAACGGTGGAAAGATAAAGTCACGCAGCAGTGCTTGCACTTTGCTGCCAGTCGGTACGTATCGCAATTCGTAGCTTAATAATTACTCTCGCTCTCCGAGCTCGTTCGTCCGCGGCGAGCTCGGAGCAGGCGCAGCCGTTAGCCTCCTCCAGCGCATGATATCAAGCTCTTTATTAGCATATTAAATACCCGGGGCAGCGGGGAGGGGATGAAACATCGTCGGACGCGGAGGACTGGGGGCAAGGGGGCGGGGGAGTATCTCACGGCTCCGGGCGCGGAGCGGAGCCACTTTGCCATTTTTACCCAGCCGAAGTGGGTCAAGCGTAAATCTAGATACATAAAACAGCGGTTCTGGGACAGAAGTCGCTACGTTGGCGAGTTCGATCAGATACACCGTCTTTCTCGGGCTCTCCTTTCCGTCGCGAGGGCGCTGGAAGGACATTCGCAGCACCTTTAAAGCAGCGCCCGCGACGGCGAGTCCATGGTCGCGGCCGTAAAGTCGTCCGCCAGTTATGGGGTCGCAAAGGAAGGGAGGAGGTTAACGTCCCGATGACTGTGCTGCATTTTCGAACGCGGTCGAGAGAACGAACGAAAATTAAAGCGAGCTTGCAGGAGCAGCTTTGTACCTTCCGGTTCTGGAAATGATTGTTCGATAAATTGCTTTTCATACATGGAATTTGCAATTGACTGTTACAAATTACACCTGTCTTGCGATTAATCTGTCAACGTATCTATAATCCTGAATTTATGAAGCGAATTTATAATATTTGATTACAATGGATTAACATATAAAGGGATTTGAAAGCAAAAGATTGAGTTGCATTGAAATTATTCAAATGGTACATACGTTTACCAATAATTTTATTGCAGCCATCACATTTTAATTAGAAATTAAAGAAAATTTTGTCATAATATTTTCCATGGCTAATGATTCGTTGAGACAATTTTACTTATGAATAGCAATAATGGTCCAATCGGCATTTCGGAAGCAAAATGAAATGTATCTATCTATGGATCTCCTACATAAAGTTAACAGATCGACAGAGTACAAAGTATGATTCCGTTCTAGTGGAATATATGCAAAATCTGTTTTATTGGAAATAGACGAAATAAAAATTTGTGTAAATTCGAAACAATATTTTTTATTCTGATTTAAGTTAGATCTAAAAATGAACAAATTTTTAACTAACCATTAGATGCATTTTTCTTATTATTATATGAACTATAGACGGTGAATCGTGATAAATACACTATTACTACGTATTCTTAATCGCTATTTATGATATTATGAATAACTTAATTTGCTTTGTAGATAATGAAAATGTACATTCGCTTGTTAATCAATATTGTCAACTATGGATATACTATATATCTATGTAACACTATGGCTAATTGATAAATGGCATTACAACTCATTAATTTATTTATAATGAACTATTTGATTTAAAACACAGAGACATACAGGTGCGTGCGCACGCACAGAAAAAGAGAGAGAGAGAGAGAGAGAGAGAGAGAGAGAGAGAGAGAGAGAGAGAGAGAGAGAGAGAAGTATGGTTATCTGATGCCGTCTTTTATTTTCCTTGTTTTATGTCATTTGTCATATTTGTTTAATTTAATACTTGATATTAATTTAATTACATTTTTCTTTGTTTTATGTCATGATTTGAACTATAAATGATTAATAGTAATAAAAATATTATCAGTTACAAGTTTTCTTTTTAAATTAATATGGTCGCATTTGGCAAAATGTTGTAAGTTTTTATGATTTTATCTTACAAAAACAAATAATTTTATATAAATATATATAAAATATTTAGTAGCTTTTCAATTGTTGCGTTTTTTTTTCAATTTTTACGACACAGATACTATCTCCATTTTTTTCAAAGAAAAAATATGTTTGAAAATTTTTTTGAACATATCTTTGCCGATTAACGTTTATTATGCGTTTATAAAGAATTTTATGGTTATTTCTGTAACGATTTATAGTCTATATAATACTGTAGTATAATTTACAAAGTGCACTACACTTTATACTGTACATTAAAGACTGTATCGTTGTTATAGCCTACTTTATCATTTTTTTTTCATTTTGAAGTCTTGCTTGTAGGTAGTATTCGATATAAATGAAATAATAAACGAAAAAATTAATATTCAATGCTTTATATAAAGTTAAATTTTTTTATTTTTCTAAAAATAAACGGGAAAGTTTGTTGAGTAGTAATTATCGAGGTTAAGTAATTAATGATCTAATTATATAGAAAGAATTAGATCATTAAACCAAAAAATAAAAGTTCCATTACTCAAGTATGCATTATAGATGACAACTTCTATCAAAAGACTACATTTGTCTTTTGTCTTCCACCTATCTTATGCAACACTATTTGTTTATACTTTTCATCAGTTAGTGATCAATAAGATTGATCAAGGCTGCGTAAAAATTTTTGTTCACTGTATTGTACATCTCGAATCGACATCAGAATGGCCTTTCACTGTTGTTAAGTATGTCGAGCGTGGATTTCGGAAAATTGTATACAATTGAGCCTCGATCCTGATAATCAGTCTGCCTGAATAAAGTATAAAATAGAAAAAAAAAGTTATATGAATTCAACAGAAGTTTGATCTGTTGGAATTTTATGGTACCGAGAGCTGCTAAACAGATCGCCTGTATATATACTAAATTTTATACCGACATCAACGATCTATGTTTCAAGTAAACGAGACTACATTTGCTCTGAACATCGTATATTTTTTTTACTGCTTCATCAAGGAGTTACTACCGGTATATTACTATTCTTACGAAGGCACAGTTTCTAGAACCTAACTTTTGTATTTCTTGTGAATTTAAATTTGTTACTAAACGTCGAATTCAGTTACAAGAAATTGAGAAATAATTAAAGAATAATGAGAATATAGAAGTATGAGAAATATAAAAAAGTCGAGGCAAGTTTATACATAAATCTATTAATAGCATTTGTCCAATTCTGAACAATCGACAAATAAAACATGGATGTATCAAATTGGGACGTTGAATTGCTCCAGTACAAATACTTGTTATTTGATTTATTGAAACTGTTATTTATATACTTAAATATAATAACGTAATTGTTGAACATGTTTGACACTTAGATGATTTATAACTATCAAACTAGTTAGTCCTATTTACAGATACGCTAAAATACGTATACTAAATTACGTATACAAGTCAATAAATACAAATGGTATTCAACTATTAACTCAATCACATATTCCACTTATGCCTTAAATATACACAATACACGCATACATAAAACATAGTTTTCATTGCCGATTGGAATTTACCGAGAGACCGTAAACTATAAATATCAGCGGTAAGACTGTTTCGAAAATGTGCACACTGCACTTAAGCTTATCCCAGTTTTTATACAGAAAAAATATAATTCTTTTTTCTTGTTCTTCACAGAGTACCTGGGAGCATATTTTCACATAATCTGATATGTGTATGCATATCTCATAAAATAGTATTTCTTACTATCAGTGCGTATATAGCCTAGTAGCTCTCTAGAAGGAGTAATGTGATTATCTTGTACTAGGGCCTTCTTTTTATACTTCACAGGACAGTTCTGTAACCTTTGTAGTCTGTTTGTAACATCTTGAAAAGCCTTCAGAATTATAACTAAATTATATCAAGCTGCAGTATCTCCGTACCCCATTTGCATAAAGTCTTATTGGTATACCTGCTGAAGAGTAATTTGCACAATATAACAATAAATTAGATATATGAGATATATATTAGATATATTGTCATTTAATAAAAGTTCTATGAAATATTATAAATAATAATAATAACATAAATAAATACTCTATATAAACTAATGAGTAGGTCAGTCTTATCAATGGCACAGATAGTAGAACAAACAGCAAATAAACAAAGGTGAATCGACAAATCTGTTTGAATCCAAATATATTGCTTAATAACATCAGCATAAAGCATATGCAAAACCATCAGCATAAAGCATATGGCGAATGTTCGAATGATTGAGTACTTAACATAGATCATTGATGTATCTACAGAAAAATAAGGGATTATGAACAGCAACTTATCGAAAGCTGAGGTTAGTCTCATTCTGAAGAGATTTCTTCTACGAGTTCACAATAGGTTGTTATCTTCCATAGAAATAAAAGAATTGTCAGATTCATGTCACTCTGAAAGGATCTCCAACCTAAAAACGTACCAGTAGATGGGTAGACGTATAATATTAAAAGCTTCAGTAAAATCAAACAATAGACAAACCAGAAAATTTCCAATAACTGACATAGTTAAACATAGTTAAATTAATTAACTGACATAGTTAAAATAGCTTTGCGGGATGCCATAGGTTCCTTATGGCTGGGATAAAAAAGAAGAAATTGCAAGCATGAGATCATGCAAATCGGATTGTTTACATAACAATAAACATTATTAAAGCTTACAATAAAAGCTTAAAACTGGAATTCTATAGGAAAATCTTATATAAACATGAATCAGCAATGGTAAATAGAGTAGATACTGCGTGATAAACGAGCCTTGTCAATAAATAGTTCAGGATTAGCACGATGAAGTGATCCTAAGCAATTACTTTTTAAATTCTAGCTTATTAAAAATATAGATCGGTATACCATATCGAAGCACAAATGTTAGAAACTTAATCATAAATTAATGTGTAAACTATATAGATAGAGTTTCTAGACTTCTGTGTACTCGCAAAATATGGTCAGATATCATAAGGTCAATTTAAGTATGGAAAAACTAGTTTTTAGCATGATAGTGTCTATCGTCCAACCGCGTGTAAATGACCAAAATTAAAGACATTCGTTTCTAATCCTATTTACCAGCAATACACAATGGTTATTACGGCCAACGCGTGTGGTATTTCGCCAACACATGACATACTATAGGTGCTCTTGAGACTTAAGAGATAGGTATCCTTCATTGAGTAATAGGATCTATCCGAAGTCCAGGTAGTGCCCCTCCTCCGACCCTAAGAGGAGGAGGAGGGGCACTAGTGAAACAGCTAAGGAGGAAAATAGCATTTATTCTTTGTTGATCATCGACGCGTAATAGTTCTTCTAGAAGATTGTCGCGTATAGTCATATATTATTTTATCATTGTAGTTTTGTTAATAATTTTAGTATATTAATAATATTAATCACATTTATTATGCGGCGAGTATTGATATTTTAGCTTGTCTTATTCTTTTATGTTTAATCTGCGGGACGTAGTGCTTGGCTCTGGGGAGATTTCGCGTCACGAGTCTCTAAGGCAGTTCCCATGCGGTATGTTGTGCCCAATGGCCGCGTTTCGTGTCGATGGATGAAACCGTTCCTGAGACGTGGGACCGTTCCAGGGCCATGACACGGAGCAGGAGATACTTCGCGGAACGCTCCTCCCCATTTCGACCTCGGTTACCACACGAGTACTACTCGTGGCAACATTTCATTGCGTTGGAGATCTCCATATTGTAATGTATTATTTCCTATAATTAGTGCGATCTATGTATTTTATAAGTCCGCCGACACGTATCGAAATATTGTGTTTTAGTTTACCATATATATGTGCATTGTTATTTTGACTATTCCGTACAGTTTAGGTTTTTTTCTCTACTCACTGAGTGGAGGTTTGTTATGCCTAATAAAGATTATATTAACTTTAAGATTACCTTTGGATTTATTACTTCCTACACCGAAAACGCATTCCTATTCAAACTCCAATTTTAGGTTTTGGTATTATGTAAACACTAGTAGTTTAATAACTCTTAATTTTAACAGACGTGTAAAACAATTACTGTTTTGCATAATCTCGCCAACGCTATAAAATATTTCATTGCAGAGCCTATATTAAGAAACTATCAAAAGTAACTTCGACTATTTTAATAGTATTCGCTTATACGACTGGGTCGTGGTTCAACTGAAATGATGATAAATCTGTAATAGCCTAAAGAGGCCATTAGATGACGCAGAAATCAATTAGTTATGAAGATTTACGTTCATCTTAGCAATAGTAGTTTCTCGTCTGATAAATTTCTCGTATATAAATAGTAAAATCATCAGCATAGAGATGGTATCTACTATATTGAAGTGATAAGGTAGCATCATTAGTAAACAGTAAGAATAACAATGGGACAAGTAAACTATCTTGCAGATCATTGGACGTACAAGTCATCTTCTAGATCGTTTTTCCTGTAGTTGTAGTTCTGTATTGTGTCATATTTAATAAAAATGAAGTAATCCAATTGAGATCAGAAAAACCAAACACTTAAAATGTATTGCACCATAGAGGTATATTAACCAAAGAGTAGCTATCAAGAGTACAACTTTTTTGCCACCAGCTGTTGGGCGCATATCATTACAAATTTCAAAAAGTGTTACTTCTGTGCTATGTAGTTTTGTCTATGATATTTAGTTATGTGCAACACGTTCTAAAATTTTTGAGTAGGCGCAGAGTACACTAATCGGTCTATAATGACTCATTTCACGTGATGTAGTTTAGAAATTCATCTTCAATGTCACTCTGGAAACCACACATAGGAAGATTATAAATGATACAAAAAGGACTTTTAGAGCGTCAACATACAATAGATACAAGAAATTCAGGTCTTTTAGAATAGACATCGGACTGTGGTGAAAAGTCCATAAATCGAACCGAACTCGTATGATAAACAAAGAGAGCAACTTTTAACAAGTTATTGTATATTTTAAATACATACAAGTTATTTTTCCGGGATGAATTGCATAAGTCAGTAGAAAAAGAATACAATCTCACCATCGCCTATGCCCCGCGGCATCCTTGAAAATGAATGGTTGATTTTTTTAGAAATATTGCTTGATATATTTTTTAAAATGTTTGACATCTTCGGAGATAAATTCAAAAGATCATAATTATTAAGTATTTTGCTATACAAATTTCAATTCCGTTAGAAGCCACTATAATATTCGTAACGAGCACTCCAAAAAATATAAGTGAATAAATTGTCATCAAAATTGGGAATAAATGTTTTTCGTATAAGTATAACTACGTTTTTGCAGTTTTGAATTTTTCACAATATATGTTGAAATAGTGGTTTACAAAATAATTTCAATAAATTTATAATAATTCGAAAAAACTTTTTTTCAAACAAGGATTTTTCACCAATCTGGAATTCGTTGTCTCTATTTATATGGCAAAAAATGATATACAAAAAACACTTAAATATGTATTTATTTATCACTGAAATAAATTTATTATATTCAAATAAAAATTTAATGAAGGGTACTTATACCCTAGCAATAAAACCATTCCGTTGAAGTATAACAACATTTTTCTAAGTTATATTACCTCAGATAATTTGATTACCTACTTAATTCAAATAACCAATGTTTTTTTATTTATTTAGCAAATTGTTTTATTCGTAACGGAAAAATAACGAATTATTCGAATATTTAAAATGATTTATAAATTATTAATTAAAGCAAGTTCATTTTGAAAAAGCTTTGTTGCGAAGTTGAATTACGTTCGAAAGTATCTCGAGAAGTTGGCTGGATTAGCTCTTTTTTACTCGAAAAAAACTCCCGAAAGAAAGCTAAAGCAGAATCCTCGACTACCCGACCCCTCCGCCGGCATAAAGGAAGAGCGCGCCGGAATGGGAAAAGAAGTCGGTTAATCGGACTCTCTCGCCGATCCACCCGTTTCGCTCGAGCGTCTTGGGGATTAACGAGCGCGGGCCGAAAGCCCGGGTAATTGAGCGTCCGGTGGCGCGCGCCTGGTGGCGTCTCGCTCGCTTCGGCCACCGCGCAAGGGCTCGCTTTACTGGCGCGCGAATATATTAACCGCGATGGCCAATTGGCGGGAATAATTGAACGGTCCCGCAACGCGAATCGTTCTCGGCGGCTGCCCCCATTCCCGTAGAGCCGGGCATTGTAATCGGCTACCCGGAGGGTGCGATTTTCTCGCGCAATGTTTCGATACGCCATGAATAGACCATGCGATACAACCGATGATTCTGCGGTGCTCGCAATCGCTCCTGTTTATATAGTAATGCAAATAATAATAATAAATAAGAGGCGTACGACGGCCCTATGGCTAGAGCGAAGGACTAGTAACTTGGCGATCCGAGTTCAAATCCCGGTCTCGGCCGATTGGCACAGGCACCGCTGTAATAATTTACATGTGCTTTGTTTACAAACACATCGTAGACCTCCGTCGCTGATTAGCACCAATATTTGGAAGCAGAAATAGAGCGACGTTAAATAATATAACAAAAAAATAATAATAATAATAATAATAATAATAAATAAGAAACTAAGGGGGGAGTAGATAGAATCGCCCAAATTCTCAATATAAATATAAAGACAACGGCGGTCGTATTAATTTAATTTCATGCCTGAAAATAAATTACAGAAAATATGTGGGAAATATTAAGCTTATAGCTCTGAAAGTAGGCGATTTTAATGATTATAAATAAATGAAAGATGGAGCCAGCATCGAAGGAAGTAAATTGGCCACTCAACAAGATAGATCGAAGCGCGCTTTTGCTTATTTTCAATGCAAAGAAATAAATATAGCGAAACCTCATGCTATTTCATACAGCTATTAATAGAGATTATATTTTTAATAATGTTTTCACATATTGTCATAAAATATTATTTCTCCTACTTTGGGCTTGATTTCTCCGCGCTTATTTCTAATAATAATTGCAATTATGCAGATTTACCTTTTCACGCTCATTAAAGAATGAGCTTATAATAAAAAAATTAATTCGGAGAAATCAGGCGGTGGTTGATCTATGATAGTTCATTAAATTTATATGTGAATGCTCGTTTACATTTAGATTTTATTATACCTCTTCATCTATTTATAAGTAATTTCAGTAAGAACGTAGCATCATTTCTACTCGTATGCCACTTACTAATAATGTTAGAGATTGAACATAATTCGATATATAGTACGATGTCGCATAAAAATTGTGCGAATAATAAACTTACCTATAAAGTAAGTGCACTCATACGTTGTCTATGCAACTTTTACCGATATGAATTGGTTAAGTTTTTTTCTTCAACATACTATCGTTTCAAGGATGCACTTTATTTATATAAAATTCTTTATTAATATATCGGTGTTTCCACAGTGATGATTTTTCATCATCTATTCCGTAAAAGAAAATGAAAGAAACTTACTTTTTTCAATGCGAGTTTAAGCGTGTTAATATTCAGTTACCCGTTTAATTAAATTTTATAGAGGTTTAACCTATTAAAAAAGATTATTTGACTAGTTTTTATTAGTTAATAAAAATTATTTCGAACTAAACTGATAAGTAACGTGGCATAAAATAAAGCATAAAGTTTAAGTTAAGAAAAATTCTTATTGAAATATATAATTTTCCTCCCTATTCACAATGAATTTTTTTACGACAACTGAAAATTAAAAAGCTGTTAACGATTCGTTTACAATTGAATTGCAGGCGATGTCGTATAACATTATTGGCTGCAATGCACAAATGTGCGAAATATAAAAAATACGGAATTTTTCTGCACAATAATCGCAAGTCTATAGAATTTATTGCCACTGATCAGAAAAATTTTAATAGTTTTTTCAATTGGGAGCATTGGGATAATAGTACAAAAATGTCCTCGTTTAATCGTCACTTTAACAATCGCTTAACGAGGCAAGTAACTTTTTAATGCCATTTTAAAGATTACATATAGCAATTCAGAAGAATACTATTTCCACACGCATATTCATATTCATATGTATCCATAAACAATGTAATGCTTTTTAGAAACATATATCGTAAGAATCGAACAGAGTTTCTGCAGCGATTGTGATATTCAATTTGAAAATTGTCCAGCAACCAAGCTTCTATAAAAATGACTTCATTTGAATATCACAGTCGAAAAAAGTACTTTATAGGCTTTACGGTCGATTTCGGGACGGCAGTCATAATATTTAACGAATAAGAGGTTACTTATCACGTAATACGTTTAGCGATGACGTGCGCTTCGCCGGCGGCGTGGGAGGGGGAGGGGGTAAAGAAACGAGCGCTACCGATCCGGGACATTGCTCGTCTTCGCAAGCTGTATAATTATCGCAAAAGGAATACTACCACTGGCAATTATCCTGCCGGACGCGTTGCGGCGCTCGGCGCCTCGGTTTTATAAGCCAAATCTCGTGCTGATGCCGCGGCGTGTGATCAGATCGCGCGAGCCTGATGGCGCGGGCGCCACCTACATAACACCCGTGGTATATATGAGAAAAGTTCAACCGGGAAGTTACGCCCAGAACTCGCGCGCGACGAAGGAGAGGGAGAGAGAGAGAGAGAGAGAGAAATTACGTGTAGCGGGAGTATTCAAGGAGGAAGAAGGCGTAAGAGGAGCAGCTTTCTTGACTCTGTCGCGCGCGCAGCTAAAGTTGAACGATCGACTTGTTTTTTTTTTTGTTGAGAAAAACGAGTTCAGGTCAGGTTGAGGCACATCGCGAGATTGTCCGAGACAAAGGACAAAGGACATTCATACTACACTGAACTGAAATATATTATACAACTAGCCATAATAGAATTCTATAAATATTAATATAATAAACTTATGGCATATTTCTCTGCGGAATGAGAACTCGTATTGTACGAAATAACGTTTAATATTTGAATCTTTTTTACAGTGCTCTGATTGTCCAAACGATGCGCGGATATCGCACATGATATTCTTCCTTTGTATATATATATATATATATATATATATATATATATATATATATATATATACATGTACGTATGTATGTTTCTATGAATATCTATGAATATGCGGTGCACCTTCAATTATGTACATGACTTTAATTTTTTACTTGATTTTCAAAGCTTAGTTATATGCCAAGTTTCATAAGATACAAGCTTTCGAATCGAAATTTTTCAAAGTGCTTTGGAGTAAGGTTAATTCTTCTTCGTATTAAAATAAATTCTACTTGAAGTCTGCTAAATAAGCATTTCTATAACAGCTAAAAATCTCTTAACGACTTTTACGACCAAAAAATTGTAACGTGCAATTCATAAATTGAACAAATTTGTTTCTATATACTTATGATAGTAGCTTAAATAGTACTTAAAACTTTCTTACATTCTTTTCAAGGTCTTTATACACTGCTTAGCCGTACCTTTTTTTATGACATTTTTTGACGAAGTATCTAGAAACTCATAGTAATATATGTTTTATACGCTTATTTGTTAAAAATATTCAAAATTTATAGTATATTATTTTCATAAATGCAATTATAAAATATATTTCCAAGCGCATTTAATATATCTCAGGTGTATACCAAGCTGTCAATACTGGGAACTATAGTATTTCGGCGATGCTCTACAATATGACATTATTATATAGCGGATGGAGGATCTCAGCGATCAGAGGAACTAATAAAGCTGGTATTAAAAAAATACAATTGTGCTCTATAAAAAATCATTCAAAATGCGCCACAGGTTGCGCCACTGTGCGATCAATTGCAGAAATACGAATAGAAATTTTAAATTTTATTAATAGAACAATTCAACAAATTAGAACATTTACAACTTATTATAAATTAAAAGACGATAAACGAAAGAATCTTTTTTGAGAGATAATTTTGTTTAGATTGAATAAATAAATAACTAGGTATAAGAAACTTATTTGCTGATGGTATTGCAACGTTTGCATAGCAAAGTTCTTTCTTGGCTTCTCGAAGACTGTCTAAGAATCCAGGAAACCAAAATCGTCAGAAACCCCTGGCCGCAACTCAGCTCTACACTAGAAATTTATAAGAGTGCACTAGTGAGAAAGGCAGAGAAGAAGAGGGAGGAAGATAGAGAGAGAGCGAGAGTGTGAGAGAGTGAGAGTGAGAGACGGGGGGGGGGGAGATTCTACACAAGTGCATATGTTGAAGAGCAGCAGTAGTGTACGGGAAAGATCAGGTAAGGCTGGGAAGAAGTTGCAAGCGAGTGGAGGTGGGAATGAGATGTCCTGTGCAAGTGCGTACTGCAGAGAGCATTGCGAGAACGATGATTCGATAAGAGAGAAGATTTTCGCGCGCGTTTAAGCGTCTATCTTCGTTGGTATTTTTTAACTCCGAAATTCCGCTTATTTACCACGTGTCATTATTATAACTTACAGCTGCGACGACAGCGCTCCAAGAAGGACTCGTTCGAGGCGAATATAGTATTATAACATTCCTGAAAGTCTAAAACTGTGTATCAAATTTATGCAGACTCATTCTCTCGAATTATAGAAAAAATAGTTTTGTTCTTTTTATATTTAATAACAGCATATTTTAAGTATAGCGTAGATGTGGAAAATTTATTGAATTTACATCACATATTTACAGCTTCAATGTGCACATTAGTCATAAATAATAATTATGCCTATATGCTACTATTGTATTCGAAAATAAAATTTTTCTTCAGACCGCGAACGCAGCAATTTTTATCCCGCACAATCTCCTTGTCTTATTTTTCATTTGATTTACTTCAGGGTCTTATGAATCAAACTAAATATTGCTGAAATAAACGACTGTACTTTCAAAAGAGCAAAGAATATATATAAATTAAAATTTTATGCTTAAAGCTATACTTAATATAAGTTCTATACATAATTTTAGATCATATAAAACCTTCAAAAATTACAGTTAATATCAATGTATTATAATTTATACAATACTATTGATTCTGGTATCAATATTTTGCATACATCAAATTGTCAAATTGAATTGGATAATAAGTTTTGTACTTTTGAAAATTAATTTAATTTTAAAAATTGTAAATAAAAATTCATCATATGTGATAAATTCGATAAAATTCCATCTACAGTTAGCTCTAAAAGTATGCAACTCTCAAAATAATTATTATGATATTGAAATTTCTGAATATTATTGAATATTAAGAATATTCTAATAAATAAACTTAGGCTCTTTAAATGTCTGTAAACAAGTTGTCTTTAAATGTCACACATTCTGTTTTAAAAGATATCAAATGTATTGATAATACATTGTTACTTTGCACCAACTATAGGGCAAAACAAGTAGATAGTATTATTTCACAATTTCATTTATCTATTATTAACGGTGTTTTATTTATTCATTTTAGTCAGCAATTAACGATGGAATCGAACTATGTGTTTGTAAACAAAGAACACACCTCGTATATTTATAGAGAGGTGCTTGTGTCAATCGGCCGAATCCGAGACTTGTACTGGCTCACCAATTTGTTAGTCGATCGTTCTACGGAAGTAACCCTAGACCCCTTTATAAAATTTGTACACGAATTTAAATTCACCAGGATAAGTAATTATATATTAAAATTTTTGCAGACTGGCATAGCGTGCTTATAATTTTTTTTCTTCATTTATTAAGCTGGCAGATCTTACAGAAGATCTATTTCAGCTACAAAAGTTATATACATTTTACATCTATTTGCATATTTTATATTTTTGTTATTATAGTTTAAGTCTATGGCCTTTAAAAATTCGAAAATTAGCTGACAAGCTGCAATATTTGGTTCGCAAACAAGGGCTTGCACTGAAATTGGAAAGTGTATTTGAATTTTGTGCAGATATTTCATAAATTTAGTTCTTTCTTTGTCATACAACTTGCATTGCTATAATACATGATTTACATCTTCGTCGCCTGAATTAGATACACATTGTGAACTATTGACAATGTTGAAACGAGCAAGAGATGCGGCTAGATTATAATGATTCGATCTTATTCTGCTTATTGTAACAATAAATTCTCTAGAGAATTTTTTCTGTTTAAACAACCAAGGATTTTTGCTATTCTGGAAGTATTCTTTAAAAAATTGTGTGCCTTTCGTTAAGCCCTGCGTTTTTATTTTTTCAACAGTGTTTTCTTTAGCTTGCACTTTATAAATTTCATAGAAATAAGTATATAGTATTAAGAAGCGTGTAGTTTCTAATTGATTGTAATTCGACGCATTTTTTGCCAAGTAATCAGCTTCTTCATTTCCTAAGATTCCAATGTGCGATGGAATCCATATAAATTGTACTTGATTTGATCACGAGCTCGATTGTTGAAGTTCTCTATATTTTTTTTTATATTTAAAATGTAAGGGTTAGTTTTCATGTAAAAATTACTAGAACGCAGAGATTGAAGTGTACTTAACGAATCTGAGAAAATGAGGAAACTAGAATTTCTTTGTTCTAATACTAAGTCAAGAGCCAGCTCCAGAGCAATACACTCTGCCGTATAAACAGAAGAATTTCGGTCTATATTTTTAGATAATCGGATATTTAGGTCCGGACATACGCACGCGCAACCAACATATTTACAGTTTTTTATTTTAGAAGCATCGGTGTATATCGCTATAGCTGCGCTAATATTAAGAAAATTTTTAAACAGTTGAATTGGATTTGCAGAAGTTTTGAGCGATTCCACCCAGTTTTTCATCTATTGAAAGAGATGAGATAATGGTGCTGTACTCGTGGCAGTAAATATTGTAATTTTCTTCTTTGTACATTCTTTCAAAGTTCGTGTGTATGTGTTATAGTCTGATAGAGAATACTTTCTTGTTTTAAGTCGTGTTTTTTAGTAATATTGTAGTATCGTAATATATTTTTACAGCTAAGCGAGCTCCTATTAGAAAAAACTTTTGTTAAAAATTTTGCGCATAATTGTTTCGTTCAGTCTTTGATTTGCAGTAATTTTGATTCCCCAAGTAATATATTTGTAGCTGTGGTTTTCCGATAACCTAAGCAAATTCTAATCGCTTGATATTGAATGGCGCGCTTATAATGAAGTAAAAACTAACGACGATACATTTAACGAAAAGCATTCGTCATCTCATAATTCAAACTACTAGATTCGAGAGAAGAAAGAGCGAGAGAAAAAGTAATCCGGAGAAAATTTATAGATCGAGCTGTGGTTTTTAAACGAATGCGTAAATAGTTACAATAGTTGAGATCGTAACAAACGGGAATATTGCACAATGAGCCCCTATGCGTACTTATTGAGAAAGTGATTCGGCAAGTTTTTCGTATAGTGTTTTACCGCTTGTCTGCATTGACTTCCGTTTATATATTTCTCTTATGTGATTAAGTATAATTGTTACAATTATTGCTGAAACTACTTTGATCGGGCAGCTCGAATAGTTCAATTGGATTTGCAGCGTTTGGCAAGAAACGCCCATATAATTTTACCTTTAATTAAAATTCTAAATCCACCGCGGAGAAGTAAAATAGGGTAGGAAAAGGTTCTGAAAATCCACCAATGTCGCGCGAAATTTCATTCTTTAATAAAAAATGTAGATATTTACATTGGAAAGTTGGCAGCAATGCTCTCTTATAACAAGCGATTCGAACCAAGAAAAAGTCGAAGCTAGCATTTCGAGAATGCACCGGTAAGAGAACGCGCGTAACGTGTATAAGAGGCAGCTTTTTGTTAGGGAAAGCATCAAGTATACGGGCAAATCCTTAAATACTTAATAAATATCGTTACGGGTCCGGCATTATGTAGAAACCGAGCTCTAAATCCGAGCGGCGCGCTCATTAAGTATAGCGATCGGCATTTTTAGTCGCCGCGTTGTTATATTCTCGGAGCGCGCGTGCGCGAGCATAATTCACGCACGCGCCAGAAACTCGACAGTTCCCACGATTAAAGAGTACGAAATTATATTGCGCGTAAAATATATAAAATCGAACGGCGGGGGAAGGGGGATAAATTAGCGCACGCGCGCGCGCGCCTAAGGATGTCAGTGGGCCGCGCGGCACGGGCGAGGAAGAAAAGCGGTTGAAAAGTGCCGGGGATTAGCTTAAAAGCGCGAGCGAACGAGACGAGCGGTGGAAGAGCCCCGGCGTATTAAGCAGACTTTGGTGCGCTTTTTGTCCGTACAGGAAGGCGCGTTGCGTGACTCCGGCCGCGGCGTTTGAACTCGCTCGCCTCGCGCGCAGGCGGCAAAAAGTAAACGATCTTTGCACGTGACGGAATCCGCTCGCGTCGCTCTATTTAAAGAGTCCCCCGCCGCCGCGAACCCGTTCTAAACGCACGATTTCAGTTGCCAGTCGCTGAAGGGACCGGAGTTGACGAGTTTAATCGATCGAAACGAGTGCTACGTATTAACTACGCAAATTTCAATGCTGCCACATTAATGCAAATGGCTCTAAACGAGATTAGTACCAAGTCGAGAAGATTAGAAGAAACACGTTGTTAAGCAGAAAGCCAGTATTAAAAGGTCTTGCAGAATCCACTTGAATTCCCTGTTGTAAAGGATATCCGTAGTCTTTTTAAACAATTACAAAAATTAAAAATAATTTTATTACAAATAAAAATTGCACATTTTCGTAGGGAAATCAATTCAAGAGAAAACCCTTCGTGTGTGGAACATGTATGTATTGTAAATTTTTCTCTCGTTCATCTTTTTCATCGCTGACATCTATAAAAAGGCTATCATTCGTGATATTTGCCAAGCTTTGAAGAAATACTACATATTTATTAGATATTTTTTCAACGTTTATTATGACACTACGGTATGTGATTATTTTAGCATGTCAAATATTATATGCTATATATAATATCATATTTGGAGTAAAAAATAACTCGCTTTAGGTCAAGTGCATAATTCAAACGATTCAAAAGTTACAAATTATAAGTGCTTTTACGTATTAAGATATAGAATGGCTGCTGTTTAACGTCCATTTGAAAAGATTCATTTTTATTACAATATATGAAAACTATTTTTATAATAATAGCGATTTTTACTGTAGATTAATCTACGCTACTCTGTAAAACATCGAAGCGATTTAGGCCACAATGAAAGACTATACAATGAGAGAATGCTCTACCAACGGTTTCCCACAATGTCTAGGATATTTTTATTGCTTAAATTTAAAAATAATACGAAGGAGAAAGTAAAAAGAAATAAATTTTGTAAGAATGATCTATCATAGAGTTACTTTTATTAGTTTTCATTCAAAAGCATCACTAGATGTTTTACGAGTTTTTTCATACAAAAATAGCCTATACCTGCTGTTCAGAACATAAAGCCGAATGTGTATATTCTAATGTCTTGAATAAAATCAACTGTCCGATTTTCTTTTAAAGAATGCAGACGGAAAAAAGACAAATAGAATAAAAATATTTCATCTTTTGGTTTGTATCTGGTATTGTCAATATTTTTTTATATTTATTTTGTACTAGTTCTCTTTAGATGGTTTCGACTAAATCAAGAAGTCATTGAGAGAGAGAGAGAGAGAGAGAGAGAGAGAGAGAGATCACGAGAGTGAGAGTCAGAGAAAAACAACAAGAAATAAAAAGCATCTATTTCAGACATTGTAAAAAGTTTGTACATACTTATTTTTGCGGTACTGATTACGATTATCGTAATAAAATAGAAAAAAATTTTAAATTTCAAAATTGTTCCCAACAAATATTGTAGATATGATTAAAATACATATTTTATTCTATGCATTTTTTTTCTACAAGCAATTATGCCGAGATAAATTGCATATAGAGTTCGTATATAAAGTTTCGTATAGAGTATATAATTGTTTACTATTTGGTCACAATAATACTTTTAATAATTAATAATCAATTCTTCCGAGTCATGATTCTCTAGGAAGTAATCAGAATATGCACAGCTATACTATGTCAAAGACGGAATTGGTGAAGTATATATCGGACGTTCAAGTTTGTAGTTGTATGCAACTCATGTCTAATTCTATAACTATATTTCTTTTTTTGTTGCCTTTCGGTTTTACCCGCATTCTGAAAGGCCACCAACGATGATCGCCGCTTATTCGGATCACTCCCTAGATGATCACTACTTCGGAGGATCTCAAGAAAGAAATTGTGATTTTTCTCCAGAAATATTGTTTGCATCGACAAACGGTAAAGATCCAAAAGATATATTTTGATGAGATCTTCAACTATTGTTTGAAATATTTCATAATTTTTTTTCGCATTTTTTGAGATTCGACATGATTCAATTTCCGTCAAAACTATGACGACACTGTGGTATTTCTGATCAGTATCTCAAAATATATAGGTATACAAATTGTCATCATATTTGGAGGTGGTGAGGTTTCAAAAGTATATTCTACAATATGAACTTGAACCCCTTTCAATACCCGGGTACTTCTCAATAAGGCTAATAGGTCTATATATCTTCTTTGGACTTTGAGTGCAAATTTTATTTATTTAGACTAAAATTTATATCGAGACTCTGTGTACAAGCGACCAACCATAATAGTGAAGGCATAGAGATACTCCTATATTTTCAACAATGCAATATTTTTATTGACATTTTTCCGAATTTACTCCTACAATTATATTTTTATTTTTAGGAATATGACTGAACGTTCAAATCTTTATTTTTTTTATTGCTTTTTATTATAAAAACATATACATGTATTTCTTATTTGATGTTTTTACAATCTTGCATAATATCCTCTTTATTTTGGATTTTTATCCATATTTTAAA
This sequence comes from Sycobia sp. Sy_11, assembly GCA_018907035.1. Taxonomy (NCBI): domain Eukaryota; kingdom Metazoa; phylum Arthropoda; class Insecta; order Hymenoptera; family Epichrysomallidae; genus Sycobia; species Sycobia sp. Sy_11. The sequence goes on from JACCIC010000143.1 coordinate 404,133, forward strand.
TTTATTGTTGATAATTTCCTCTTGATGTTAAAATTAATTTATATTTGAATATTTTTGTTTAATTATCATCATCATTATTATTATTATTATTAGTATGATTATTATTATTGTTGCTGTTGCTGCTGCTGCTGCTGCTGCTGTTGTTGTTGTTGTTGTTGTTGTTGTTGTTGTTGTTGTTGTTGATTTAACATAACTTGTATATACACATGAATATTTTACTGTTTATTCATTGTTTAAATTACTTCTTAATAAATATCAAAATTTATTACTTTATAACTTACATTATATAATGCATAGTTTGAGAATATAATGCTAATAAATTTTAAACAGTAATATTTTAGTAATTTCATATTAAAGTTATTTTACATAATCTTATTATATTACAAGAAATCATTAATATTTTATATGCAACTTTTTAATTATTTATTATTTAATATATATTATGAGTGTTTTTATAATAAATATATAATTTTATGAAACAATTGTACAAGCTTAGCGTACTATACTTATAAATATATTTGTAGCGACATTTTTTCGAAATATTTTTATTAATAAATTACTCTTTAAAATATAATATATAAGTTAATGCTTGCTATATCTTGGAATTTTCATCGAATAATAATATTCTTAATTTCTGGTTTTAGGAATTAATTTCATATACATAAAAAAGTTTTTAAATAGGTTGGTTTAGAACGTTAAATTATTGAATAAACTATATTTAAGTTTTTGACTAAAATAAGAAATAAAACAATTTTATACAGGGCAATAGATGCAGTATTATTCACTTTGCAATACTTTGTTACTTTAGATCTAAAATTGTTATTCATAATATTATGTACTATTAAAAATTTTTTGAAAACGATCCGAGTATCTGCAGTAATTAAAATAAAATTCACGTAAAGCTAAAACTTCTTATCATATAGGCATATTTGCCAAATTAAATTGCCATTTGTCATTTTCACGATCGGACTGTGTTCAAATTATAGAATACAATTAATATAAATAAATTTATTTATAATCCATCTAGATTATATTTATCATTGCGTGCAGATGTATATAGTGCTTTCTTCAATAGAACTTTTCATTGATGCGTGAATCTTTCGTCGTGCTTTTTTGGTAGTAAACTTGGAAGAGCTCGGTGCCACCAAGACCCCCCTTGATCCGCCACTGACGCGGCAAGAAGCTTGAAAGGAGCTCTATACGGGAGTCTCGGGACACTTTATGCCTTTGTGAAAGTATATAATAAAGTCGAGAGGAAAGCGCAAGTGAGCCAGGAGTGAAGAATATTAGAGGAATCGGGCCGCTCGCGAAAGAAATCTATACCGATAGCAGGGCTCCACCTCCCCCTCCCCCACCTGCGACGCGGCGAACCAGTTCTCCGATTCACTCGAAGCACAGTCGCCGACAAATCGAGCGTGTATATATCTACGTGTATATAGCCCGGCGCTGCACGGGCTCGCTACAGAAGCGTCGCACTCCAGTTAACAGCGAGCTGTATAACGACGACGCCGAGAGATGCGCCCCCCCCCCCGCAACGGAATAATAGGCGCTCGTATACCCGCTCGCGATCTTTGAGCGGCCCTGGTCCGCCGGACCTTAAATACCGAGCGGACCTCCGCCGCGCGGGGAAGCTGCAGCGTCGCCGCCGGTCCGCCTTTATCGCCGCGGCGGCCGCGTCCCGCGCGCTTTAACGGCCGCGCCACTGCGCCCGAAGAAATTGGCGCGCTCGCGCCGATGCGGTTGTAAAGCGTTTATGACGCGCTTATACCGAGCGGGGATTACGGAACTGCCGTCGCCGCGCGTCTCCGCGGACTTATGCGATATAGATTTAGTCCTCGTTTAGCCGCTGATCCGTGCATATTTGCGCGAGCAGTTCGCTGCCGGAATTTCTAGAGGAATTTGCGCGTTTTACCCAAGAAAATCTCCTCGTTCTTCTTACGTATGCGAGCATATGGAGCCGAATAGTTTCGAACCTTCCATTGCGCGTAGAAGCACGATCGAGAATGATTAGAGTTTTTACGAAGTCTTAAGAAAAATATTTTATCCCTTCTGTGGCTCAGAATTTAATTCTTAAGCATTATGGTTTGCGAATTTCAAAACCCCGTTCATTACTTTTTATAGCTTGCCGCGTAACGTTCGTACTTCTTGCCGAGCGATATTTTGACGATAACGCGTTCTGGAAAATTTTTACTATTTTCAACAAGTTTTTTTTTAGTATCAATTATTGACAAACTGTCGAGCGTATTGCAAGCATTTAAAGTAAACTGAAAACTGACGATTATATTTCTGCAGAGTTAGAAATTAAATAATGTGCTTCAATGCAGGGTGCGCTAAGTGAGGATTATGCTATTAACACATTATTTAATTTATAAGCATGGCGTTAGAATATTTCAAGATACGGCTATTAAAGAGGGAGTTTCGTTATTTTAAGTACCTAATTTGAAAAACTCTACGATATCGATTAAGATTCTTTTAATAAATTTCAATCAAAATATAATTATTATTCTTTTAATTTGGAAAAACTAATTTTTATTTAAGTTCAAGGTTTTAGTAGAGAAAGAACGCTTGGTAAATTTCTTATGTGTATATATTTTTTACTTTTTAACTTTATTTTTCTGCATATTCTTTTCATATTCTATGTTCAGATTCCCAGTTTACTTCTTTGACTAGCACTTCAGATCTCTTTTTAATAATGTTGCAATGGAATTATCTCATTATTCTTATATTTATAGCATTGTACTTATATTAAAATCCATGTACCACTCGAATGACATCTCGAGGTTAACTATGTTATGGCATTGATTTGGCATTTTACAAGAATGCACTTTCTTATTAGTATTGCGGTTATTTTGTTTATTATAATTGCTAAAGAAATTTCCTAAATTATACTCTTCAACATTTTCTTCCATTTTCAATCCAGCCGCACGTTTTGAAATATACAATTATTGAATTAACATTGAATCTCAATGCGATTAAATTTTATGATTTATTGCATAAATCAAATCTAAATAACAATTGTAATTTATTAATACAAGATGTTGCAAATGTTGTGAAATGTAATTTTTTTTAAATTAAAGTTAACTAGTGTTTACGTAGATATACATATAGTTTAATTGTACTTGTCAAGATATTAAAATACATATTTAGATTTGTGTAATTCGTCAATTAAATAATTAATAAAGAAATACAATAAGATAAAATTTAAATAATAAAATAGAAGACGTTCGCCAGAAGGAGATAAGAGCGAAGAAGTTTTGTAAAGGAATTCGCATATTAAGAAAAAAAGTTCGATTGTGAAACATTTGAGTAAAGGAAAAGTCCGAGCAGAATTTGTGATCGGGTAACATAGAGGCAGTGCACCTTTAATTGAGCTTATCCGACTAGTAATCGTTATGTTCTTTCTTCTACTGAAATTTCACAGATAATATGATGTAAGTATTCTTTAGATTTTTAAAACCATTGGATTCTCGCTCTATTTTTCCGTCTATCTATCTCTTTCGCTTCCTTTCAGAGTTCATCATCTTCTTATGTATTATTATCGTGATTTCTACAATATACGCAATAAATTTCAATCTAGTTTCAGATCAAATTTTAGCTCTTCAATGGTCTTTCTCAAATTATTAGATGATACTTTAATTATTGGAATGCGTAGCGAACTCAGTGGAAATGTGTTACATATCCTTCTTATGTTTCATTTCAGCAAAATCTGTGATAGGGAAAATGAAACAGATTAGATGCCGTGCTTTGTTGTCCGCTGGTTTATTTTTTCTTTAATAGGTGCGAAAAACTCTGCAAGATAGGTATATGGTATTTGACGGATGAACTTAGTGTTATTAAACATTTCAGTTTTATATTCTCTTCTGTTCTTAAGTTGTACAAACGGTATAGAAGTTGATCTTGAAGTCTCGGTCAAAAGTGTCATGCTGAATATATCTACAGTTATATACCCCATGCTCACTCAATCATATCGAAGGTGATCTTCAAAGGTGAGCTGCTTTAGAAGTCAAATTTTGAATTCGAATTTTGGAAATTATCTTATACTCAATATGCAAAAATAAAGAAAATTTTATCTCTTATTTATTTATCGATCATGGAGCAATATAGTACATTTACTTGCAAAGAATCCCTGTGAAATTGGAATCTTATGTAAATAATTTAGTAGAGGTACTTGTTTCAAAATTAATGGTGATGAGCGAGAAAATACTATAATGTATCGCCTGCACTTTTTCAGGCGTAGTTTCACTCTACATTTGCTACAAATATTATTAATGCTCTTAAGCGACTATTGCTTTTATTTTGAATGGAACTTGCGTTAAATTACATGGACTCCTCAATACGGATGTACGATTTACATGGTAAAAAGATGTATAATCACATAACTGTTTTTCGGCACGAACTCCGTCGCTTTTTTTTTTTTATTAAGCAGTTTTTAATCTCTTTACAGATTATTTTGCTATAGAATAAAAATTTCTAGTACATAGAAGTTATCTTCATACATTTAAATTACATTTTTTAAGATAGCAGTAGATTTCGGTACATGTTTTTCGAGATGGTCGATTAAATAGTACATTATTTGAGTATGGTAAAGAAATCTTTAGTCTACTTATAAGGTAGCGACGTTCGTTCTCATACAAAGGACACTGCCAAAATATATGATTCAATTCTTGCTTTTCATTTCCGCATGGACAATCGGAATTAGGAACAACATTAATTTTGAATAAAGAATAAGCTAGACTATAGTGTCCAGATCTGCATCTGTTAATTGTAGTGACTACTTCTCGTTTCAGGTTTAACTTTGGAATTGTTTAATTTGGAACCATGGTTTGCATGTTTATATATAAAAATTTTTAAAATATTCTGAACCTTTTTCGGAACTCAGCTCAGTTACATATGTATGTGTGTTTTTACTAGTTGTTAATTTAGCTTGCTCTTTGAGATCTGTATAGGGGATTTTTAAAGGGCTACGTACATTTTTATTGGTTGCAGCCTTCGCAAGATAATCGACGCTTTCATTTCCACTGATTCCAATGTGCGCAGGTATCCATACCAGTTTAATTGTACTGTTGTTGATAGTTCTTAAGTAAAATTCTTGTATTTTCTTTTTTATTTCTATTATATAGGGATTAGTTATGGTATTGATTGGACCAATTTTTAAACTTGTTAATGCGCTTAGAGAGTCAGTGAAAATAATAACGTTTTGTTCCGATCTGGTTAAGGCAAATAATTCTACTGCACCAACGATAGCGATGCACTCAGCGGTGAAAATTGAAGCGTTTTTATTTAAACTTTTTTGGTGACATAAGTTAGAATTTTTGACTAGATAAGCACTTCCTATAGAACTCGATCCTTTTCGTTTGCTTCCATCCGTAAAAATGGCATATGAGTTTTCTTTAACAATTAGTTCGTCTACCGCTTTATTCAGATTATGAAGGTTTTTTAAAGATTTTCCGAACGATATGTCTATATTAACATTGTAAAATGACATGCTATAGTCGTAGGCAAAATTGTTATAATGTATTTTAGAAATAATTTCAGGAAGGGTAGTTTTTGTTTGTTGAATACACTGCAGTAATAGTCTATTTGGTTCAAACCTATTAGGATCGTTGTTAAGCATGTTTATAATTTCGTTTACAGTTTTATGCACACTCAGTCCTTTATTTGAATGAACTTTATTGAGAAAATTCGTGCATAAATATTTTGCTCTTTCTTGTAGTAAGTCAAGTTAGTGTTGTGTTAAATTCAGCGAGAGTGAACAGTGAGTCGAAAAAGGTATTAGCAGTGCAACCAGGTAGCCAGTCTGGATTTGTAGGGGCCCATGGAGGATTTATTTTTTGTAGTGCTTCTCTATATGTGTTTTCCCATTGATGGTTTGCAGAAGCATGTTCCGAGTTAGTTTTGCACCATTTACTTTTTAAAATTTTGCAGGTGTTCCAAACGTATTTTCGACTAGTTTGAAAATTAATATTTTCGGCAAACCTGATAAAGCAGTTCCTTTTCTTTTGTTTAAAAGTTCCTTTGGCTATGGCAATACTTTTTTTTAAATTGATATAGTCACTAGGGTTCTTAGAGAAATTGTACTTTTTGAGTGCCGCTTTTCTAAGACGCTTGACTGTGTCACATTCTGCGTCCCACCAACTGGATTGCGGTGTAATTTGTCATTCAAATACTTTTTCTTTGGTGTGTTGTGTATAATAGCTTCGTTTACTATATTAATGAGAAATGAATATTTATCGCTGGCAGATAGAGCATCGTAGTCATTTGTATAAACTTTGTACAAATTATCATTAAGATTTTGAATCGTATCGTTCCAATTTGTTCTTTTAGATGATATTTTATGAGTTTTTTACGGTAAATATGTTTTTCTATATTGATTTCAATAAGAAGAGGGAAATGATCAGAGCCCCAGGTATCGTCATTCACTTTTATAGTAGTTTTATCAATCAAATGGGGAGAACAAGAATTAGATCAATATTTGTTATTTTGTAAAGATATATGAGTTTTCGTATTTGCATTGATTAAAATTAGATTAGAATGATTAATGCAATTGATCATTCTTTCCCCATTTACATAATTTTTTTTCACAATTCCAGCTTGCGTGGTGAGCATTGAAATCGCCCATAAATATAGTTGCATTAAGATCACTAGCATTGTTAAAAATGTCATTCCACGCTGCTCGTGAAAGAGTATAACCTGAAGCTCTGTAACATATTAAAAGGTTGATACAAGGCGTTACATTAGTCAATTTTAAGCGTAATAGTAGTATTGTGTTCATTTGAACAATTTACATGAGTTAGTTCGAGAAATGATATGCTATTTCTAATTAATAAAAAAATACCGCCTCCCCTTCCATGTCGCTGACGATCTTTTCTAAAAGTCTTGAATCGAATATCAGTTGGTCATTTGTGTTGTTGTCAGTTAACCAAGATTCGACACAGGCGAAAATATCTAGATTTTCCAGGATTTTCGCTAGCTCTTCTCTTCTGTTTGTTATGCTTCGAGAGTTGCAGAATAACACTTTAAGATTTTTTTAGCTGTATTCGAAAATTTTTGTGCCATTTTTTATCCTGTTTGCAAATTATCACTCGATTAAGACGAAGAGTCCGATCGCGGCCCGAGTGGCTATTCGCATTTGCACTTTGTTTTATGAGTTTTTTCTTTAATCTTTGACATCTAGCCTTTAAATTTCTTTCTTCAATTAGGGGAGAAGTTACGTTTAGCATTTCTACTAATCCTTCTATATTATTAGTGAAATTTAGAGCTAAGTTAGTTACGTTACTTTGACCTTTGCTTTCATCTAAGAAGTTTTTACCTTGCTCGTAGTTTAATGCGTACGATTCTGGTGCATTTTCGATCGCGTTTTTTACTGACGTGAAAGAGTCACTCAAGTCGTTTATTACCGGAAAAACCAATTTTTCTTTATCAATTCGTGCTTTCTTAAGTATTGGTTTCGGCACTTTAAAATCTATATTTTGTTTTGATGCTAATTGTTGCGAAACATAATTATCGGTAGAGGCTTCTATGTCTGTATTCGTTTTAGTTTCCTCATTTATTTCTGTACCTGGTTTCGATGAGTTAATAGACGATAAATTTCTCTTCGCGCCTTTGCTTTGATCGTCTGTATAGTTTAATTTTGGAAAGTTTTGAACAGGAATGTTCCATGTATCTTTATTTGGTTATGTAGTTAATGTGTCTACAGTCATATGCTCACTTTGTTTTGGACACAGTTTTGCTATATGCCCCGTTTGTTTACAAAGGAAGCAGTTAGTTGATTCTACACTTAAATAAATCCAATAACTCGTATCATCATATGTAATTTGTAAACATTCAGGTAATCGACACAAATCTTCTTCTTGAATATAAACTTGTCTACGAAAAGAGAGAATATGCGATCGGCCGGGCTTAGTCAAGCCTGCTCTAATATAGCTCATTTGCGAAACAATTCTTATTCCTTTGTTTCTTAAGGAGGTTAATATGTGTTCATGCGGAATAGTTGGAGAGACATTAGAAATTACTATTCGTTTGTGTTGGCCTATTACAGCTCTTATCAATAAAGAATGATCCTTGACGTTTATTGTTTGACCATCTAATTTTTCAAACAGTGATTTAGACGATAGAAATGCACAAACACGTTTATCAGAAATTTTCGATAAAAATCTTATGTCTTCCACTTTCAGTATTTTTGCTAATCCATCCAGATAGTCGTCGTTTGATAGACCTTCTATAGATTCGATTACAATTGCATCTTCTTTTTTCGGTAGTGATGTGACATTAGCGTACGTTTTTTGGACAGTGGGTTGAACCGTGCTTAATAATTCTTGACTGTCATGGCTGCTGTTGTCAGAAGCCGATGAACTTGCCATTCTGTATGAGGCACTGCCCTGCACAAACTGCAATTGCATTTGCCTGCAGCTCACACGTTTATTACACTTCACAATTTGCTATAGATGTTATTAACACAATGCACAAAAATCACACGTATTCGATAGTGCTTAACATAAATATACAAACACGTCTGCTCGCGCCGGCGACTCGAGCCGGACTCCCCAAACTCCGTTGCTTATTAATAATGACAGATGCTAGGTCTTCATGGAATGATTATATACTTATTCGGTGTCCTTCTCTATAGTACTTGGAAATCAATGAAGAATACTTCACTGATTTTTCTACTGGTTATTATTTTTTCTTTTATGTTATGGTTATTATCTTACTTCATTGGTTTTCGGTCATTCCATGAATTACCGAGATACTTCGCTCATCATTTCATGATCTCTCGTCAAAACTCTAATAAAATTTCCTCTTCTGTCCGCGATATTCCTCTTCTCTTTCTCTTTTCAACACTAACCTTTACAATCATATTTTTGAAAAATCCTTCGTAATTTTATTTAAGATTTGTTGCACTTGTATTTTCACCTTACTAACTTTTGTTTCATCATAAAATTGGCGTATTATAGCAGATTTCACTGATATCGTAATCAGAGGTTATATATACATATAGTCGGATCAAATGTATAATTGAACACAATTCTCAATTAATCGAAACCAAGATTTAATGAATTACGCTTAAGAATGCTTTCCCATCCATCGTACTTTACCATTCTAGCCCAAATTATATACCTTTTAAATAAAGTTATAGGACAATTAGCTGAACACTGGACTGTATCTATAACTTTTTGGAGCATGTATGCTGATGAATAAGGATGAATTTCACCAAATTTTTTCTTGCTTTATTGCAAGTAGTTAGGTTTAGAATGAATGCATTCGCGAAAAAAGGAATTCTATAAAGGAAAATTTTATTTTTGTTATGAGCATTTTTTATACGCTATAAACGTTTGTTGTTAAGTCTTCTTTTATTTAGTTATTTATAATTGTTAATACGACTAATAAAAATATTTACTTACATCTTATTACTGTTTGCTAATACTACTCTTATTCTATTTATATTCGTACATTGTGTGTAAATATATATTTAAACTTGACTTATAGAATTTCAAATCTTTAGCATTTACCAAAGAAAGTAAAACAGATTTCCTGGATTTCTACAAATCTTGAATAAGATTTAATTAAAATTAAAAAGTTTCTTATAAAAAATTATAAAAGTACAATAAATTACGAGATTGGCTAATGACGTCGAAGCTTTATTACGATTCCTATTAAAATGTTGGAAGAATACGTAGTTCATTTTTTGCATTTCATTTTTTGTTTATTTCTTTTTTAGTATCAAAAATTAATGTTTCGTTGTAAAATAGCCAAGTGAACTCTTTGTAATGTTTAAAAAAACAATTCAATTTGTACAATGAAAAGCCTCAATCGCGTACTTGAACAAAAGCAATACTGCAACAAATTTGACTGAACGGGAACAAAGAGCTGTAGCGAACAGTTGAACCGTGGATCGAGAAAGGGGCGACGGAATCTCTATTCGCGTGCGTAGTTTTGTCGAATAGACGCAATAACCGGTTATCGCAGCTCATTGATCGCCCGATGTAATTGGGTCGCTGTGCCGAAAGTGTTCTTGTCGGTGGCGCGCTCTGTCGAAACGAGCTAACTTCCTGTTACCAATGGGGATCCTTTCACGCCCGCGCGGCTTCGTGGATCGGGCAAAAACGGCGTTTTCGCGCCCTATTGGCGTCTCTAATACAGAACTTTGCTCGCGCCCGCGGGCAAGCTCCGTTGATCTGTACAACAATAGATCGCGGATACGTTATTATACAACATTTTGTATAATACGTGGACAGGAATAACGCGCGACCTCGCCATTTTGATTGGATTCTCAGCCGGTTGACCCTCTTTGCTGATTCTGACGAAGGCGCAGCTATATAAAATGATTAAGTTCAATGCCGCCATATAATAACATGGAATTATTTGTTTTTACATCATTTTCTTGCCAGTTTTGCTATTTTTAAGCAAAACAAGTTTTATTTCAATTAGTTTGTCTACAGGTGTTGATGTTCGGTTTATTAAAAAAGTCAATTTGGTGGCATTACTTTATATAAGGTCATTTACGATCACCAACAATATGGTTTATTATAGCGTATTCTTTGAACAGCTAAGGGGGTTCGAGCACAACTCAAATTAAGACAACCAAAAGTACAGATTTAAAAAAAAAATCAACCGAACATACCCGAATCATTTTTGTGAAAAAGAATTTTGAAAATAGTACTAATTAAATCATTAATATATTTGTATATATGATATTTCATGTTTCGTTAAAAATATTTATTTAACTGCTTTATATGGAAACTGAATATATAAATAAAGAAACGAAGTATTCATAGTATAATCTAATTTTTAAACTTTTGATTGAATCTCTTTCCATGACACATCATTCTAATTAATTAAAAAATATATTTAATTATCGCTATCTTGAATTATTTTCGTGATTTATATATATATATATATATATACATACACACACAACTGACTGAAAGTAGTTTAAAATAAAAATATCGGATATGCAATGAATACAATATTTGTCATGGTAGTAGTCAAATGCCTTCTTAAAGAGATATTATAAATTAAAAGTTTTACGCCTAAAGTTTTCTCTAATAGCTCAGTTCTTTTTGGATAATTAAATTTAAAAATAATAAAATCTGAGAATATGACTTAATATATGGCTTAGACTAAAATGGCTTAGACTAAAATGCTTCTTTTGTTGGGTTACGGCTGTTTTTGAAAGAAATTGCATCGATCTCAAACTCAGGTCATGAACTCTATTTTCTATTTTTATAGCTTTAATTGAAATGAATTTAAATGGAAGCCTGTATGATCCTTTCTGAAGAAAATCAATCACGTCAGTGAAGATGACGAGCAAGTAAAACCTTTAATAATTTAGTTTCAGATGCTATTCATTTATTTTCTATCTACTGTATTTCAATGTATATAAATATTCATTGATTTTACTTACTATATTTATTTAGAATAGGTACACTCTACTTAATCTATGCAACTCTATTTTAGAAATATGTATACTACTAATATTTTGCATTCTAATTATTTTTGATAAGCTTATAAATTATTTAAATTATTATTAGTTTTATTTTATTTCTTAACTAAAATTATAAAGATATAATTATCTTTATGTTGGTATTGTATTGTTTTTTAATCATTATTAATAGTATCATATATTACAATTGGAAATTTTTTATTTCATTTCGAAAATATATATTTTAAAACTTTCCTTTGTCTCTCGATTTATTTGTTTAATAAATTTATTTCTTTTTATTATTCTGTTAAGAAGTAATAAAGCATAGTTTTACCATTAGGTGAATATTCGTCAAAAGTTGCTGCAGTCAGCATATGAGTGTTATGTGTTACACAAGTAGATTCATCGATGGTTGATTAAACAGAATAAATAATAGTAGTATTGTTCGACGAGGTTTAGTCTGTCACTTTTGAGCTTGTTTATCTTAAATTAAAAATTTTGGTAAAAATTATACATATATTCACGGTACATTAAATTTTTTAAGTACATCATATGTACATAATTATACATATATTTTATATTAATAGATTTTAATTGGGTATCACAAATGTTTTATTGCTTTATTACTAAGTTTTTATTACTAATGTGTGATAGCTATAGATCATTAAAATTTTCAATTTGTCAACAGTGCTTATTTAAATTATTTACTTGATTTCTAAATCATTTTAGAAGGTTTAGTTTTGAGTTTGTATTCCATTGTTTTTAAATAAAACATTTCAATCTTGAATACTCTTCTCTCTCTCTCTCTCTCTCTCTCTCTCTCTCTCTCTCTCATCTTTGGAAATATTATGAATTTAACTGATATGGATACTGTATTCAGTTTGAATATAAATGTAAACGCAGTTCACGATCTCTTCTTAATATATATTTCAAACTTCGAACGAAGTTCATAACTTACAGTAAAACTGTAATCTTAAAACATAGAACCAAAATTAGTATTTATATGCTTGCATACTAATAATGCATGCCAAAATAAACTAAAAGTAAAATGTGGCTATTAAAACTTTATTCGAACTTGAATACTTATGTAGTAGTATACCAATATTTGTAAAATGTAACCTCAATTATGTATCAAATTTGTGTTGTTTACCATCGACACACGGTTATAGAGCTCAGATTTTGAAGGTATATGCATAAATTGCTATTATTATAAAAATAATAGGTTTTTTTACCAAGTGCACTATGGATTCACTTGATTCTGCTACACCTACAAAAAATTAATACGAACACCAAAGCTAAATATTTAATATATTTATTTCATATGTTTATAAAATATATCATATATTTGTAATAAATTATTTCTGTATTTATAGATCATAGTAATATTTAATGAGAATTTTTCGACTCAATATATATTTAAATTACGTAGATATGAAAATCTATACAAAGGTTTATTATTGCAAGTTTCATATGTTTTACGATAGTACTAAAAACAGCATTTTCAAATTGTACAAGCTTATCTGATGATATAAAATGAAAATGATGTATTTTATATCTTTTAAACATGAAAATTAAGATTTCAATATGATTTTTATAGTTATACATGATTAATTACTAAAAATAAACGATTTTAATAAATCTGAGTACTATATAAAAAATAGAGATGCAGAATATTCGAAAAAACAGATTCCAATAAAGCTATAAGTAATAAAATTTTCAATACAAAAATACTCAAACAAATTTAGAAATTAATTTAAAAATATTTGAAACAGTGCTCAATGTTATATTACATTAAAAATCAAATTTCCATACTCGTGTGATGGATATAATATCTAATGGATTATATATAGACAATAGTATTGATTACTCGAAAATTAAATGATGAAAGTTAAAGACAAAAAAACACAGTGTCATTAATAGAATAGTATATACTCTATTGAACACGATATATTACAACGCGGCTCGCGTAAGTTGATCCATTAGCACTTGGAGTGTAAAAGAGCGCGATGTTGCGAATATTATAATTGGAAGCAAGTCTTCGAAATCAAGGCAGTATAATGAAATTTACGTCGACGAACAATTTGGCTCTCTTGTAAGACGACATTACCGTTAACTCTGTAATGCGGGAATTCAATAAAAATATAATTTATGCCTTAACGTGGGCATTTTAAAGTTAACCCAAAGAGTTGGGCAACATCGAGAGGGTTCAAAATGAACGATGATATACCGTCCTGCCTTAAACGTACGTTATATACTGCATAATATTATCTTTAAAGCACGAGCAGATATTGTTCTTACAACTAATTTAATGCATTAAGTAACCACTCTTACGTGTTATTGTAAGAACGTAAATTGACATTTTATTTTCATTGTAATGCGAGCAAATGATCGTACGGAACGTTTAACTACGTACAATGAACAGTCTGTGAAATATTTTTTCTATTAATATTCCAGTTGCTATCGGTGGCACAAATTTTCTAGCGAAATTTAAAAAAACTACTGGAGTAATTTAATTTCATGGTTTTCAAAATCTGTGCTTTTTATTTAATATTTTTGGAAAAAATTTATGAAGTTCGACACGTTATTCTTACTGTATTCAAGGGACTCACTATGCCGACACTATGCTTCTTCGTTTTTGTCAGTTTCATGATTTATACACGCAAACAATTTTTGTTCTTCGTCCGGGCATTGGACCAACATTTTAAAAGTATTATCCGTCCTTCGTTCTGCGTAGATATTATAAGATAGTTTTTTTAGAACTGTTAATTACTATCACACGGTACACGTCGACTTTTTTAATACATTATTCATTTCTCTAATCTCATTTCTCCAAAGTCCGTGTGATGATTTATAAAACTAGCGAGATAATTCCAGTATTTCATAAAGTAACCTTATAGCCGTTCCAACATTTATCAGAAGCGTTTAACTCGAGCGTCGCTTCTGTAGATGTACTTTTGAAATTGCTATTATTTGAAATCAGGGGGAGGGGGAGAGAGAGAGAGAGAGTGAGAGTGAGAGATGGGGGGAACATTGCCGACCGCTGGAGCAAATCATCAGCGAGCATTTTTGTTTTTGCTCGCCAAGCGCGAAGATTTTCCCGGCCGGTGGTAGCCGTGAAGACGCAACGCTCTTTAATAAGTGCCTCCGGCCCCCGCCCGCGGCCCGTATCTCGTTATGCGCGCTGTTCAGAAGCTGGAAAGCTCACCCCGTTCTCGAATGAGGCAGACTCCGGAGAGAGATAGAGATAGAGTGGGGGAGGGGCGGGGGGAAGATCCCGAGAGAAGAAACGGCGTCGTTATGCAAATCGCGGTTAGGTAATACGGCCGGTGCTCCTTTTCCCCCTTCCAACTGGCTCCTCGATTACTTCATTCTATTATGATACCGTATTAGCGGAACGGCGGCGGCCGGGCGCTCGATTCTCGTCTATGCACGGAGCCGGTGGCTACCGCGATTTTTCCCCAGAGATCGGGAGCCGTTAGGGTAGTTTGGAAATAGGGTAGTCCGGTCGGTCGAGCGCTGTGGTTTCAACAGACGCGAGCGGATTGTCGATTCCACGCGAACGGTTGGCTCGATCGTCCAGTTTGACAAAAAATTGTAAAACACATCAGTTCCGGAAAAACGAGTTTTAACTGCCATAAGTAGCGATTCTTGGATTTTCGTATAACTCGAAGCAATGCAATGAAAAAAATTTTAGTAAATAAATATTTTGTTGTCATCTTATGAAACGATTTCACTGACCGATTGATTTAAAATCTTCTCCATTTCCACTGAATATGCATCCATTTTTTTCATCGCTTCGTTAGTACCAAACCCAATTCATGCACGTGATATCCAACGAAAAATTTCACGCTCTTTTACACTAAGATTATACTTATACACGTTTTTTGGTAAAACATTTTTTTGTCAATTTGTTAAATTAAAAAAATATTTTCTATCTTAAATTTTTATATGGATACACTTGTACTAGAGCTGTTATTAAGTGAGTAAATCTAAAGAACCAGTTCGTAATCTAAAATACGAGTTTCAAAAGGCTAAATTAAAAAACTTTTTCTGAGCCGAAGGACGCTGCACCTAAAAAAACTGTAAGTTTCACAAAATAGATAAAATTAAAATGTTCTTACAATGCAACGCTAAATATTTTAGAAAATTTTTATATATTTTCGTCGATAGTTTAAAAAATTTATTATTTACATTTATTATTTAAATCTTAATAATCAAATTTTTAACATATTCAATGAATTCATAAAAAAAAATTAAAAAAAATGTTTATATTGCTCATCATTTGGAGGATGGTTATAATGATAACGTTCATAATTCATATTACAAATCATACCTATCTTTGTGTTAAAATATATTTACACGATTAGTTTCATATAGACACTTGAAATCGATAATGTTTTAGCCGAACAACTGCATTATTGATAAATATTGATAACTTTTGAACCTATGGTTTTACCGAAATTTTGACTTCTGATCCTGAAAGAGCATATAATATTACATCGTATATAAAGTTGTTCGGTACTGATACTACGAGAAGCAAGTGGCTGAATATTCTGTGGAGTTTAGTGGGAATTAAGAATATTGAGTGAGACGTGTAAAACTTCCTAAAACCGTCCTTTATATCGTTATAATCACGACTTATTTATGCGCATCACTGTGAAAAAAGAAATAAGATTTGAAATTATAGCTATAGATTTTAGTTTGACACTACTGTCAAGCGTAAAAATAAAAGATACAGCGTCGACTGGTGTCATAGAGCGCTTTACGTAACAATATCCTCGCTCTGGACTCTTATGAAAGTAAATAGCTCCACTAAACCTCCATCATCGCAAAATGTCCGAAATAAGCGGGGCAAACACCTTTTTACATAATAATTTCTCAAATAACAAACTATTCGGTAAATCTCCGACGTTGATACTTATCATTATATAGACTTGTTATTTGTTTTCCCGGGAAATTTCCCAATCGAAAATAATGCGCGTCGGTCGTGGCGCCGCGGCATCGGCCATCCCGCCCGCCGGCTGGATCGGTAGCGCAATCGGCGCGACGCGCCAACTCGGCATCGCGCAGAAACCATCCTCTCCCCCCCCCCCTCGCCCCGTCTTTCACCCCGATCCTTAAACAGGAAGTGGTTAGACGCAATTTGTTGCCTCGCGGCTATTATCCCGCGCGGCGCTATCCTTCCATTGTTGCGCGCGCCCGCCGTTGAAAAACTGTTACGCGATGCCGGAATAGTCTCGATTTTATACATTATATACGCGGATGACGAATGGTCCGGGGCGAAACGAAGGTCCCTCACCCCGTGCGGTGGCATTTTTTGTTTTTTCCTTTTTTACGCGCGTGCACGAGTATAATTGTGCCGCGGCTGGAAGGAATTCGCTGGAAGGAAAACGGCGCGCGCGCGAGTTCGGCGGGAATTTCGCGAACGAGGGAAAGAAAGCAGTGCGCGTAAAGTCAAATAAATAAGTACATGCGTAGTGGCTGCGGTTATAACATTGTGAGAACACCCTGGAAATGAATAATAGTCGGGGCAGGCGCATATATATTTCGTATGTACGTTTAATACGCGCGGTCGAGAGCGTCATCGCGGTAGAATCCGCGTTAGAGAGCCGCGACTTTGTTTTTATAATATAGACTGTTGCAGAGTGCAGAGCAATTAAAATGCACTCGAGATTTGCGGAGGCGCGTTGTATGTTGTATTATGTACTGCGTATAGAAGGTGCTCGAGAACAACATATATATACATATACATATGCATATATATCCCAGATTTTAACCGGGATTTTATAAGCGGAGAACTGGCTCGCAGACGCACGAGAGACGGGCGCGCTCGGGCTGTCGGAGCCAGTAGGTCGCGGAGAGAGAAAAGAAAAAGTGGCGCGTCTTCCTGAATCCCACAAACTATAGACCTCTAGAGATTATATCGCGTTATAGTGCACGCTATAATTAATCCTTCGCTCAAAAGCATTCCAAATCTCCGTCCTCACACACACACACACACACACACACACACACACACACACACACACACACGCACACACTTATTTTTTTTATACATGCGCGCGCGCGTGCGCGTGTGTGTGTGTGTGTGCGCATGTATAATCGTTTCAGCACGCGAGTCATGAAATTGCGCCAATAATTAATGTTGTGATATAATATTTAAATGCCGCGCAGTATATCCTTATAGCCGGCAATCTTAATAGGAAGCCATAAAAATGAACTTGTCTGTCTATACAAATTGTTGTTAGCAGTTATATTGCAATCTAATACGTACATCGATGTAAAATTTAAAAATTTATCTGTTACAGATCTTTAATCCCACACATATATGTATTTTTGAGTACGCTAGATTATTTTTTCTACATTATTACATCGATACATTTCATAACAATTTATCTTCGTACATTCTGCTGGATTAGGTGAATTTTCTCTTATTATGTTAGCTAAAGCGAGCAAATAAATTAAATGCAATTCAACGATCATCGGAATGAAAGTTAAATTTACCGGGAAAAATATTATATAACCTGCGTTGCATCTAGTTTTAAATTACGCCTTATAAAATCTTCTATCTTATATCCAACCCTCTCTCCTAGACATTAGCAACACGGCGATAAATTTAGACGAGAAGCAGTAATGGTTTGGAAATTTACTTCGCGTCTCCGTCTTAAATAATGGAATAATAATGTAATAATTGTGCCAAACTGCATTTTAAACAGAGTTATATGGCGTTGACATCGGTTAATACGCACCTAAAAATACACGTCGAATATGTTAGTGCTTGCGCCGAACATTTTCTTTTGGTAACTTGACTTGGAAATGGCTGCTACGGTAAAAGACGACGACGTAAATATAACGATGAAAGATTATCGAGACGAAATTTCATAATAATATTCCATTGGAATAATTTAAGAAACAAAATAAATAAAAGTAACGAATTTCTCGAAATTTTGATACGCGAACGGCTATATGTTTTCATTTTAAAATTTATAGCCATAACGGTACAGACTTAAGACAGGAATATATCGTTTCCTTGACACTCGATGAGCATGACGATAAGAATGAAAATTGTTTTTTAATTCATTATTTCGGTATCAGATATGAAATCACAGGCGGCGAGAAATTTTTAAACAGCTTTTTCACATTTCGTACGTTGTCTTATACGATTTTTGTTTAAAAATGATATTTCAAATAATATAAAGGAGCCAAGTCTTTTGAATTATATTGTCCATTGAAAGAGGTTTGATACGTCTTTGCCAGGGCCGCACAATTCTGTTTGTACATAAATACCATTTATTCGAGATAAACACGTTTAAGGTAGATTCTTTTCCTCTTATACAAGGAATCTTGGACCGAAGATGCATTTTTCGAAAATTCCACTTGCAATCTGTCTCTCGTACTCAGATACCTTTTTAAAATAATGATTTTATACCGACGCATAAATGATCTAAGTGAACGAGAAAATCTAACAAGTACCGAGATCATTTTTTACGACAACGCTACGTACGAATGCTTAATTAATTTACGTTTATTTTACGCTCCAAAATTAGAATGTTTAAAATCCGTCTGATTTGAGATAATGCACAATAGAAACGAAACCAACGCGTTAACGATCGAGCTCTTGACACATCGATTTGATACCGTCGGGACGCGCACCTCGCGTGATCCAATAACCATAAATCATTCGCGATTCCATCATACACACACATACACGCATATCGCGAGAGTATCTAAATAAAAGAAAAATACATACAACCAGGCATAGAATTATGCGCGGTGAAGAGCTTCTGGATTCTACAGAACACGAAGCTGGCAAATATTCTTGTATTTAATATATATATATATATATATATATATATATATATATATATATATATATATATATAAGTATCTCGGTGTGGAATAGCGATTCCTTGCGCGTGCTCGCGTCGTCAGATGATGCGTATAATTTAGTTATCCGCGGCCGCGCACCCGGAGAGAAAGTCGCGCGCGTGTCTTCGTATACGTATACGGGTTCGTTCTTGTGTTTAGATATACTACCTTAGACAGACGTACACAAACGCAGGTGCGCGCATGCTCATACACACAAACTTGCATCTCGCAGCAATAACGAACGCCGCGTTAATGGAATCGCTATTTATATACGCAAATATGTAAACGACAGATACAGTTTTGGACAGAAAACTGTATGACAGGGAGATCAGGAACCTCCGTGGCCGCTGCGCGTCGCGCTCCTTTCTGCGTGAGCGATAAGGCTCGTCACTGGATTGTTATTGTTATTTTTTTTCTCTTTTGTCGCGAACGCAAGAAGAGAAGTTCGCTGATATTGAGATTGACGAGATTCGTCCAATGTGATTTTAAATAAAAAAAATCACGTTTTTGCCTTTGAATATACTCCTTAGTCCTTGTTTTACATTAAGCGAAAGCGCGCTTGAGCTTCAAAATATAGTATATGGTTTGCGCTGATACAATAAGTGCCCTATCTTCAATTCGTTAACAAAAAAAATAATTACTCAATTTTAATGTACGTCTCTCTGTTAAAGTATTGTTATATAAATTTATAAGGCCGATAAATTTTTAAGATGAAAATCTACATCATTGATTATACGATTCGCGTGCTATCTATAATTAATACATATGTAGGTAATGCGTTATCAAATCTGATTATTTTGAAAACAATTTATATTTCTAAACGTATACAGGCGTATCTGAAAAATTATGTCAAAAGATTTATATCGAAAGTAACCGTTACATATCCTATTTAATTAACAATTACTACCAAATATTTGTAAAAATTTTATCTAATTTTGATCGATTTTATCTTTTCATTAAATGTACATCATAAAATTAAAGATCTGCATTATTTCAATATATTTTTATAATATTCTATACATATGTAATGAATAATCCGTATCATTTTTACAATGGGCAAACTTTGATTACAAATGAATTTAAACCGCATATTTTGATAATATTAATTAATTCAAAAATCTCTTGTCCAGTTAACAAGGTCCAATGAATTTGGTATTTATAATCCGAAGTATTTTTAGTATTAATCCAGATTATCACCGATTTTATCACTTACCTTAATCGCATGCCATGTGCAAAAGTTTTTCGGTACCTATTAAAAAACACGTTACATTAAGACCTGACGCTATACGCTTACGAGATTCCTAATTAATTATCCGCAAGTAGCTGTTACCATAATTGAAAAATTCAAAAAGGCGTATCTAAGCTGGGTAGCATCTATTTACTTATTTGGTTAGTTTTAATTATTCTTTCACGTATTTTTTAATTCAATCAATTATTATTTCAATCAACATTTTTATTTTTAACGACAAACATGATATTTAATGATTGAATGACAATTCCAAATAATGTTTTAGTCGAAGATTCGTCAGTTAGGAATATTTCACAAAGCCATTGAACAATATATCATTTTGAAATCTATCAAAAAAACCGATTTCGAATTGCGAAGTTTTGATAAAAAATTTATAATCAACTGACTATATGAGATTCTAATGCATTCGAGTAAAAATTATTGAAATACTTGAGAAATGAGAATATATGATAGCCATTCCAGGTCTTCAAATTGGAATTTTCATACTTATATGGTAAAAAAATATGCAGAGATTTTATAATTTCACGAATATAGATGTTTAAGGCCGAATAATATATAAAATTATGACTTTCAGAAAATATGCAAGTTTGATGAATTTTTTCGAGTAATTATTTGAAATCATAACTGTGTTATTGCAATTGGATACTGCGATTATCTGTTAGATTAAAAGTATTCTAATTGAATTTGCTACAGACCTTCACAGACCTTTCTATAGGTTTCGTTGATGAGAAGTTATGACAAAAAGTAGAGACGAGTTCATCATATTGCCTGGTCATATTTCCATATGACGCGGTCATAATTTTGTTTGAACGTTGCTCGTTGTAGCGGAGTAAGGTGAGTAGAGTGATTTTCGCGTACTCCTTTACTTACTGGTTAAATGATTTTTAAAATAGTTATGAATAAATTGATTTTGGAGTGCTTGAAGAGATGTAAAAAAGACAGCAGGTTTTTACAAGTACGTTTAAGTGTGGCATTGCATGGCAGACGGGTATCTATTTTAATAATATGAGTTTAATTTTAATAAAATTGAGGCATATTATAGTATTTGCTGTTTACATCAATATTGAAAATTAGAAAGTCGAAATTACCGAGCGCGAGTGAAATTCTATTTTCAAATACAATAATTTAAATAATTTCAAAAGAAATCAAAGAATTTAGTATTGTTTTATTTTTACACGATTTCAAGATAAAAAATTAAGCTGATTTCATATGGAAATTCCAACTTGTTACGGCAGATATTTTTAATTATGAATAATTATTTTTTTTACTTTTTCTATCTTAATTTCCTCATATAGATCGAGGTCGTATATTTTTTCACCAAGTTCCGTACGTAGATTATTCAATTCGCGAAATATAAATAGAACATATGAAAGAACGACAATTCCGTTCTATACGCGGTATAATAGAAAATCTATCCGACCGACCGAGCGTATATAATGCAGCACATACTTTCTAACGACCAAGAAGCCCAGTAAATGAAAAAAAAAAGAAAACCAGAGCAAATTTAAGGCATTTCAGCGGAGCGGAGCTATGAAGGGTTCGGCGCGCCGTCCACGGTTTGGCCCCCCTAATATGCTCGGGCTCGGCGCGGGCAAAAGTCGCGCACCGTCCGCCACCTTTCGCTGCGCCTGACCAGTAGCAGAGGACATTAATATTTCGCGGCGCAAACTCTCTCGCCGCTCCTCGTAAAAATTCGCGCCGTGCAGCGCCCGCGATCCGCGGGAATTCCAGACCCGCGGCGAAAACAACGATCGCGCCGTTTGCTTGGCCGTTTTCTTGGCCATTTATATTCCTCCACACATATTTCTCTATAGATCGCTCGGCGACTAGTCCCTACGCACGTATATACCATATATCTACTAGAGAAAGTCTCGAGAGTTTCGCGCTCGCTTGCTCCATTTACTACGATATTTCTCCGGTCTCGTCCGTCGTCGGGCCTGGGTCGCATGCATCCGCAGCATAAAGTCCACCTGGGCGCGCGCCTGGACGACAATATATAAGGATGTAATAATAATTACAACGCGCGGTTTAAATTACATACTTATAGCGCCGCGAATTTTCGTCCCGCCGCGCTCCTGGTCGGCGCTCACAGAGCGCGCGGTGGCCTCATTGAACAGGAACGCGTTTGCGAGGAGGTTCCAGAGATTTACGGTGCAAAAACAATATGTACTAGCTACCGTGTACATTAAAAAATAATCTTCCGTTTGGCTAGAAGTAGAATATAGGTCAGTGGCTTCATTTTTGTTTTATATGCCAGTATATAAAAGCAATTAAAGAACGCGATGCGGTTATCCGCTGCGGGCTTAGGAAAAGACACGTGAAATCATCTATGCGTACAAAAAAGTAACTTTTCAAAGGATTTTTCACGGATAGCGCTTTAGATGTGAAAAATGCTGGAACCTCCTTTTAAATGCTGATTAGAGTTTCGGTGATACGTATGTGTGTGTCTGTGTGTGTGTGTGTGTGTGTGTGTGTGTGTCAAGGGGGCCGATTAAAAAAAAAACAGAGACAGGAAAAGGAAACAACGAGAAGTCCACGCGTCGCGGGTCGACGACTCGCATCTACTTCGGCGCGCGCGCACGACAAAGACGCTCTCTGACCCCGTTCATATGATCTTATAGTGTCTGAACAGTCTAGAGTCTCGCTCTACTTTATAATCTATGCGGAGACGAAGGCGAGCGGGACGGTCGCCAGAGCCTGTTCCCCAACGACGTATTTTCTGATGATTCCCGAATTCGTTCCTTTCTTCTTGGCGAAACTTGGCGAAGTGTCCGGGACCTGCTCACGGCGCGATATATGCGGCGATATTTTGAGGGTCGCAGTACACGGGGTCGTATCGGTTTTGTATTCGAAACGGCGGCTTCTGTGCTAACTGTCCGTTTATACATAAGCCAGATAACTTTTAGAATTAAGTAGGATAACTTTCAGAATTGTGGAGGCTAAGCGGTAATAGAGCGGAGTAATTTCGCTTTTGATCGTGAAAGATGAGGTCAACGACCGTCTTTTCGATAATTTCAATGGACATTGTCGAAACGTGATTTGTTTTAAGCATTTGCTACAATCAAAAGAGTAAATATTATTATATATTAAGTATTATCTATGAAAAATTCATTTAAAATTCTAATATCCAAATTAATTAACTAATAATATTACTGTTAAAGAAAAAATAACTCATTAACACTGCGTTAATCCGTTAATATTTAGTTTTCATTTTATACTAGATCTATATCTGCGAAATAATAATATGTATTCTATTCATATGAATTTCCAAAGTGAGAGCTATAAATAACGTATATTTTGACTTTTACAATTAATTTAGAGTTTTAAAGAACAATATAATTTACAGTAATGCATAAATAAATCAATACGCTTAGTGTCATTTCGAATTCCTCTGTAGCACGAGATAATATACCATAAATTTGAACCAATAAATTTTTCGAATTTTGAAATATACCTCCGTGCACGACTAAAACAATAGTTAGGCCAAAAACTGTCTCAAGACCTCCACGATGCAATGCAAAGATTTAGTATACATTTGTTCCAGGAATCCAATTAAAAATTCTGCTACATAGTAACTAAAAACCGAGGAATATCGATAATTCTCATCAGTTCAGTTAATGAATACGCAATTAATAGAATTAGTCTTAAAGTACAAACTTGTGATTTAGATTTTCATAATGTAGACTTGATCTTAGTAGGAAATTTCAAATCTCTAAAACCATTTACTATCTCGAACTAATTTTAATAATTACGAACTTTTATGATAAGACGTATCCAATTACAAAAAATATGAAGATGCAGTGAAAAACAAAAAACATTTCTGACAGCAAAGTGTATGTACGCCTTAATGCATTCCATTATTTTACAGGTGAAGTAACACGGTTAACTCGCACCAAAATATTTTGAGTTATATGCTAACATTGCAGTGAGTGGTATGATTGGAATGAATTGCTATGTATCGAAAGACAGAAGGTGATTTTAGTTGTGTAAGAAACCTTCCTAATTTATGTTTTTACAAGAAGTCTGAGAGCGTGTGTCCAAAATGATTTATCTTAAATGTGCACGTCAATTTTACCATAATGATAAAATAAATATTGTATAATATGCCATAAATTTTTCATGAATTATTCGTAGAATTAAATATTTTATTTGTTTAAGAATTACAGGGTCTGCTAACTTCATATCGAATTAACAAACCTCCATTGAAATTATAGACCAAGACCGTGTTAGGATTTATTATTATTTTCGTTCCTTGTCTTAGAATGTTTCTTCCTGTTACATTTCATTACTAAAATTTTATTTTTGTATCATTAGTAAAGCTTCAGTTTACCTCAGTCAGTATTTTGACTTATTTATTTGATTTTCTATATTTATAAAAGTAGTTGACATAAAAAGTTGCGTTATTCAGCAAAATGATTGTTCTTCTTACTTTAGGTTTTGTAGATTATTTATGGTAAAAAAGAAATAAACTGTAGGTCCTGCTGCATGAATTTTGATCGATAATTCCAAGGTTATCTATGTCACAAAATCCGTTCAATGTTTACTAATTAAAACACACCCTCATCCTATAAGGATATTGATTTGAAAATTATATGTGCCAATTCAAATATAAAATTTTTGGAAACTTTGATGTAAAGTGCACTGGAAATATTGATATAAAAAAGTCAAAAATTTACTTAGATCAGGGCCGATATAAGTGGGGGACTAGGGAAGATTGCAGTTGTGCTCTTCTTTATTGGGTACAAAATGTGAAAGACTAGAATGAGAAACACCCATCTCGATGTACAATAATTGTTTTTTTTATGACTTTCCATGTAATAAACAAATTTTAGTATGAATTTCCCATGTTCTAAAAGTAGAATTTAAAAGTGCCTTATTAAAAAGTAATATTTAAGAATTTTTTGAGAAATAACCCTAATGTAATCTTCCAAAAGATTTGTCTACACGTTTGTCCAAATATTGGACAAACAGGTAGATATTTAAAAAAGAGAATTTATGAACATAAATATAGTTTACGTAGTTCACATATTACTTCTGGTTGAAAGAAGCATTGTTTAAAGTTTTTACATCCTTTTGATTTTGTGAATGTGGATATTTTGGAATTAGTAATAAGTACAAAAGGGAGAGTCTTGAAAGTATTAACATTCCGAGGAATCGAAATAATGTGAATTTAATGTTGGAGTCTGGTAAATTGAACAATATTTATCATTCCTTATTAAATTGATTGGTTTTGAACAATTTGTGTAGAGGGGGAATTTAGATTTAATTTTCTAAATTTGGTAGTGGGGATAAAGTATATATAGATTAGAATATAAGGTTTAGTTTAGTCCCTGATGAGGAGCCGTAGCGAGCTCGGAACATTGGTCTGGATCTTCAATTAGGTAAGGGTGGTGGGGACAGCCAGATTGAACTTTACTAACGAAAATTTTTTTCAGCTAATATTTTATTTTCAGATTAGTCTACGTGGGTGAATATAAACAAGGACAGTCTGACTGTCATTATAATTTTTAATTTTTAATTTTTAATTTTTAATTTTTATTTTTATTTTTATTATTTTTGTATATTGATGTATTAATATTAATATAAATATGTATTGATATTATTACGTATTATTTTTGATTAATTTAATTAGACTGTAAGACCAATGGAAATATTTATTAATTTATTAATATTGAAGAACTGATAAGTTAAATGATGATAATTTACTCAATAATTAAAAATTTCGCTTACTTGACTCTGGGGAGTATCAGCGGAATCCAAAGTCGCTTACAGTATTATGAAAAATATTTGATACTTAATTTATGAAAAATTTTTTCAAAACATCTTGTGTATTAGATCAAGTATGTTTTAACACGTATAATATGTAGATGTATAGATTAGTAAGTATTCTTGTAATAAAATCTCAACCCAGTAATTATATTATAACAATGTTTATGATAAATAATATAAAATTCATTAAAAAATATATTAATTTATAATCCAAATTGGAACTTTATTTCAAATTTTTAAAATACAGAATTTTCTAGGTAGGCGTCCACCAAAATCAGCCTAGGGCGTCACTGCAGCTTAATCCAGCACTGATGCATGAACAGTAGTGTTTAATTCGAAACTTAATAAATAATAAATTATTTTAGTTATCTTAAGATCCTACTGATTTAATAATTTCAATAAAGAGGATATTTGTTGAATAGATAAGCATATTTTACTATATAATTAACACCTTCTGTAAGATAATTCTTTTTAATTGTATAATATAAATATTTTCGCTTTTTTTGGAAAGTAATAAAATTTTTACATTACAGTTAAGACTTTTTTAAAAACTTTAAGAATAATGAATTCTCTATGATTCCATTGCTCAAATAGAATTTTAGACCGAAAATATAACAAGTATCTTTCGATTATTTTCTCCAAAGTTAAGCTTGTTTGTTTATGTCATAATCAGAGAAAAAATGCATTCAACACATTGTAGAAGGTTATACTGTGAGTGAGGATAATTAGGTTTGAAATATATTGAAAACAACTTTAATAATCATATATTACAGGCTATGAAGTAATATGTATTTAAAATTAACATAGTAAATTGCAAGAGAAATGCAAGTAATGGCATTATGTAACGCTAAAATCTTTCAGTTGCTGTACATAAGACCATGCCATTTTAGAGTGTTAATGAATTAAATATTATATATTATATATGTATAATTATACTGTTAATGTTATTGTTTTATAGTACAAAAATTTAATAGTATCCCGACTTAAACCATACATTTTAAATTAGTATAACATTATCTTCTTCCATCCTATATTTCATTTTGTTGATGTACGCAGTTTTCTAGAAAAATTCTAGAAATCGTAATTTACGTTTTACGGCAAATTATCTAATATAATAAATGGATGGTCAGATGTAAATATGGGCTTATCGTGTATAAAAGTGGTGAAAAAAACATTTGCAAAGATTTTCGACGACCGCTGTAGAAACGCAGTTGACAAATATACTAACGGGGCATTAGCTGATCGATTTACCTTCTTCATTCCTTTCACTTGTAATTGATTTATCAGCGTCATTAATCACGATGGACCCGTCCTAGGCATTAAATTTTCCAGCGAGCCGCAAAAAAATGAAGAAAATATTTCGCTATTTCAATTACTCCCGCGAGATTTTTTCTCTCTATTGCCTCATCGTTATTCTAATTTGCAGTAATATTATTAAATAATATAATCTAAAGTTTTTAAAATAATACTACAATATAGTAATAAAATATGCGTAAAATATAAATCTATGTTGCTACTGATAATAAATTTGTCAGTTTAAATTCCATAAGTATTAGTGACGAATGCATTTTTTACACTATTTTTTTGTAATTCAAATACAAAGACAATTAGTTATTTCTCTTCGCTTTTATTACTGTTCTTCGATGCTTCAGTTATGAATTTAATAATATGCACAAATAAAAATTTTTGCGACTTTCTACAAATTTACCGTTCTACAACGGATTTAGCCATAAAATTAAATCTGTAAATATCAAACTCTTTTAGCAATGTTACGCTACTGAATTCTTTGATACACCATATTATATTGTACTATTATATGATTAGATATTGAACGGAGAAAAGCTTTTCACTTTTTAAATGTCTATTTGTCGCTGAACATTCAAAATGATGGTAAGCTTATCAAATGGGCGAAAGTGATTGTGCTAAATCGATTTTCAGCGGCTTTGTCTCCGTTTTCTTTTCTATCTCTCTCCACCACGTATTGCATTAATTTCTATATGTAAGAGTCTTAGTAAGTTATAGGTTCTCTGTTCGTTCTGTAAAAGGTCGCGTAGGCCGGCGGGCACCGAACACGTGCAAAGAATGCGCACTATCGGAATATCTTTATATAACCAACGTCTTTAGATAATGACAATAATTGGTAACGACGGATTTGTGCGAAGAGCAGATGTGACACGCGCGTACAACCTTAGAATGCAACGCTCGATTTAGACCTCTCGGGAAAAATTAATCAATATATATATATATATATATATATATAGAGTTTTATGTTAAAATATTGAATATAATCCTGAAATGATTTTGGAATTTTCCAAAAAAAGCTTTTCGATATATAATATTTTTATGAATTTAAATTATATTATTTTGACAAAATAACTTTTGCGGATTATAATTGAAAAATTAAAACAGTTTTTCACGTTTAATTAATTTAATAAAGTTTGTACGAATGTAGAATAAACGCATAATAAGTTCAACGTAACTTTTCTTCTTATAAAAAAAAAAACCTTGTTCCTTTATTTTTTTCGATGACGGATATGGACTTGTTTTATGTTTGGTCAGGTTTATTAAACAAGGCCCGCAATTAATGTATTTGTTACTGTTGAATCGAAGCACACGGATCTGTTATCAATGCTACTGAAAAATTTATCACTGCCTCTGTATAAAGTAGAGTACGCGACATCGTCTCATTTTTTTTTCTTATATACGTCTTCATTTAAAGCATACAATCTTATCTGGCTATTGTATATCAGGCAGTAAAATTCAAGAAGTGTAAAATTGATTTATACCTCCTATTAATGCTTTACGACTCTAAATATTCAATTATTTTCTCCGCGTATATATTACTTAAAAAAAGGAGACTTTTTTATCAAGCGCGCAGCACTTATTTTATACTTTCCGCTCGTCTACTAGGACTATACTAGATGTTATTAATTATTTACCGAGGTATTGTTAATTTTCGCAATAATGGATAGCTCTACCCAATATAAGGCGTTAATGAATATAATTTGATTCGCAAAAGAATTAAAGTTTGGTAATCTTTAAAATTTTACTCCGATCGTACGAGTAGAGGGGGCACCATAGGAATCTTAAAGATTACTCGAATAAGGCCGCAATTATAATTTGAAAATAACGAGTTATAAATGGATTTTTAATATCCGGAGTCACTCGTTATACTCGATAGTTTTTACGCGAATCGTATAATCGCTCTTGAACTAGTGGCAGTTAGTGACTATCGGTTGCGAATTTCTCCAAAGGGGTTTAGCGGCGGCACCAAGTGCGCTCAACTCGTCGCCGTTGTAGGCGCATAATTCGTCGTGGTCAGGTGCCAAATTACAGCAGCGCGGCCGGTCGCGCGACGCGATCTATTTACAAACATCGACGAGAGCGCTCGAGCCACGAGCCCCGCGCGGCGCCGAATCGCCGCGTCATCAGTGACTCGCGACCGCCGATCGCGCGCATACCCCGCAGGCGCCGCTCTGTGCTATAAGTGATAGAGTGACATTATATATAGGTTCAGGTGCACGTATAGATACGCGTACACAGCGGCAAATAACAAAGGTCGCGTCTCGCCGCGACATATAGTAGGTCGGAAGCCGATCTCGACGCCGCTACCTCCTGCACCCGCCGTCGCGGGTGCGCGCGGCGCGCGGGCAGATTCGAATGCATCGAGGCGCGCTGCTGCCGCCACCACCGCCGCCGCCGCCGCCGCTCGCTCGCCTGCAGCGCTGCGCCGTGCTGCAGGAGCGGAGCGCGCGTGGCCGCTCTCGTCTCCTGCGCGCGCCCCCCTTGGGCCCGGTATACTTATAGAGGTGAGCGCGTCACGGGCCGATCCAGTCTCTCTCGGCTTATTGCGCCCGACGAACGATCCGGGGTGTACATATAGATTTAGGTACACGTACCCTCACCCGCACCCACACCCGCACCCACACCCACACACGTACTGCCAAAGTGCCCGCCGCTTCGCGCACCAGCTCGCCGATCGCCTGTAAATCGTACAACGTCGTTGTCCGCGTTGTCGAATTAACGACGCGCTGCTCTTCGCCGCCGTGCCTGTCCGCCAGTGTACCGCGAGCGGGAAGAGGGCCGGAGCCGATTTCGGGAGTGCGCCGAGCGCGCATCGACCGATCGCCGCGCCAGCCTGCAGCTGCTGTCCGGGAGCCGATCGACGAGCCATCGCTGGTCGACTGGAGCGGGACGCAAATCGATTTTTCTTTCTCGATGCACAGAGGTTTGCTTCGACGACGGTTCTTCTTTCGTTATACGTATAGCTTTTTGGCAAGTGGAGTATAACGACGCTTGGAAGTTTTATGGTGAATTTTATCGTTTCTGGAGCAAAAGTGACAAAGTAGAAAATGTGCCGGCTTTTTTTTATCAACCAGGATTCATGAGAATAAGAGTATCTTCTTATCAATATACCTTAATATCATAAAAGAATATTATTCATTTCGGGATTAAAAAAATCCGTTAATTTTTTCATCGAATAGTCTTTAAAATTGAATTAGGGATAATCAATTAAGTAACTATACATGATTTGAGAATGGAAAATCTCTAATAAATAGCGAGTAGTTCATTTAACACATGGCTGATTTAATTAGGATATTAAGTTTAATTAAAAATTTTCAATTGATTTAAAGTGTAATAACGTTAAGACTTTATTGTTACCCTCGAGATTAATCCGTTAAATTTCTGTTGTTATGCAATAAATACGTTTGTAAAGATGAAAAATAAAATGACATAAATAAATAAATAAATAAATAACAAAATTGATAAATAATCACGGGTTAATTATTTATAAAACTATATTAGTTAAATTATAACTTTCGGTGTTTCTTCTGAAAAATTTAACACAATATTTTAAAAAGGAAATGTCATTAATTATTTGTCAATGTCTAATATTCATATAGAAAATACAGTTATTATAATTATAAAATATAATTATTATTATTATTATATTAAATCAAATGATGAATCGTCTTATATACTTGTTAATGAAAATTATTTTAATGAATAAATGATATTAAATAAATTAAAAACACTTGACAAAATTTAAGAATGAAAAATGTTATGATAACAATCTTTTTTCTGAAACGTTCCAAGTAGTGCATATATATCCCTTAATAATATCATTATCTAAAAAATGTATTTTTAAAGATAAAAAGAAATTAACATTTTACAAATCATAATTAAAATTTAAAATGATTTAGTACAATGCCTTATATTTATACATTGAAATCAGTCTAAAAATAGTCAGTATAGTTCTATATTTCAATAAATTAAATATATTAAATTCAAAGATAAGATATAATAAGCAGAGTATCTTATAAATAATACTTTTCTTTTATAACAACTCTTTTTTGGATAGCCTCAAACATTTAAAAACATTTTTATTCGACAGTAATGAAGCATTTTTTATATCTGATGATTTATATTTCTTAAAATTTAGATAGAAATTTATGAAACTAACAATAATGTTAATAAAATAATACAACAATAATAATAATAAAACAAATCAAGATTATCTACTGTCAATATTCTATTAATATTTTTGTAATTTTTACAATTTAGGTTATCATTCACTATGGATTAAATCATTGGATTCTTTAAAAATCGATGCTAATGTTTATTCATTGTCAGAAACGATAAAATATAACTGTTTGCAAGTAGTTGGTTCTATTGAAATTTTTTTACAAAAGTAGACGTAAAAGTTAATAGCTTTAATTAAAATTAAAAATCCAACATGCAATAAGACAGACCTTAGTTTACGATATGTTTTACGAAATTAGATTTATTAGAATCCTTTAAATTTTTTAATAAATCTTAAAGGATGCGGTATGTTTAAACTTGTTTTTAAATTAAAATTTAATCATTGTCGCATTGAAGGAAGCGATTGCTTCGCAGTCACCAGACAATGGCTCGCGTGTTGTTAGATGTACTGTTTGTTGATACATATCTTCTTATGTCACGACGTGAAAGCTAATTGAGCTGCTTGAAATAAAACTTGAAGCATGACCAACAGTTTCGAGTCAGAGCCGATTATCGAATGAGAGAGGAACAAATTGCAATATCGATCGAATTTCTTGCGCCAGATATACTCCATCTTGCCGATAATTTAATCGTTGATTATAATATGTGTATGTATGTATATATATGATTGATAGGAGGCGATCATAAAATGGAGCAGGGTGGCGGTATCTCAATTATATCGCCGTCGAGCCTCACGGATCATTCCGTGGGTAAGGTGAAAAGCAACGGATTGGCTTCGAGCACCGCCAGCAGATTCATGACCGCTAAGGAAAAGTTGCGCGTCCCATGTGAGTAACATTCGATACGCGTCTGTTTACACGTTTTGCATATTTATCGGACTCCATCCTTTCTCTATTATATCCGACTTCTCGGCGTTTTTACGCGAACGATAAGTTGATCGCTGAGCACTAATCAGTAGCCGTTCGGCATTTTTATTGATGAACTTACTATGGCGATATACTAGTACAGCTTTTCAACAAGTATACATTTTTCGTTCATTTTGAATAAACAATAACCATCATAATAAGAAATTCAATTAAACGGAAAAACCTGCTATTAATAACAAATTCGAGAATAGCATTTCTTTCGAGTATTTTAATAACAATTCTACACACACACACACACACACACACACACACACACATATATATATAAAAGTATGATTATCACGTTTTTTTTATTGAACAATGTTTTGATATTGTATTGATTACGATATTGATTGCTCTTGAAATAATGATAAATGTTATGTGAAAGGTCTACACAATTCAGTGCTCGAACAATTAAAGCTAATACAAATAATAGTTTATGCGACGAGGATTATAAATGATTTTTATTGCTATAAATAAAATTATTAAGGAACAGACAACTATATCTTTTATGTATTTTTTCAAGATTATGTAAGACGTATGCAAAAAGGTACATTGTATATCGGGCAAAAAGATATATTGTTATGTTTGTCTGTCAGCCTGTTGATTGTTATTTCTGAACATACCTTTTTATGTATTTTACGCTCAACCCTTGGAATGATGAAATGCTAATTTTTTGGTATCTCGGACAAATACTTTCATTGTGCTAAAAATTAAAAGCTAAGTGTGGATTTCGTTAGACTAAATAAAAAGTAATCATACATTAATATTTAATGTAAGATAATTGTTTTGAGCGGCATAGTAATTCATTATTTGTATTTTTATTATTATTAGTAGTAATTCATTATTTGTAATTTATATTTAAAAATTTTTAAAAATACCGTTGCTTTAATAAATTTTTCTAAAAATCTGATGCCATTGGATCTTTTAAAGTATTTTCTTCAGCGTTGTATATGCTGCATAGTATATGCAGTAAGATGTAACTAAGTAAACAAATTTTTGGAGGATATTTATTTGGAATTTTTTCATTTCTTTAAATTTATAAATATTAAGAGCTGTCATTTTTTAGAGTTTATTTAGTAAAAATAGTTTTTATTGAAAGCAGTTTTGAATCTTTTCTTCTTTTAATTAAATTTGGTTACGTAATTTAGATAGCATTCATAAATTATCATCAATTAGATCATCGTACCTTCTCGATAAATGTATAAGATTCTAATTTAAAGATAACAATTGCTACCGTAATGTTTCTAATATTTTATAATATTTAATCATATAAATTCTATTTTTATAAGCTTATACTATAGCAATAAATATTTTATTGGATAGTTTTAATAAAGTATTTTCAATTCTATATATCCATATCGATAAATAATACTAGAAAAAATTGAGACTTCTTGTATTTGTAATTATTTATTACGAAAATATGTGCAAAAACAAATCGGTAGGTAAATGTTAATTCAAAAAATTAATATTATTTTTCCTTGAATTTAGCTTTCATTAAACTTATATTAAAATTTTGTAGTATCGAGTAATTATAATTTTTTTAGTTCATAGTTATACATATTATTCGTACATTAAGTAATGAATACATTTTTACTCGAAGAATTCTTAACATGTCTCAATAGCATCAATGATAATTCTGTAATAATATTGATGCAAAATAAAAGAAATGGATTTTTCAGGATGCAATTATTTTTATTTTGTTTAATATTATGACTTAACAAAGCAAATACGCGGAACTTTTACCTTTATATAGTAGTTATAATTTTCATTGTGGAAAGTATAGAATGAACTTTAAACGCTATTAATCGACGAAAGCATTGCGCGAGCAATCGAACGGCTATAAAGTAATCGATTTCTTAATATTATCCAATACTTTTTTTCGCTATGCTCGTGCATAGAAATAGCTAAATGCTTACTAGAGTAGTCGTATATATAATAATTTTGAAATGATGTAAACAACAAAACGCCTAAAGTTACCGATAAATTTATACTGCTAATCGCGACTGATCGTTACTAGCTGTTCTTTCAACTTTAGTTGTAAACACAATTAAAGCCGAAAGTTCCTGAAAAATTTATTATAAGGAAGAATATTGTTTTGAAATCTTATTAAAATAATTGTTTCCGATTTCTCGTAAGCCTGGAACATGCTAATTTTTAAAAAATTTCAAGAAATTACAAAATTACAAAGTGTGTTTTTAATAAATAACAGAGGTTGGAAATTTTAAAAATGACATCCTATACATGCATTATAGGAAAGAGCTTAGAAGAACGAGTTTAAAGAAATTTTTTCCTCAGAGGACTTTCTAAACGTATGCTACTTTTATCAGACAAGGTTATTATGATAACGAGCTCGCATTATCGGCTCTAACAAAAACGAATGGCTTCGTTAGCCCGAAAAGCCCTCTCTTATGTTAATATCCAGTTAAAACGCGGAGACCGGAAGAGCGAAAACTATATAATCGCGCACGAAGAAACCGATCTAGATATCAGAAATACGGGCGGCCCGATAATTTTGGAAAGTGTCCGAGAGGGGCTCGCGCGAAAACTCGCGCGAATTAGGACGGGCGAGCGGTAGTAAGTATGAGAATTTCCGCGGGAAGAAATCGACCGTTCCGCCGGTTTCTCTCAGGGTGGCGTGGTGGCGAAAGACTATAAAAGAAGGATTTTATAATATGGTTTTGGCGATGAACTGCGCATGCGTCACTGGCCCATTCGATAACATTTTTACACTTCGACCGCGGCCAAACTTTATGACAGCTCCACTGCAAGGATCCATTACTATGAACGATTCTGCGGCCCACTTATAGATTTTTATCGATATATGTATAGCTTAATCAGATTGAAACTATATTAAGTTTATAGAATTTTTTTATACGAGAATTATCGAATAATTTTGCGAATAACCTACTTATCAAAAATGGAGAATTAAGTTTAAAACTATCCTACACGAGTGGTTCTTCTCTAATTATATATACGTATATGGGAAATAATATACTTTTCTTCATATAATTTCAATTTTCCCCTAAAAGAGTCTAGTGAAGTTGTATTTCTTTTTTTTATTTCAATTTATGAATTAGAAACTTCTTCTCTGGTAAATGAACCATTGGATTTCGACAGTACAGAGGAGAATTTAACATGTCACTTAGAAAAATTGCCGCAAGGACTTGAGTAAAAAGGATCAAATTTCACGTTTTTTCAAATGCTGTTGTTTCTTGTAAAAAAACGGGCGCCCCAATAATTTTTTTATCGTTTCACCGATTGCGCTTTCAGAATTTCATTTTTATCCTTTATTTTTCAATTCTCGCGCATCTCGTCAAATGGCGAAGCCATTTTAAAAAGATTCGCATAAGATTAGAAGTACATAGTGACAATCACACGATGGAACGGCGAGGCAGTCGCGCGCGCCGCGTTCGCACGTGTTCCTCGTGTCAAGCTCGTATCTTGAAATATCGAATTCTGCAGAAACAGTCAATCCGCGAGAAAATAGCTGATTTCATTATGGATATATGCAATCTCGTTTGAAATCTTTGGAAAATCATCAGAACTCTGCGAGCTCAGCCGAACCCT
This sequence comes from Sycobia sp. Sy_11, assembly GCA_018907035.1. Lineage (NCBI taxonomy): Eukaryota > Metazoa > Arthropoda > Insecta > Hymenoptera > Epichrysomallidae > Sycobia > Sycobia sp. Sy_11. The sequence goes on from JACCIC010000143.1 coordinate 440,398, forward strand.
TTTGAAACCTCGTTCCAATTTTGCGAACTCTATGAGAACTCGATGGATCTCTGCTAGACCATCCAAAATCGTTACGTCAATTCAAATTTTGTAAACTTATATGAACACTGTAAATATGCTATAACACTTGCGCTATCGTATTAGAGTTTATTAGTACTCTTAAATTGTAAATTAAAAACTTCCATCTTAAGTTATATGCGCGACATAGCTTGCTGGATTCCATTTCTGGCGAGAGCAGTGCCCAGATTTGAAACATTGGAGAACACACATCCATCCACAGGTCATACACACACACACACGCGCGCGCGCACACACACATACACACACACATACACACGCGCGCGCGCGCGCGCACACGCACACACACACACACCTTTATAAAGTACTCTTTTACTACTTACAATTTGTAATTTGAAGAAAAATATGAAAATGCACCTTAACAACATTTTATTTTGAACAAATATTCTTATATTATATTATCAAAAATATTAAATTTCACTGTTAAAAAAATATGGTTATAATAATAGATATTTGGAATTTTTTCGTTTCATTAAAAAAAAAAACATTTTTCCTACCAATTGTTAAAAATGTAAATCTTCAAGTCGAAAAATTCATCATAACTTTAGTCTTGGCAAAATTTCAGATAGAAGTTGCCGTCATTTAAGCATCCGACAAGAATATATGATGTTATTTAGACACGTTTAACTTTCTAGTTCCTATATTTTTCTCTCTAATTATCACATACAAAAAATCTCTTTTCCACTTGTTACTTTGATTTTACTCGTTTTTTAGTTTTACTGTTTTCGTTTTTTCTTAAGTGTACGGAAAGGTGAAATTTTCTACACAATTAGATGCGTGGCTTAGTTATTTTCCAAAATAGTGGGTCTCACTCAACTGAATTCTAGTTTGATGACTAAGATAAAATCGGAAAATAAATGTCTCAAATGCGGACTTTCTTCAAAAATTGTCTTCATATTCTCTACTCGCAATTAATCTTCTAAAAGTTTACATTACAAATATTATTTCACTATTATTAAATGTGAAGTTATCTTTTCATCAAATTGCTCGTTTGGAAGCTCAAAAATCAATATTTCTGTTAGCTTTCAATATCTATACCAATGAGGTTTATTTATTTGGAAAGTAAGATGATTTGTTTGGGCCTTCGTGCGATTTTATAAACTTCCATATTGATTTTAAATTGATTAAAAGTTGGTTTGAAATGACTTAAAGTACTATTATTCCTCATAAAATATCCAGTTATTTCAGCCTATATTTCATTTATTTCAAATGATTTAAAGTGATTGCTATAATTTCAAATTAGAAAACAAATTGATTGCATATCATTCAATGAATTTCATAATGAAGCGTTGGTAGAACCACAATGATTTCGCAGAGTGAAAAGCCCTTCGATATTTCATTTTGTTACAAAAATGATTTAGTGCTAGTAGTACTTTATAAAAAATATTTCTGTCCGTAAATAATTGGATCAATCCGAAAGCCGACTGAATTTCTTTTATGCTCAAACTTAATTAATTTGTACCTGAAAAAAGTCTTAGAATTCCTAAAAGTTTTCGTAAGGCCGGTTCCATTGTTCGTTCTATTAGGAGTCGAATTAAGAATCGAGAAATATTTAGAATTGGTAACTTGAACTTAATGAGCTATATTAAATAATTTTTCTCGTTCACCAAGAATAAATTTTAATTGCAAATGAATGGTATTATTTACAAATGCCAATTTCATACTATTATCATTATAAATATGTTATCTGAAAATATATATAATTACAAAGGTATCGCTGTAAATGATACCTTTGTACCTATTGATGAGTCAAATGTTGTTTATATTTTTTCCGCCGTTTCGATAACTTGGTTGGTTATTGAAAATCTTCAAAAATAACCAGCAATATAAAAAATACTGTTTTAAAAATTATGTTTATTGTTACCAGTGGAAAATGGAAATATAAAAATACAAACTATAAAAGTTATATTTCCATTTTCCACTGGTAACAATAATCATAATTTTTAGTAAAGTGTTTTTTATTATTGTAATTTTTTTTGACACTCTTAGATCCTGCCCCTAATATACTTATTGACATGTTATATTCGCAAATATTATTGGCTGTCTTGAAAGGATAATGAAGGATAATGAACCAAGTTATCAAAATATGGGTAAAAATATCAACAATATTTTACTTATTTACATCGATAACTTTACTTGCATTAATAACTTAAGGGAAAGAAATACAGAAGTTTAGCAATAAGTAGAATTAAAATAATGAAAATCTTTATCATTCCAGTAATGGTGTATTAATTTTCAATGTTTATTATGAATGATAATGTACTTCTACCTTGACTTTTATTTAATATCACAATTATACTGCATTGCTATAAATAAATATAATATTTAACAAAGTAAGTAAGATATATCGTCCTTTAGTATTATTTAAAATAGAAATGTTATTCAAAACAACGAAATCGAACAAAAACATCGATGAAAATATTTATTGACTGACAGGCGAGGCCTACCTCATTGTCTTACTAAAGAATCCAGGTTGGTAGTCTTAAAACGAATCATTCAAGTTCACATAGAGGGATCTCGCGCTGCAGGTTATCCACTATAGCATCGGCATACAGGTTTAGCATTGTATCGGTAGCGAATGAATATTTTTATCGATATTATAGTTGAAACTTTATCTAATATTAAAACGTAATATTTTTAAATTAGTTTCTATAGATTTCTAACTAAGCGATTATAAATTGAATCCATTAAATTGAAGATAATATTACAAATTTTAATTAGATTAATATTTTCACTGTCACAGAAAGAATATTTTTAATTAATTCAAGATAAAGAGTGATATTTAAAAAAACCTTCAATTACGCTCCTTCTTGCAACTTGTATAAAAGGATCTCAACATATAGTTTTCTTGAAAAATGCCGGTTTTTATAACATGGAATATATAATAGATCACGATGAATTGCTTTCTCTGTCATTCTTGCACTATTAATTTAACAAATTTAAATCAGCTCAAATATCCCTGCACTATTTTACTTTACTTAATTCACTAATTATAGAAATTGTTTTAACTTTATCATAGAATTTACTTTACATATTGTATGAATTTCATTTTAATTTTCAGCTCTTGCATAAAAAGTAAGTTTTTTCTCCAAGTCTTAGAAAAATTATCGTCGATGAAACGGTAATTATCGTCGAAAGTCGAGAAAATTTAAAGAAAGGAGACAAATTTTTTTGAAAAAATTTTTTCGGAAAATCAACAGTAAATAGAAAGCAATTTAAAATTTTAATAGTTGTAACACAATTAGCAATTTGATGGTATTAATTAAAATAAATTCAAAACGGCCTGCAAAACTATTTTATAATAAAATATATCGAACAAATTAAGCAATACAGTAGAAGATAAAATATATCATACAATGTTAAATAGCCAGGACAATAATAATACAGAAGAATAGGTAGTTGTGCAGCTTAAGTACTCTCCGCGATTTAATTGTCGGACAATTTAAACTTCGACATAGTTTATATTTCAATGAGCATAGATGATTTTCGTGTTGATTTGCGCTGAATTGATTTTCAGTTTAGTCCATACGTATATCTCATATATTTCGAATAATAAATGAATCGATCATAATTCGTCAACGGTGACCAAATTTGGCACAAGATTCTGCATATCAAATGCAATATACATATATACACACATATATATATATATATATATATATATATATATATATATATTCACACAGATAGTGAGCATGTGATACTATTTTAAATAACATAAGGTCTGCTATTATAGATAGGCCACATTGATACACAGCCACATTGATAGGCCACATTGAGCCACACGAATGTAGCTCCATCTTCACTGATTTCTTAATTCAGCTATTATATAGATGCATTTATTATATCGGCGAAAGAATTAAATTCTTTACACACGCACGCGAGGCCTTCGAGCGGTTTATTTTAATGCACGCTCTGACGGGTGATACACGTGTCGTTAACGTAGATATTTATGAACTTGGGCGCATTAACTTATGCAGTGAGATCGTTAGAAATTTATATCGATTAAAAGTAAAAGATTTTTTGACGGAAAGTACTATGAGCGAAAGAAAAGGTTAATGAAAAAGAGGCCGTACAGCTGACAGGAAAAGGACAATTTATTAAAATTCAGATTTATGCCAAACATCAGATAACTATGCGACGGGATTCATTTTAGCAAATAATTTTTTCATATATGTAAATATATTGTTAACCTACGTATGAATAATATTTAAAAGCATTTGTTCCAAATGATTTTTATTTAGCGGTATAAGTTGGTTTTCTTTCTGAAATTTATACATAAACTACAATGATTCTATAAATTTCTCCGCTTCTTAAAATAGTTATTAGTTTTTTGTAATTATATTATATTAAATGAACGCTTTCGCGTAAATAGTTTTAGAATCCACTGAAGCGGTCCAATGAACAAACTTTTATTATATTTGTCCTGCATTTCATCAATTGAGCATATAATACGAGGATTGAATAAAGTATTGTATTTTGAGTTTATTCGAATCGGTCTCTAGAAGGTGTCTTGAATATTTTATCTAAATATAATCTATAATTTTCAGTTTAATATTAAAGTCGAATTTTAATTACAGTAATGTAAATAGAAACTATATAATACAATACAATCGTGTTCATATAATTTATTTTCATTCTTTTATATAAAAGAAAATTTATAATATCAAGAAATGTAAGTTTAAAAATAATTTATTTTTTCGAAAAAAGCATAATGTTTTTAATATTATTTAACGTTGGTCTATTTATACTTAGAATGTGATGATTTTGTGATATTATTTGGCGATAGAGTCCTATGATTTGCTTATAAACAAAGCTTTTAAATCAAATTACAAATAAATAAAAAACTGTTCATAATAAAGATTAAATTTAAATATTCTTTTCCTTCAAACGACTCCTTAAAAATTTAATCAGATCCAGAATTAACCGATATCAAAATTTTATAGATACATTAACAATTAGATTATTGTCCCAAAGTAATTGAAGAATAATTACGAAAGCCTATTTATAAAAAGAAAAAAGAAAATATATTTTTTGATAAATATCAGAGATAATAAAACTTACGAGCCCAACGAGTGCAAAGATTATGTTTGATCTTATGAATCGTGTCCGTATCTGATATTATGAGAGTTTCAGAGCAAATGATACCAAAATAATTTTTCATACTGTCACTTTTATAATTAGAAACTACTACAGTAGCCTTCGTACAATAATTGTAAGCCATAAACTATTAAATCATCAAACGTAGGTACAGAGAATGTTGAGTATATAAATTGCTACTCTGTACATCTTCTTTGATAAATACTCGTTATTGTTATTTTAATCGTCGAAGAAGAAAATTATATTACAACTCATACGTAAGCATGTATTCCCTCGATAATAAAAGTATTAAGAAGATTATTTATTACGCGTGTATTTATCCAGCTGTTGACAGGATTGTCAAGGCATCGCGCGTCGTTGCAAAGTCTCGGTATCATAAATTTTTTCAAGTTATAAAATTGCGATTAACTGTACATATATATATATATATATATATATATATATATATATATATATATATATATATATATATGTACATATATATAATATAATTTTATATGATAAAATCTAGGTTTATCTCTTATGATTTATTCTTATATTAATTCTTATGAAGTTTATCTCTTATGTACATTCCTTTCAATGGTTTTCCCTTTGTTGTACGTATATCGCAAGAATTCTAATAGATTTTTGCAAAATCCGCAATTGCGTGCTTGCGGATCGGAAGTACTGGTAATCAGGACCGGATGGACACTGGTCAGGGTCCCATAGATTTTTCCACAAGAAATGGATTACTTAAAAAGTAATTAAGTAAAAAAACGAGAATCGTTCGTCATTGATCGAAAATCGGCTTCCCCGACTCGCGGACTACTTTTGCCGGCGCCTCTCGGGATCGGCCGCTCCCGCCTGCAGCTCGCTCCCAACCTCCTCCCCCGTCTTCTCCAATTCTCTGGGGCTTTCTTCCCTGCCCGTTCCGCCCGCGTATTATACGCGGAGGCCGCTTCGTATTGTTCGGAGCGCCGATTTTTGCGGCGGGCCACCGCGCGGCGCTTCTATACCGCATTGCGGCGATTGCGAAACGATTCGTTGCCGCGCCCGCGGCCCCGCCGATGCATAAGCGGTAGTTTTCGCCGCGCTCCCGGCGTTCTTCTCGCCTGGTTTGCGCGGTACGGGCAAAATTGCGCGAGCCGGCGCGACGCGGGCGGTGGCTTTTGCGCTGACTGGGTCCCGCTCCTGGAAAGAACGCGCCGGTGTCATTTGAGCCATTCGAAAATGTTGCGAATGCAATACGAGCTCTGAAACTACGGCTTCAACCCGTCAATTGCGAGACAATTTGTTTTATATTTACAGATCTCGACAGATACCGAGCGGTATTTTTACGGTTGACTTTACTAAATTCCAGCAATGTTGCGAAAACTTCCGAATAGAAGAAAAACGTAAACGTAAATGACCGAATGCCGCTGGTCTTATTAGATTGAAAGTAAATGCGTTTTAAGTAGGTTAGAACGTAACGATACTTTAACACGGATGTTCTCCGCAAGAACGACTTGGCTAAATTCAACCTCTAATTTTACACTTTCTAATTACGAGTTTATGAAAACTATTATTAAATCGAGATATCATAATTACATTGTATTTTGTTTATTTAACACCGTGAGGTAAATACAGATGGCTGTAGTGTGCATAAATTGGCGTTACGCAGGATTTTGTCGAAAACCTGTAAAGTCGACCAGATTGTAGCAATATCTATATGTATATAGCAGCCGGTAAAAGCACTAGCCATTTTTTTACCAACGCGAAATATACTTTCATGTTTATTGGCAAAAAATGGTGTTTTTATAAATGGCTATTTTCTTTGTCCAGAGAGATATGGATTCGTGAACTTTAGAAAGTTACTCACTTATTAATGTATAGCACTTTCTACCGTGATGAAAATATTTACCAATTCAGTTGGAAAAATCGAATAGGTCTAATATGCCGTCTACTAGTTCGCTTCGGAAGATTTTACTCCTCTGTGTTTCGAATTATTTTCCAAATAGTGTAGTCCAAGCAGTCGAGGTGCATACATTTTCATGTTTTATAGCGATAAATCGGCTCTTCTAATGTCACTTTTTTTGTCGCGATAAACCGCTCTACCGTCTTCTTATACATTACTGAATCGGGAATTATTTAGATTTTCGAGAATGACACTAGAATTAATGGGCGGCATACGTTGATATTACTGTGTTCTACATGTATGCATCAAGTTTAAAAAAATAAGAATCATAAAAATAGATGTAAAATTGCTCAAAATAAATTCGAGAATTTTTTATAATGATTTAAATATTTAATTATTAGATCATCCAAGTCGAGGAGTGTAAAGTGCTTTTCTTACTTTTATCAAATTGTATTTAATTATTGGAATATTATACATTTCTTAAGAATTATTTAGTATAACTGTCTGCATTTCATTGAAATACTTTGTTGACCAGACCGAAGTACTCCGCAGTTTTACGCGCATTTTTAAGTACTAAAAATAGACGAATACTTAATAATTACTAATCATTAAATATTGATATAATTTTAATTCAACGCACATTTTCGTTTTCTTAAGAGCTGCATGTGCTATTTCTGCTCAATATACTTAAGTATTTGATTTGTATAAATAATTCGAAGTTAGGTCATCGTTCATTAACCATAATACATTACCATTAAATTTATTATTTGGCCTTATAAATATACATTTATAAATATCAATTCTTACTGAAACCTCGTGTTTCGAATCTTTAATTCATACCTACTTGTATATAAAATATTTATAAAGGATAACTTTAAAAAAACTGTAGCACAAATGACGATTTTGTACAAATTTTATTCTAAAATAATCTTCAAAATGCAGACTAAAGCATAAGTGATGACGCAATACGTGATGAATGAGGTTCCAGCTTTGTTATTTTATTGAAATTATGTAATGTTCAATTTTTATCCATCAAATTTGCTTTCATTTTAATTACGTGCACTACATTCTCAATTATTATTTTTTGTTAGCTACACTGGCAGTAGCATTGGTAATGAGAATTCATTAATTCTATATATATATATATATATATATATATATATATATATATATATATATATATTATTTTTTATTTATTTATTTCTACTTAATCAGTAGAACGGAAAAGAGTTTATGGGAGACATAAATTAAATTAGCACGAGTTTTGCATTATTTATTGCTTTAAGAATTTTTTTTGATTAGTATAAAAAAAAATTAAGTAAAGCAAGAAGTATAATAGATGCCAAATTATGTTGATAGCTATATATACATATAATTATCATTATAGATACAATTTATATTTATTGTCTCGGATATATGCCATTCCGATTCCAGTAAATAGAATATATATATATATATATATATATATATATATATATATATATATATATATACATATCATATTCGGAGAAACTTTTATTTCTATTTCTCCGATCGTTGGCGCATGATGCGATTACAACTTATAACCTCGCCCGTATATGTATATGGTAATTATAAGTAAATTCCCACTATGTATTAGAGAAATTTGCTCGATCCATGTTTAGCCGTCTATAACATCTACAAAGTAATTCCGTTTCAGTCTTTTTACATAATAATTTTTCAATCTGTATATATTCTGGCGCGATTGTAAATTAAAAATAACGAGAATATAGCAAAAGGCATAAAAAAGTTTATACTTTCGAATGTTTCCATTCCCACGGATTCTATATAATCTTCCGCGTTTACCATCGCTGTCCAATGGCACATATGATACTTTCCCGAGGCTGTATTGTTCGAGTGCGTCGATTGGAAAATGGATATGCGTTACACTTTTGACAATTTGGCTATATTAGGAAAGCGACTCGTGGACGAGCGAAGAACGGATCAAAATCACGGGGTATATTCAATTATCCTACATGGCGGTCTGTATTAGGAAGGCTATAATGTAACATACATTTACGCGGTTAATTCGAGACGATCTATACTCAGCCTCAGTAGCTCAGGACTTTCGAATCTTCAATTTTCCTGCGGAATGGATGTTACCGTGTAATTGGATTTTTCACTTTTCATACTCGGACGTGTGCGCACAACGCGCGCCTCCGTTCGGCACCGATGGACCCTCCGACGTGTAGTCCACAATATTTATATTTATACCTGGCATCGCCGGCTTCTCGAGGGGAGAAAAGTAGTCGATTTTGCGTCAGAACGGCTAATTTTAGTTCGAAAGCCGACTACGCGACGCGCGAGACGATGAGTGCGCTTGCGGCCGTCCCACGTGGTATATATTATACGAAGAAGTAGTTTTGCCGAATAGATATTAATGTATAAAGAGGAAAGCCCGATCCGCGCCGACTGTTAAATCTGTATTGAGGCACTGGACGCGCACAGCCTATAGATTCGACGGCGAGAGTGCTGCGGCGATTGCTAGAGGTGCGCGTTAAAGATTAGGGGCACAGGTGTATAAACGTATATATCTATCTAGTGGAGAGATTGCGCCGGAAGCATTTAAATTAGCCCCGAGACTTTTTTAGTTTTTAGTAGAGCAAATATTCCGCAGCAACAGCCAAGAACTACAATAAAATGTATTTTCAATATATCGTCTTACAAAGTAGCCTGTTTCGTATGCTATACTAACGTAGGTGCTGAATATTACGAATTTCTTGTTAAAATGTCTTGAAAATATTTTTACGACTAAGGAGACTTGAGAAACTAAAATATTTTAATACGTAAGTTTTTATTATCTATATCGAGTTTTAACCAGTGAAATAAAGAATTATAAAGCTTTTGAATAAGCAGGGTCAGTTTTAAAGCACGTTTTTAAATCAGTGATGCCTTAGTGCTAATTAGGCAAATTTATCAGGAAAAAAATTTATTATTGATTTTTGTATTCATTTACTAGTGACTTTGATTTTCACTGTGAAATAGTTACTTTCAACTGATAAGTAGTCATTGCTCGATATCGCTACTGAACTAGCGTGGATATAGCGTGAATACGAGTTTCCACTTGTACGACTCTTCAAGATACAAGAATTGATATCGACGCGTATGTATAAGCTTTACAATTACAAAATTTTAACACCAACGACAATTTCTGCGAATCATCTTCGACGAGTTTCACACATATCTATGTGATATACGTGAAATGCGAAGTATGAAAAATGTGAAAAAATATTAAATGTAATGCATTGAAACTAATTTATTTTGTTTGTATTAAAATAAATCCATTAAAATTCACTGGGAAAACAGTGACAAATATCTGTGCCAATCAGATACTCTCTTACTTTAACAATTATTCAATGTCGAAGTTGAGTTTTGACTTTGCACTATTTCAATCGGTCTACGATCTATCAACTGAATTTTAAAGTCTATAGATTCACCGGCAGAGACGTCATTACTAGTATCTATATGGTCTGATTCATCTCAACTCGACTTGATCGCAAGAGATTCTAGATTTCACAAATAGATACCAGGATCGCGTATTTTAATAAAGCATTTGATAAAGTATCGTATTTCCAACTGGACTGAATACTTCAAGAACGTTAATATGGGATGAATTAGAGTCAGTATTGAAATTAATAGTAAATTTGGAGGTAAAGTCTATCATTAATTTTTTTTATTTGCCATAGAGACAAATATTTTCCTAAACATTTTAAATATATGTGTTTTTTATACGTCATTAGCAAGAAAGGTAAATAATTTGTTTGACGCAAACATCAAGAATCGTAGAAGAGATTTTTTAAGTGACAAATATTTTTAAAATGACTAATAAACAATTTACGCTATATTCGGAGTGCTAGTCTATATTGTTGTCGTAACTGAAGACTAATCGCATTTAGATTCGGTTGATTTATCATAAATAGCTTACTGAATTAATAAATTAATTAATTTATATTAGCAAGACTTCTCATTATCATCCACCCTTCTCATATCGTATCCACCCAGACTCTGCAAGACTTGAAATGACGCCTCCGTCCACAGGCTTATTTTTAGAGAGCGAGCACTCGGCAATGAAATCGTATTAAAGTATATCAAGCTCGTATGAACGCCGATTACACTTAATATAATATATTTAGATTAGAGTGCAAATTACACCTACATTAATCGGTAATTCTTGCTTCTCCAACTGTGAATAAATCTGCCACAAGGCAAACATTCGCCGACATCCGGATAAAAGAAAAAGCCAAGTGTAAATGCGAGTCGGCGCGGGCTTTCGAGACATAATACTCTTCCTAGGTTTTTGTGCGAGTGCGCGCGCACGCGCGCGACTCGGGCCAGCCGGAGGGCATTCACCGCTCCGGCGAACTTGACCCACTGTTACACTTGTATACGTGTCATGCGTGTAAGCGACCCCTGCTCCCCTTCCCTTCGCGCGCGCTCTCTCTCTCTCTCCCTCACCCGTCCCGCTTCATTTTCTATTTCTCACCTGTGCGTGCTCGCGGGAGTCGATAACCGCGCGCGCTCTTGACTCGCTATAATACGTATTCAGGGACCGACGCGGGAGTCGGGGAGCCGGAGACTGCCTCGCCGATCCGATTAGGCCGCGCGTTCTCCCGTTCGATCGCCGAGCTGATTGGATTTGCATTTTCGTCCGAACGGCGTTCTCCTTATACAGCCATTAGCGGCTCCTGGGGCGCACTAATGAGGCGCGCGCTTTTTTTCGCGCCCGATGCCCCGCGCAGCCCCGATCGTTCGCGCACCGGATCCCTGCGGATGTGCACTGCCGCGATCTCGATAGCCGTTCGATTTAACAACGCGGTTCGACGGAACGTTGGTCCTCCGTTCGACGGGGATGGAAAATTTATCGCAATTTTTTCACGCGCCGAATACAAATTTAACTTGAGGATTGAGCCGGCACGTCATAGATTTTAGGGATTTTCATAGATTCCGATCGAGAGTCACCAAAACATGCTTTTCATAGGTATTTCACACGATCTTAACAGAATAGTCAATTTTTTTCTTATTTATAGATGTAACATTCTTGACTACTACTTTTTTCGTTCAAAATCCATTTTGCTCTAATATTCGAAAAATTTTTCTTATTTTTGACATGTGTAGATGCGTAAATGGAATTGTGCAGTACTTTGCTATTCATTTCGTAAATAGTGAGCACTATAGCTTTGTGAATAGTCCTTTATAATAATCTTCTATAATAATCTATAGTGTATCTACTTATTTCAGCATAATTTTAACTTTTATTGTTAAATGGCCTTTGTTTTCTCGCAAGAGAAATTCTTGAGTAAAAATGTAAATGTCATAGAACCTTATTCTAGGTCAACGTATTTCTTCAATTGTGTGTGTGTGTGTGTGTGTGTGTGTGTGTGTGTGTGTGTTGAAACTATCTATACTTCGATAGTAAAAGATAGTTATTTAGTGAGTTTCCTGTTCACTATAAACAATCATAATTTCCCTAATAGTTTGAGAAATAATAAAATTGCGACTGCAAGTTGTGAAATTGTGTTCAAGAGAGTGGACATCGAGAGAACACATATACACACACACACATATAAGAATCTCCGCAGTTTTTTGTGTAAAGTAGATAAAAGGCTATTAAAGTTGCATGATCTTTTCTGAGTAGGCGCATATATCCTGTCGATGACCACCACCTCGAAGTGAACATTTCACAACTTAAAGTCGCAATTTTCATTATTTCCGCAACTATCGAGTAAATTATGAATTTTTTTTATCCTAATATGTCATTATTACTAAGTAATCATTTTTCTCTTTCGAAATGCGTAAATTTTTAGAATCTGAAATATTATAACCAAAAATCTTAACCAAATCTTGTGTGATATTACGCGGCTTATGAGCAGTTTTTATTACAATATTTCTTTTTCATCTTCGATGACATAAACGTTGGCAGAAATCATAAAAGTGGGTCATGATGCTAAAACATTTTATTTTTAGGAAATAATACCAAAGGAAATTAGAAGAATCATGTTATATCTCGAGAAAAAGAGTTACTATTCGATTAAGGTAATTTCCAATATTTCCGTAAAATGTATTTTTGTAGATAAAGGATCGCAAAACATTGAAATGTTATATAAATTTCGTGACTGAATTTCGATTCAACGTCTGAAGATCTTCAAGAAATGATGTATCATTAAGATGTTTTATAAAAGTAAATTTTTGTAGAGTCACGTGACCGAAGCATGCGAATTCGTGAACTTTTCAGCGAGTCGATAGAACCGATTATATTCTGGCAAGATTTGGTTTGCGTGCGTCTCACACGCGGGAGATTTCGAAAACGGGGTTTTCAGGAGCTCCGTGAATTGTATAGAGATAAGATTTCGAGAACATCGGCTTGCGGCTCAAGATCGGAACGCTATTTAAACAAGTTACACGTATGTTTCGCCATGTTTACTAATTGACATTTCGTATATGTTAACGAGACCAGGCAGAAAATTTCTACGTGATTGATTATTAATTGGGATATATATAATATAGAGTCTTATATAGTAAATTTATATATTTTTGCGAAGTATATATATATATATATATATATATATATATATATATATATATATATATACACACACACACACACACGTATACATTTTATTATCATTGCTTAATTATTAAGAAGAAATGCAAGCACTGGTTCGATGTATAAAGCAGCTACCAGAATAATAATATCTTAATAGGTCGTAGCTCCTTATGTTCGAAGACAAACGTTCCGCGCATAAATTGCGCATGGAAAAAGCACGAATCCTCGCATCGATGCAGACCGATTGATCCGATAGTCAAGAAGCTTGAATAAATGAATTTTCATCGGGGCTTCCGGGAAAATTGCGCTGCACCCCCCGCTCCCATCGATAATCAGCCCGGCTGCTTGAGAATTAATCGGCCGATAAATTCCTCGGAAACAATGGCAGTGACGGAGCTCCATCTCGCGCCTACATTTACTCCGCGAGCGGCTCGCCTCCGTACTTGGAATCAATCGAGCCCCCTCCTCCGACCCTCGCCATGCGTCGCTCGGTTCGGCGCGAGATAAATCAGAAGGGCGCGCCCGACTAGAGAGAGGGGGAGAGACGATGCGTGCGGGCGACGACGCGACGGGAGTCCCGTCGACGATGGCTACGTCTTGCTTCTCCAGCAGCCCCCGTTTGCGTTGCGCAAGGCGCGTCGGAAAAGTGGAGCGCAATAACTCAGAGACGCTTATCTGTGCGGCGAGGCCGAGGGGATGTTGCGCGCGGGAGCCGAGGAGGCGCTTATAAATATCGCGGACCCCGACGGACCCCGGAATTTATCGGTTCTCGTCGTGGCGCGCGCCCGCGGGAGCTCTCGGCTCTTATTATTCCATGTATACACGAATAGAGGCTATTCTACGATACCCGCGCGAGACTCGCACGGGGCGGCTCGCCGCTGCACAGCCCAGCATCGAATTGTGGGCGAGCGCGCGCGCTGCTTTTTCTTCTTTCATTCGAGAGGTCAATTATTTTTCGGTCGCTCGCGCCGCGGCGGCGATGGGAGGCGGCAAGAAGTTCGTAGTGCGCCGAGCTCTCGAATCGAGCGACTTTCACGCGAGTTACAGCGGATCGGAAACGGAAGGAGTTTATTGCTATAGAGAGCTCGAGAGGAAAAGTATACAATGGGCTTTTGTATCCTCGATTTTTTGACTCAGAATGCTTAGTATTGGATCCCATATTATTAAACTTATAACTAGTTTTACTCGTACTGCTCGAATGAAAGTGATGCTTTTATTTGACGTGTCAAACGGATTCGACAGGTCGTAAAAATATTTTCTATAGTATATTTATTTTTAGATTTTTCTCTACGAGAGCGCTTATTCTTTCTCGAGGTGCATCGATCTTTCGGTTCGAACGAAATTTCTCTAATGATTTAAAATAACAAAGTCCCAAAACTACAGAAGATAGAAAGTCTGATAGTGTGTCAGAGAACTGACGTGGCCAACTACTACTTGAATTATTATGGATGTTCGTTCAATATAGATTTATTAATATGATTTATAATCGCTTAAAACTGCTTTATTTATTCTTGTTTAAATACATACATGCATGGACAAGGAGGGGATAAATATCAAGTTTAGCAACTTCAATAATTTATAAAACAATTGAATATTCAATGAGACTTCAACTTCGAGCCCAGCTAAAAGAATGCTACCACCAAATTAGGCATAAATATTTGTTTTAATCTTAGAAAATTCGCGTTAGAAATCCTCAGTCTCCTGCCATTACAATAATTTATTAACATCGAATACTAAAGTTCTTTTATGCATTTTCTAAATATAAATAATTAAATAATATTAATTTCAGGCTACTTATAATTATATGGTGATCTTTGGATTAAGTCCAGGGTAAACACTAACTTTGATTACCTCTAAAATGAGCTTTGTCAAATTTTCGGACCTAACAAGATTCATAGACAGAAATAGATGCAAAACCTAATGGTCTTCCGTCCATAATATACGAAATTTTTTTACTCATTTTTAATTACAGTACATCCCTCTAATTAAATTGTATATTATATGCAATTAGAGAATTTTTTATCTTAATATTTTGGGTAAAAAAGTTCTGATGAACCGATACCTATACATATATATAGATTATTTAATTTTTTTTTTTATGTTATTTAACGTCGCTCTATTTATGCTTCCAAATATTGGTGCTATTATTTAATTATAGCTGATTGAAGTTTGGCCGAATTCACACTTTTATAGTTGAAGAAGGTAATGCGTACAAATTCGGTTGAAATAAAACTGAGAAAAAATAGAAAATTGTTCATTTGTAAATTTAGTTTTAATAGAATTAAAGGAAAATACTAGTTGTAAATAAGAATGTTTCATATCTTGGGAATGGGAGCGCATTACATCCCGAAGATTCACAGGGTTCATTCTGAATTTAATCAGAATTCCTTTATTTAGACCTGATTCGTCGTCAAAATATTATACCGTTGACAAATGTACTGCACATACTTAATTTAATATTTTAATGTGTCCTGAAATTTGACTATCTTTTAAGAGTTCTAGAATACATGATTAACGATATTCTCGTAAACATATTAGCATTCATTCATGTACTCAAATATCGGTTGAATTTTGAATTAATTCCTATTATATTTATTGTTGGTTGTTTGCTTATTTGAACGAACTTATTTGAAAATTTGCTGATTGCAATCTTCATATTCTGTTTCCATATATTAGAGATGCGTTTATCATATAGGCAAACAATGTTCATGCGAGTGGCAGTAGTATACACACAGCAGAGATAATTTGAAACAAAAATAGTAAAAATATATAACTCGTTATGAGTAGTTGTTTCCTGAAAAAATAAAAATAAAAATAATATGTATCAAGAAAATTTTATATAACATTGGATGCATTCTGGGTGGTTAAATTAATTATATTCTCGATTAGTAACTAATATTTAATGAGGTCCTACTAAGAGATATAAAATTTTTGACTTATTAAGAATCTTGACTATACTTTTTGACCTATATAGTTCCTTATTTATTTAGTAAATTAGCTTTTCCATTTTACTTTTTGTTTCACGAAGAAGAAAGTGTTTTAAATTGACACGCAATTTTTCATATAATTGAATTTGATCAATTGATAACTATTAGAAGTTTCTTTAAAGTAAAAAATATATTAGGTATTTATAACATTATATAATATATGGTTAAACATAATCAATTACTATTAAGAAAGACTAATACAGATACGTCATAATAAAATTGATGAATTGATAAAAAAAATTTTGTTTAATAAAAGCGAGTACTATATGTGTATATTAATATAAATGCTTTACGATCCGTAAATGTAAGCGATTGATAATACCAGCTCAGAACATAAAGTCTGCTAAGGAGCTTGTCCCAAATGCAGGTTATAATATGTAATAAGCCAAATTAACTCTATCCCGATAGTATGAATAGATAATATGCACAGTAGTAAGTTCTAATCCTTAAAGTTTCCTAAGACACAATAAAATGTTATTTTTGACAACTACAAAGATTTTCCAAGTGCATGTATCTGTATCAATCTATGCATTACTATTTTGAAGTGACTTATTCTCGCATTCCATCAATGCAAATGCATATAATCAATTAAATAAACTGTAAATACGTATGTATAATATTAACATTGCGATGTAAACTTAATAGATAATTTAAGGCACAGTTCGAAAATTCACGTTAATTATAACTCTGATCTATAGTCTTTACTAAGCTAGTCTTCACACGATAAATAGTGTTCACGTTCATTTCCTAATTTTAGCGTAAATGATATATTAAATTCATAGCTTATATGATAATATTGTACGTATTTACGGATTATTTAAATCATTATATGTATGTGCAGGTGAGAATACACCATTTACAGATATAGGATAGAAGATGGAATGATATACAAATATATGTTGTTAAAATTACATACAGTTGACAAAAATATCATTTTAATATATCTCAGGATATTTCGAGCGTTAGGACTCACTGCGTATGTATATAAATATATTCAATTTTATTAAGAACAATTGATCTGTTCTGCAAAATTTTTAGTCAAACTAGAATTTTTTAAATAAATATGCAGATGCTATATAGCCTCTAATAAGTTAAAAAGTGTTGTTTTTTTTTCATTTTTATATTACAATTTTTTAGAAACCTGATGCGATTGAGACATTTTAAGACAGATTCGTGTTCAGCAGACTAAATCATTTTGGAAATGCTACAGCTCGCTTGTGCTGTGAAATCTTACATATCTGCATTGATTATAGCAACAGTTTTTAATTACTTTTGATTCATACGATATCTATTTCGAAACAAATACATATGTAAGCTGCAGTACATTAATACAAAGAGAAAAAATGAATTCCTTAGAAAACTAATTTTAATGCTTCGATTTACTAGCGAAATATTATAGAAGAAAACTCGACTATCTCTAAGCACATATAAGTATGAAATGTGACTCTGTGCACGTGTTTAAACATATCAGTTGATTTCATACACCTGTGTCGTATATCTTTTTTATACGAATTATTTTAATAAGCTTTTTTTCTTGCTATACATAGATTGCTGACTATGAATGACGATATTCAATTTTTGAATTGAAAATTTACTTAAAACGGTAAAAATACTAATATTAATATTATATAATATTCATTATAATATAATGTAAATATAATAATATAAAAATTATATAATATTAATGATATTAATATTACTTCAAAAAATTTTGGTTTTCTTATAAATTTTATACAAACGTGCAACGATTACGAGCCTAAGAAGAGCCTAAAAAGTTCAAACACTGTAATAAAAAAACATTTTTATTAAATTAATAAATATTTTTATCGTCTTACTTAAATAAGTCTTACTTAAATAATGGCAATGAGACTGTAGTTGTTTACGATCACCCCCGAAGAATTTGAAATAGAAATTACTACTAAAAATAAAATCGAATCAGATTAAAAATTAAAAACAATATCAATAATGTAAATAATAAATATAAATTGTATTCCATGTTAGCCAAGGACAACCTGAGTGTCTCGATCATCTTAAATTTAAATTTTCCTTTGATGCCCGATGGTTTGAACCGCTACGGTTCATCTTCAAGGTCTGAGAAAATACATTTTTAATTTTTAAAACAAAAAATACGACAAAGCAGCAGAAATTGAATTTATAATCATTGCTCTATTATTATATAATTTATATTGGTTGAAAAAGAAGCTTCTTAGGGGCGAATCTTTGCCTATTTTTAGAAGGAATTTTGAAAAAAAATTTTAATCGATGCATGTATTGTTAGGAGGCGTATAGAAAATGATTACAACTTTATAGGATAGGCGTATAGAAAATGATTACAACTTTATATAAATTTTAAAGATTTGACTTCTTGCTTCAGGCAGCTATTTATTCATCGGATATGAAGTACAAATCGATCGACCGAAGAAAATTTAAGCACTTCTACTTATAGATACACTATGGAAAAGCTTATATATATGTATATGTATATAGGCGTGCGCGCGTATGTATGTAATCCGAAAAACATAAACTGCGCTTCAGCGCTGTTGAACGTTCTATTTGAAAACTCGAGACCGTTACCCCACGCGGCCAGAAGTAGTAGTGTTCTCCAGCACGTCCGTTCGTGGTCTGTGCATATAAATGTTGCGCTACGCGTGTACTACGGTGCGGGGGCGAAGTGGCGCAAAGAAATGTGATAGTGTATAGGATCGTGTATACTGTATGTGTGTGTGTGTGTGTGTGTGTGTGTAGACGTTCATTTCATAGTTTCGAGGCGTGTGCCTGCAGGCGAGTGGCGCATTTGCGCTCCCTCCGCGCGGTACAAGGCGGCGAGGCGAAACGCGGGCGCTTTCGCTGTGAAAAAGAAAATAAAGCACGCGCCAGCGCGATTGCGTCTCATCCCCGCTCGAATTAAGTATATGTATGGGGTAATGAGAATTTCAGCCGTTAATCGAGTCATTCTAGCTGAGAGATCCATACGAATATTTCATAAACGCTTGCCTAGAGTTCACCGTTCTCTCCTCGACCTTGTACTAAGTATATGTATGTATATATATATATATATATATCGGTGAGTGTACGTGCGTGCGCGTGTATGTGCACCAATTCGAGGTTTTTTCATCGGAGCATGAAACGGCAAAGCTGAGGGGATTTTACAATTTACTCGAGCGAGCGATCGGCGGTTAATTTGAAAATGCTTGATTTCGCTATTCTTTATATCGAAATTTAGGTACAGATCGATTTGTTTTACAAGCTATATGAGAATGCATGTGAGGAAACTTTGTAATACGTCTTGAAATACAATATTATACGCTTATATATTAATGAACCATTTCCAGAGAATTGAATAAAATGTTCAATCCAATTGCAAAATTTTTTATAATATAGGACGATTAAATTATTGCACAATAATATTCTGTTTGATTGTTTCGTGTGTCGATTAATATAAAACAGCATTTTTTATATTGCAGGTTGTACTTTTTATTCTACTTTAGCGTAATTGTAACAGCACAATATCGCCAAACACTTTAACTTTCACGATTTAACTTTTTATGATTATCAGAAGAGTGAAATCTAAATAATTTAGTATAGGAGTCTAACATTGTGCAAGTAATTTCACAGTATATTACAACTGTGCATTGCTTAACTTACTTCTTAAATACCGCTTTTGTTATAAAATTGAGTTCTTCATTTTTTCAAAGAAAACTTCTTTCACAATAGTATCAAATTCATTGGTTTTTTATTTTTAATTTTAACTTTCTAAGATTAATAATTGATATATTTTTTAGCATATAATTATACAGGCGTTACAAAATACAAATGCGCGATACAAATATGAATAAATTATATAAATAAATAATTATTTATTGACTTTAAAATTGTTAATATTTTATTTTAAATTTTATAGGATCAACGCATATTTTTATCACAGATTAGTTCAGAATATTTCAGTTTTATCCTTTATGTAAATCGTTTGATATTACACAATTAGATTTTCCATTGATTTTTTAATATGATTTATAATGAGTGCATTGAAATCAGCTTAAAAATTGAAATTTTGTATTTAAGTCATGACTTCTTATTCTCCTCCATTTTTTGAAGGTATTATTTACTTTATTTGTTTTCATATAATGATAGCGTAACATATATGAAACTTTAACATTTATAAATTTTTGTAACGAAACCTATATTTTTCTCGTTACTTTGTCGCATATAATCGCAAACTTTTAGATATAAATCAAGAAAGCTTTTACAAATACAAAACTAAATAAAAATAAAATGTAATTTCAAATAGACAAAACTAATAATATAGTTGGAGGTTGAAATAGTTCTATAAACATTTATACTTTATATAACTAGCAGGCTAATTTCATATTTGTCAAAAGTCAATATGGACGCATCAGTGCTGAAGCGTCCAAATGGATATATATATATATATATATATATATATATATATATATATCTTGCATTAGAAAGAGTATTTTTTTCCTATTTAAGTGTCTATGTAATATGTAAGACAAAGTACAGAAAAACTTTATGTTCGTTTATTATACGACAATCAGAATTGGCCTTCTCTTCGCAGAAGAGTGTATTTTGAGTCGCACTGCGTGCTCTGTAGGAGCAGACACGAAGTTTCAAAGTACTAGACTCAATACTTGCTCGAAATTTTTTTTATTGAAAATTTTCTACTATAGATGATAGCGTATTTGGCGTATTCAGCATAATTCATTCTTAATTAGTTCATTCATTTTTAGAATACTAACTTATTAATAATATTGACATTAAGAAGTGCATACATTGAAACTGAAATGACACGTAAATTATGCCGGTAAGAACAAGTAATTCAAATACATAGTTCATTCCACTATCTGCGTTGAACTGTTACTCTACAAAATATTTAATAATTTATTAAATAGAATAGACGAGCCCAGCAGGTAACTGAAGGCGAAAAGTGCGAATAGTATTTACTTCTGCTAATAATTTTAACTTATTCTTCAAAAATTACAAGTTATATTTTGCACATATCGAGAAAAGAAAATCTCACATCTGACTTAAACTTCGGTGAGATAAATTTGTCGATGTTTTACATCGCATAATCTGTGGAATTACCCATGTGTGAATATATTATATTCTTAGATATATATCTTAATTATTAAATAGAAGTACATATAACACCATACATATAATTTTAAAGTTCTATTAAAGATATGATTATAAAACTTAAATATCGAATTACAAAAACGATTATGTGTCAGACTGATTTATGCATCTTTTGGATTGTAAAAGTACTGAATAATGAGAGACGGCGAGAGAGAGGGAGAGGGAGAGGGAGAGGTAGAGAGAGAGAGAGAGAGAGAGAGAGAGAGAGAGAGAGAGAGAGAGAGAGAGAGAGAGAGAGAGAGAGAGAGAGAGAGAGAGAGAGAGAGAGAGGAGAGAGAGAGACAGAGAGAGAGATTTTAGATTCCTGTCATTGCTATTGTAGGTATAATAGAGAACTGTTTATCAGCTTGACAGGCAATTTATGCATGCGTGCATGCGTGCGTTCGTGTGTGTTCGCACGTGTACGTAGTAATAATTATTCAAATTTAAACTAGATGTCGCTCTGAGTTAAACTTACGTGCATCGTTCAAATCTTTAAGGTACATAAAGGCCCAATCTTTATTTGCAAGTAAATCGGTGTACCCAAACTTAAATGAGCCGTAAAATTTCCATCGCAAAAAAGAAGAAACCACGCAGTCGCCCTACGGTAAAATTTTCGGGTTAATCTTTGCCGTGGTGCTTATTTTATTCATGAGGCTGATGGCTCGGGTGCGCACCAAGCGGGCAGAAGGGGTTAGCGGGGGGGGGGGTTGGAGGAGAAGGGGGCGAAGGAGGAGGCACAGGAGGGGTTGGAGGGCGAGCGCAGAGGAATGAATTAGCGACGTTGGTGGCTGCGCGCACCTTTCTCCCGTCGATCCGCCGCGCGTGATAATAACATCTTCGCGTGTACTTTCTCGAAGCTCGCTTGCTCCCTACCTCTACCCGTAATTAGACTTTATTCTCACTCTCTCTCTCTCTCTCCCTCCTCCTCTCGCGCGGTAATTACGGGCGGGCGGACTTAATCTATCGCGCGAGAGCTACTCGCGCTTTACTTTTAATTAGCGGAGAGGAGATATCGTCGCGGCCTCTGTCTCCCCGCGTGCAGTCGCGAGCGACGTCGCCCTCGAGTCTCGATGTCGGCGACACTGCTCGGCAGCTAGTGGCGGAGGAGGGGTGGGGGCTTCCGCGACAAGAATCCGTCGCCTTTAAAACATTAAAGTCGAGCAACTTCGATTTTCCGCTCTATGTGTATAATTAAGGCTCTTCGGGCACTCGGGAGAAGAGCGCGCTTTATATATCCTGCTTATATATATATATATATATATATATATATATATATATATATATATATATATATATACACGGCCGAAAAGACGATCTCAGTTGCGGATAATATCGGCTTTTAATTACAGTTTCAACCAATTTGCTTAATACTCATTTCTGAAGAATTATAGGTGTTATTTACGGGCAATAATTATGCCTTTAATAAAAACACAAATTTTGCTTTAGTTTCAGCGCATTAATCAGTTAATTAGACTGCACACAATCGATCGTAAAATGAACGGTTGTTTCAATGTTACCAAAATTTTTAAATAACATTCCTACAATATTTTACCTCTTTTAATTTTTTATGAAAGCTTAACGATTCCAACTGAAAAAGCCTTTTGACCTGTCGGTTCGAAAATAGAAATAAAGGAAACTATTTCGAAATAAATAGAGCTAAAACAAAAATAGTTGCAAAGCTGAAATGCGTCTTTTATAATACCAAAAATAGTTTTATGTGCACTTTTTAATCGTTCATCACGGATAAAAAGTAATTTGTTCTCAAACAGTTACACGTAGATTTTATAAGCTTTTTATATTATTATATAGTTTAAAACTGTTGGTAATTTCTTAATGTAATTATTTATTGCTTAATACGATATCAATGATGAAATTCAAAGGTATTTTTATAATTTTCTTTTGTTTTTGTTGTTTTTTTATATGTGAGGCCTGCAATGGCTCGATAGACTCGGTAGACCGAAGGACTAGTAATTGGATCATTCGCGTTCAAGTTCCGGTTTCGGCCTTTGACACAAGTATCGTTACTGATCAGAAGCATTATGTAAGAGGAAAAATAGAACGACGTTCAATAAAGTATAGAAACAAAAAAATCCATTCAGAATCAAATATTTTAACAATACATAAACACGTTTGATTTCTTTTCTATTCTGGGAATTAGTGAAAAAACAAAAATTTTAATATTTTTTGCTTTTTATTGTTTTTATATTGGAATGATAATAGTATAACTAAGAAATTTTTTTGGTAAATAGATATTGCCAGCTTCAAAAAATTACTATATGGTAAGAATATAATTTAGTCATTTTGAAACATAGCCTTGCAGAAATCACTAAAAAACCTTATATTTTATGTATAAATCCCCAAATAAAAAGAGATTGCATTATGCAGAAAAATAAAAAATACGGGAACCCTATCTATATAAAACATAAATAAAATACAGATTTTATTATAAAACATATAGAATGCAGAAATAAAAAGAATATTGAAGTTACTTGAATGATTGGTTATTTGGGGTGTAATTAGTTAGAAAAATTAAATAAAATTGTGGTAAAGCTCAATCAAGCACTTGAAAAATGTTAAAATTTTTTTTATTTTCAAATCTTGACAACATTTGAACTTTGATTATTTTTTCCCTATAATAATATTCTAAATGAAAAGGAACAAATATAGTTATAACTCTGAAAATTTGGAAAATATCGAATGCATAAAAAATTTGCTTAAGTAAATTTTAATTATCTTTTTTTTTAAAGCTTATCATTCATTTAAAAAAATCTGAATATTCGTTTTCGATTATAAGAGAATGAAGTTTAAGCATTGAATAACATATTGCACACGCCTTTTAAAATAGAATTATTCGAAATTAGCTCTATTATAGATAGATCACTTATATTTCATCTACTTAATAACTATAATAATACTACTAATGCACTTATAATCGAAGGTAAATTATACTGAAAGATACAGACGAGTAAGTAATGAAAAGAAAACATTTGTATTCGCATAATCATTATCGTAACTGTACAACTTCAAATTTTTATGAATTACGTAGACTTAACTATTATTAGAGCTCGTTGTACGTATATAGGTAAAATTAAATTAATTTTAAAAAATTATTATTCGTTATTGAACACCAAGTTAATAAATATGAAAGATCGATTGAAATAATGTTCGAGTCTTCAAATTTCCACGGTGTATATTTGCAAGCATACGCGCGCCTTTTACGTCTGCATGTATTGGAAGCGCAAAATCATCTAGAAAGGGTGTTTATGAAATTAAACATCGTTCTTGTTCTAGCATTAGTCATACATATTGCTAACGATACATCAAGGACGATTAATGGCAAAACTTACTGGAAGGAGCCTAACAAAGCTTCGGTGAAAAATTTCAATATGCAACTTCTACTTTTTGACATAAAAGAAACGATTATTATATGAAAATATATTCAATGTAAATATTATTAACGAAATAAAATTGAGACAGATAGTTTCTACTTTTTTTTAATGCGGAAAATAAGGTCTTGAGAATAATAGTCTTTAGTGTAATACAAACTTGTCGTATGGAATGTCGCCTGACCATCCAAGCGTACTATTACTGGTAATTTGAAATTCGGTACTAATTATCGGTGTCAAAAGCACGAGAAAATCAAAATAACATGCAGTCAGGACTGATATTTTCTAAAAATGAACTTGTCAAAATTGTGCTTTTACGTAACGTGAAGAACGTACTCTTCATCGTAAACTCTGAATAAATAAAAATAAGAAATGAAAATTATTGTATAACAATTTAATAGTAAATTGGCTTCAAATAAACACAAAGTGCTTATCGGTACTTTAATATCTTCAATAAAATTCTAATATCTTAAATAGTTTGAAATTCGAGTTAACTTCGGCGCGATACAGTAAAAACTAGATTACGGTGTTTTTACTGTCAAAAAATTGATATCCTTCTTTTTTTTCGTAATGCGTAGGAGCTAGCGTGCAGCGCTCGAACATATTGTGCGCACTCTGACGCCCGCGTGGCACCAGGCGATCACAGTTTGCCCTTGGCTGCGCCCAGCTAGTAAGCAAATCGAATTGTTACTCGGAAGGCAGGCGAAACCGATAACCCGAACATCCGTGCCTCGCTATCGATCGATCGATATATATATATATATATATATATATATATATATATGGGAAAATTTTGAAGCTCTCGACTGCGCTGAAATATAGCTGCACGTGGGCGGCGCTTTGTTTTGAGCGTGAATCGAGGGCGAGATGATGGCTTTTCAGAACCTTGTGCCAAAAATTTTTGTTTGCCGTTCTTTGCTTTTTTTTGAATGCCGCCCGATGGATTTCCATAGATGAGTTTTTTGGATTAAAAAAAAAAAACACAAGATAATATATCGACAATAGAGGGAGAGGCTTCTATTTCAACATTTTACTACGCTTTCAATCTCAATATAGTAGATGGAATTTTAGTTGTTTTTGAGAATTCATTATCAATGTAACATTTCAAAATTGAATTTTTTCATTCGTTTATATATTATGGAATATCATCAATTTTATTCAATATTTAACTCTCGGTTTAATCACTGTATTAGCTTGTCAAACTGTTCAATAACTAACACATATATAATTTTAAAAAAACACGTCATATCTGATAAAGAATGGAAATCTTTGGATGTGAATGTACCTCGTAGAAGTTTATTTTAAAACTGAATAGAAATTTCTTGAGAAATAATAAGCATATAAGTATCTAGTGGTTAAAATTATATATATATATATATATATATATATATATATATATATATATATATATAATATG
The DNA here is from genome assembly GCA_018907035.1 of Sycobia sp. Sy_11. Lineage (NCBI taxonomy): Eukaryota > Metazoa > Arthropoda > Insecta > Hymenoptera > Epichrysomallidae > Sycobia > Sycobia sp. Sy_11. Next base: position 466,937 of record JACCIC010000143.1, read on the forward strand.
GCCTCATGGAAATCTACTACGTGTAAGTGTTACTTTATTTAAAAAACTATTGTAAAGGAAAAACAAAAACATATTTATATGAACATATTCAGACACTGCGTAAAATTTAAATAAATGAAAATATTTTAAAATTGTTTTTGAACCAACTTTTATTTTCTTTACACTAACAAAAAAAAGTTATAAAAGGCCAAAGATTCTACGCATTATTATATGTATTGTATTCATTGACAGCTGTTTATATCTACATTAATAATTATACTATGCTTAAGAGCACAGATGCATTAACACGACAATGATAGAGATAGGGAATCAAATCTTTCCAAAAAAATTTCCGACTTCCGCAATATTCGATTCATTTGAGCGATACATTTTTTATTATTAACGCTTTTGAAAACCGAATACGTGACCTTTTATCTTGTTGAGTAAGCAACTTCATTTCCCTGATCAAAGACGAATATACACTTATTTATAAGTAATTGTTAAACTTGACTATCGGAACATGGAAAAGCAATACTGATAATTTAAATAACTTTGTCACTGATTCTAAATGTGAATAATTTGAGTACTCGCAATCAATTTCATCTTTATCTACTATGTGCTGTTCTCCTGTTTTTGCCTAACATCTCAAAAGATTCACTCGAAATATTAGGGACTTGATTGAATGAACACACCCAATGTTTAGAGTATTATCCTTGAGAATTTAGTAAACAGATATCTTTTTCTTGTATAGCTAATACGAACATTATTTCTAGCATTTCAGGTGTATTCTAGAAACATAAAAATTTTATTCTTTTCAACTCATATGCAGTTACATGAGTAAGTGATTGTTCTAGGTATTCGATTTTTTCCACTTTTATTGGTATTCGATTCATTCGACTTTTACTTATTACATGATTTTTTACTCATTATAAGTATATTTTTACTTATGCATTTAATAAACTGTTTTTATTTACGAACTAAACCAAAACACTATAGATACTTATTTTACGCGAAGGAATTTGAACTTTCGAATAAATGATGTACAATAATAAATCACATTAAAGACGCATACAACTATAGTACGTAGACTGTATATAATAAGGCTATAATTATATATCATGTATAGAATGTGACCTGTACATATAGTTTAGTAATTCCATACGGCAGAATTCGATTTATAATAATCCCGTCACCGATCGAAAACTATATTAAAAAATTAACTAATAAATTTAAGAAAAATTTAAACATTGCAAATGTATGCAATATTACAACAAAAAATAAAGTATTTCATTTTTAAAACCGAAAATATAAAAAATAACTTAAAATTAGAAAGTAGTTACGTGCAGGATGCATATTTGGCTTATTTCTTGAGCCACTCTTCACAGGAAGTAAGTTTAAAAAATGCATATTGCATAAAAATATAGAATATATTCTTTATTATCGAGAATATTGGTTCTAATCAGAATACAATTAAGAGGAAATAATTCGGTTCGCTCCGCATAAAATGTTTTAACTTAAATTCATTTAGAACATATCAAATGTTATTTTAAAGGGGAAAAGAACGATGGTAAATTAACAATTGTCGATCATAGTTTGCTCAAAGCCATAAAATAACGACAGTTTGTAATGATACAAACCAGCTTGATTCTTCTTGACAGTGTTCTCATTTCTAGTACAAGATTGCTATTTTCCTTACGTGCAGCACTGCTATTATTATTGCTCGTTTCAATAATTATAATTATGGAACTTTTAGTTAAACGGACTAATTAACTGAAATCAGAATTTACCTGCAGTTATATTGCATGTATGTATCAGTAAGTATCTGCGTTCTGGGTAATATGGTAATTGGAAAACTCTGCATATAATGACTGGTTCATATAACGATTATGCAAAATACCCGTTTGACCTAATCTGTTCGTGTATCCATTTTGCCGATTGTGTCAAAATTCGTTATTTTAGGTCGATAAAGTAATAAGATTTACAAAACTTTAATTCCAGTCTCTCTGTTCACATCTCATTGCTCGCCGATCGCGCAAAGTTTTAAAGCGGGCGCCGAGGTCTTTGAAAGCACTGATCAAATTTCTTCGAGGGAAGGGGCGGAGACGCACGAGGGTGAAAAACCGCGAAGGGACGGCGAGGTCGCAGCACCGGCGTGTACACTCCTGACAAAAGGGAGGAGGGGAATTCCAAAGCCTCGTTCCGCCCCTCGCCCCTACCAACCCCCGGCTATAATTAATTTCGGAAAATCTCTGCGGAACTTCCCTTCGACCGCGCATATATAATACACAAGGAATATCTCGAAGTTCCGCCGCCGCGTCGTCCTCGCGTCCGCCCTCGTAAATTAAATCGCGCGCGGCCGGCTCTCTCGGAAAACTCATCCGAGCACTGCCTCGAGAAGGAGGAGGAGGAGGAGGGGCGGCTGCGGCCGAGAATAACCTCGGCGAATGAAAAATTGCCCCGCGCGTCGCGCCGCTCCTGGGACGGCTTTATCCGCGCTCCGAGCGTGTATATCTTTTCCCAGTGCCAGACGGCTCTCCCGCCATTACTCTTGCATATTTCGTCTACCCCCCTTGCTGCTCCGCCCCGATCCGTCCGCGAAGAGAGGCTCGAGCTTTTATCGTCGGCCCCCGCCTCCGCCTCGCCTTTATCGGGCTTCGCTTCGCTTCGGTCTGCCCGTCGTCCTTTTATTGCGAGGCTCCGAGGGCGCTGCGAATTCGGCGCGAGTGTCAATCGCGGAGAGACCAGCCGCGCGCGCCGGTGTTTTTCTTCGGGCGAGTAAACAGGGACGCGCGGCCTTGCGGCAGAATAAGGCAGCCGGGGGTTCGAAGCCACCTCGAGACTTCGAGCGTGTCTATATAATGCTGGCGGCGGCGGGTCGCACCGAGGCTTCCCCGGTTCTTCTTTTTAATTCTGCAGATTGATCTGCAAATCATTTTGAGTCGGTACATTTGTGCCGCACAGTAATGTACTATATTACAATAGTAAAATATCAATGAAAGAGTATGAAAGAGTTTTATACATCATATCAATTTCGTTTTATATATATATATATATATATATATATATATATATATATATATATATATAACGTCTATTTTTAGATTTTTGAAAATGCAGAATGCATACCAATATTCAGGGATAAATAAAAATTTAGAAAGTACGAGAGGACTACTGCGACTACTTTTTAAAGATATGTATCTATATGTTAAATTTTTATTCACAATACAACTGAAGTATTTTTAGCTTTTTTCACATTAAAGTGTTCCCACGTTAAAATTTAAATTTAAATTTAATTTTTAACAATTTTTTAGATTTAGATTCAATTGCTTCTTTATAATTGTTAATTATATAGATAAACTTGAAAATATCGTTAATTGCCGACCGTTTAGATTTTTCATATTTTTGTTAATTATAACCAACATTAGATGATTTCTTTAGCTTTTTAACGTTAAAAAAATTGTACTCATTTAGAGAAATAAACATTGCATATTAATTTTTATTTTTTGTTTCTATAAATCACATTTTAATAAACTGCAAGATTAATATAGCATTTTGTAAAGGAAAAATATTATAAAATTAAAAAAATGTTAATTAGCGCTTAAATTTTCAAATCGAATAAAATAATAACTAATAGAACTAATAAAAATTATATACTCTTCTTTTACTTAATGTGAATTATTACACTTTTTTAATGCAAAATAGTGATGTGCAAAATCGAATTAAAACACGATATTGTTGATTGTATATTTGTGTTTATCAATATGGATAGAGTCAAACAAAATTCAAGTTGATCTAATCTGAGTGCTAAATTAATAGTACTTTGGTATCTTAATTAAACAGTTCGCATATTTTTTTAATATACCAAAAGCTATGTTTTCTTTATTAAAGACATGCAATTACTTAAATACAATGTTCGATTTGACAAGATAGACAGGCTCATGTTTAATATATAGATTGAGCCATGGATTTTCAAATAATAACCATTTTTGAGAACACGAATGTAGTATAAAAAATTTGAAGAACTGAAATTGTAGTATTTTTATTATATAAGATCATAATAGTTTAAGTTCTCATCTTAACCTTATATATAGATTATATGAAGGCTTTCGCAGTTGATGATGAATATGGGCTGGTAAGTTTTATCCTTACAACATTAAAGAGCTAAGATTTTCCAAATGAATTGCCTGTAAATTCTTCGGTGAAGCCGAGGCATGCGCCCTATTAAGAGGAAAATTCGGGGAATTTAGTACGGCATATGACCAAGCCAAAATTTGAAATTCAAGTCGTCGAGATTACCGTAGGATATATTTCGGGGTTGACGCTCGGCACCGCAACCGCCGCGCCGGAAAACCACCCAGAGTCAGAAGACGAATCTCGTACTCGGTGCACCGAGAAACGTTTACCTGCCGTTAGAGTAAGGCTTTGTAATCCCACAATGCTTATTTCTTCACTCTCAAGTTCTACATATCTATTAGAGAAAGAAAGTTACAAGCGTCACAAAAATTCTCGAATTGAAATTATTATAAAAAGTTAATTTACGAGAAATCAATTAGTCACATCAAATAAATATTCTTTCGGAAAAGTAAGGTTTTTCATAGGGTAAAATAATAGTTTACAAGAACATTTATTTTCGCAACATTTCGATTGATATCGTAAGCTTTGCCGTTTTTCAATCAGGCGACATCTAAGAAGATTATATGTAAGAGGGTGGTCCCAGAAGTGCCTTGCCCAACAAATAAAACTCAGACATTTTGGAAAAAAATATATTTATTTTTCAACATAATCTCCTTTCAGCTCTATATACTTTTGCCAGCGATGTTCAATAAGTTCGATACCCTTTTTATAATAATAATTGTCAAGCTTCTCATAATAGCCATTAACAGCCAACATCACCATTGTTGAAAAATCTTTCACCAGCGAGCCATTTTTTCAAGTCTGGGAAGAGAAAATAATCCGAGGGAACTAAATCTGGCGAATAGGGTGTATGAGGTAGCAATTCAAACTTTAATTTATTAATTTTGGCAATTGCAATAACGGATGTGTGAGCTGATGCATTGTCTTGATGGAAGAACCCTTTCTTCTGAGCAAAATGCGGCCGTTTTCGCTTAATTTTTTCGCTCAAATGTTGCAATAAGTTCACACAATACTCTTCGTTGATAGTTTTTCCTTTTTCAAGATATTCAACGAAAATTATCGCACACATATCCCAAAAAACCGGTGCCATAACCTTGCCTGCAGATGGAACAGTCTTTGCCTTCTTTGAAGCCGATTCTCCTTTTTGAGTCTATTGTTTTGATTGTTCTTTTATTTCGGGAGTGAAGTGGTGGACCCATGTTACATTCATAGTTATGAAACGGAGCAAAAAAATCTGCTTTATTTTTTTGAAACATTGCCAAACACTCAACTGAATCATCTTCACGACGCTGTTTTTGTTCCATTGTGAGCAAACGCTACACCCATCTTGCGCACAGCTTAGTCATCTCCAAATTTTCAGTTAATATGCGATATACCGCACTTTTTGAAATATCTACCATGTCTGCTACCTCGCGTACTTTCAGTTGACGACCATCCAGTACCGCTTTCTGGATTTTTTTCAACATTTCTGGAGTCGTCACATCGTTTGGTCGACTATTGCGATGTTCGTCTTGGCAGCTTCTTATGGCTTCGTTTAAATTCTACTACCCAATATTCTACTGTTACAAACGAAGGAACAGTCTCAGCCAGAGTAGAGTCTAGTTCAGCTTTTATATTGGTTGGGCTGAGGCCTTTCAAATAAAAGTATTGTATCACATAACGATAACCAATTTTTCCATAATTGAAATATATTTCTAAGAATATAATATTTTCACACTTGGGTAAATTCCACAGATATGCGATGTATAACATCGACAAATTTATTTCAACGACGATTAGGTCAGATTGAAATTCTCTGTCCTCGATATGTGCAAAAATATAACTTTTAGTTTTGAAATAAGTTCAAATGATTAATCACTCAATTCAAATGATTAATCATTTGAACTTATTTCAAAATTAAAAGTTATATTTTTGCACATATCGAGGACAGAGAATTTCAATCTGACCTAATCGTCGTTGAAATAAATTTGTCGATGTTATACATCGCATATCTGTGGAATTTACCCAAGTGTGAAAATATTATATTCTTAGAAATATATTTCAATTATTTAATTTAGTTCCACAAATAATTATAGCGCATCCTTAATTTCTACAATTTTTTCATGTTTACAAATTCAATCAAAAGTAGGTTCACTATTGGTGGCTGTTAAACAAATACTAAACATCATGGCGTCTTCAAACTTGAGAAATGTTCTTTATAGATTGTGTACTTTCTAATACAGTCTGATATAATACTGAGAAACTGCTGCCACCTCTAAGTCAGGCCAAATACTTCTGGGACTACCCTCACATACGCGGGACTATACCGCGCAATATTGTAGACTATTAAAAAATCTAAACGTCATTGCAACGATTCTATAAATTTTGAGAAGCTCTATCAGTCTATAAATATACTTATACATACAAGTAAAATTTACGGCAATTGCACCAGTTTATCTATAAGCAATCAATTTTTACATCACGGAACTATTTTATTCTAAGCATCCATTTTAAGATAACGTTAGATCTTATGCATTATTTTCAGACAAAACGGGTAAACTCGACGAAAGTTACAACTCCGAGGAATTGCGAGCCCACTTTTCTAAATTAACGCATTTATTTTTCGCAAGATTGTTTTAACTGGAAATTCGACACTGCGTGGTCCGCATCTTCGGAAAATTACGTTTCGAGCCTTTGCGCAGGACGAGAAAAGGGGCCATAAAGATCCAAATTAACCTCTCGGTCCGCGAAAATCTCCAGTCCAACTCGAATGCTCGACCGTGTAAGTGGACTGGAACGCTGTGTGGTCGTTTAAAACGCGAAAAAAACTCCCAGCGAACTCGGTAATTCGCTGTCGGTCTCTCACCGGTAAAAAGCAGAATTCAACGCGTTCGAACGGGAAATGCCCCGCCCGCCCTCCCTCGGCCCCGCCGTTATGGCGGAGAGACGCGCTGACCGCGAGCTCTCCGGTGCGAAATAATTGAGCCGCGCCGTCAAAGGCAGCGGCGCGCGCCCGCTTCAATTTTCCCCCTTGCGCGCTTTGTCCCCTCTTCCCGAGAGCGCTTCGTATCAGCGTAGGTATCGCTCTGGAAGCGCGCGCGCATAAATTCCGTTTGAAGCCAAGAGGCTAATCCAAATGCAAATGACACCCGTTATTTCGGGCGCGCTCGCGCGGGCACGAGCCTCCTTCCTTCGAGTCGATTACGTAAACAACTTGCTTCCATTTTCCCTTCAGCAACCTTCTCACTTGCGCCCCCTTCCTTCCTCGTCTTCTCTCTCTCTCTCTCTCTCTCTCTCTCTCTCTCTCTCTCTCTCTCTCTCTGCCTCGCTCTCTCTGCCTCGCTCTCTTCTCTCCTATTATGCCGCTTTTCGCACGTAGAGAGCCGCCTCGTCACCCCTCCTCTCTGCCCTAGCGACGAGGAATGGAGCCAGCGTCTTTCCGCTCTTATTAAAGTTTAATGGTATCGGTATTTGATTAGCGCGATGAAAGGAAGCATTTGAATATTATTACGTAAATTATACCATAACTTTTTTATACCTCATGGAGTGATTGTGCTTTCAGTCCTTTCGAAAGAGTAATTACGAAGGTCTATTTATTTGGTGCAATAATTGGGTCTTTGTTAATGAATCGATTGAAAATCAGTTCAAATAATTTTGAATCGTTTGATACCCTGATACCATAAAGGATCCAAATATATGGTTTAAGCAGATTTAAGGCATTTAAAATTGCATGAAATCTGAAGTCATCGTGGACTCTATTATTGAAGTGAATAGCTTTCTCGAGTAATTAGGTTACATCAATAACATCGATAAGTCATCAATAAATACAAATTCATTTCAATTACGCTTCTTAAATTATCTATGATAGATCATTTTGTAAATTAATAAATCACTTTCTGTTAAATATATTGGTTTTCAAATTAACACCTTATGTTGCATTTCTCTCAAAGAATATTATGGGATAGTATTCTAGATAAGAATATTATGAGATAATACCTGATATAAGATAAAACAAAATTCTCATTATAAATTAATACAAATTATCATAGCATTAATTATTCATACAAAATGAGCTATTCTTTCGATTTTGTAGTAAAATTACGAATTTTTAAATTCTTTACTTGGGAAAATTTTTAACACTTAATAAATTAAATTGTTTGACTAATATAACTTCGGCTCATCCATACAACGTCGGTATAATTAATCCAGGGCTTTCTGCTATTCGAAACTAGCATTTCTCAATATTTAAATTTTTTTGATTTTTTACTTTGATTTATTGTTCGCGATGTTGCCAAATTTCCAAATATTGTGGTATAAAATAGAATCCAACACTGATAATTGTATAGAAGTTGATTTCATTTTGTGAAATTTACCTCTTTCGCTTCGTTCGGGCAAAAATTGACTCTTAAGTCAACTAATCAACTAGTAACTTATAAATAAAATAAGTGACCTTACACGAGTCGTCACTTCGCGATCGCTTTGCCCGGGGAACTATTATCTCTTAGTAAAAATCACTTTTTGACTGTCACGTAATATATTATTTACGTATTCTCCCCTTCGTAATGCGATTGTACGAGGATGACTTTGAAGGTAATGGGTGGTCTCATCGATATCGATATAGCACGAACAGCGACATTCCATAGCGACGATGGAGGAAGTCTCGGTTCCGATGCCCGGCCTCGGAAGAGCATTTTTTGCGGTTCCTTGTCGATCAATGATGAAAGATTAACAATAAGATTAATGTTGAATAATAATTATAAGTAGCAATTTTTTAAATGAAACATCAAACGCTTTTGCAATTAGCTTGATGTTTATTCTTTGGACTAAATAAGATATTTATATAGATATTATAGAGCTGTGACCGCATATTTATTCTTCTTTTAACAATACCACAATTTCTGTGCAAGCATGACCACGTCATATAAATTTGATAGCGATATATACAATTTTATAGGATTCATAAAATTTGTATCTAAATAAGTATAAAAGTAGACAATATTACAATGGTAAAAAAATGTCCAATTCTCAATATAATATACAGAATAATATTTTTTTATCGAAAAAGACTGTATAGTATTAGTAAGCGGTAGTAATATCGTAACTGTAAGGAGTAGTAATATCGATTTTGAACACAGATGAAAAAAATAATTTAGTAAAATTCATAGAATCGAATAAATAATTATTTGTCTAGTAAATGAACTATTTTATTTCAATAAATAAGTTAGCAGTTTTCAAAAACTCATTTAATTTTGAATAAATAATTATTTGATACTATTTCAATAAATTTTTATATCCAGGTAAAGTATTTTTCAAAATCGAGCTTGAAATATTTACGAATAATACGAACGTAGTCATATTTCTTAATATACTCTAATTAAAATATTTTTATTTTAAAACATATTTTTGGTGCGTGAGAGGGAGAGGAAAATATTTTTAAATTTTAATCCTGAAAGAAGTGACAACGATTTTGATTTTTGACAATTTGAAATCGACTTTAATTGGGATATTCTGATTATTTTTGATTAACAATAATGTTTGGATTAAATTTATTTTAAGAGTTTTATGAATTTGCACTACTCACGTTGTGTTTATTAAAAGATCACTCGTGTTCCTGAGATTTATACATAAGAACTATCTCCTTATAACTAGAATAATTTATTAGATTTGACACGTTACATATATAAGATTTTAGTCTTTTAATTAATCTGGGACTTGTAATGACTAGAAAGAAATAGGCAATTTTTACCTGAAACAAAGCAACATGATCTTCATATTTAGTTTTGGTTGGCAGTAGCTGAGGAATGATAAGGCCATGAATCAAAAATAATCATAATCAAAACCAATTGTTATAGTCTGCTTTTTTTTAATTCTACATATATTAAATCAAAATAATTTGATCTGAGAGCTGGAATCCTCAGTAATTAAATTCATATTTTAAAATACAAAAAGAAATGGTTTGTTTAATTTTAAAAAATTATTTTACTGAATGTTATTATATGTTTTATTTCTATTATTGTAATTTATTATTTTATTATTATAATAATTATTATCTTTGTATAAATTTTTACACGCACACCAGTAGTGCATTGATGTTTGGAAATAAAATTGAATTTTAGGATTTTTACTTTAATTTTTATTATAGAAAATATGCTATAATATATCAATTTATTTATTATAATTAAATAATAAAATAAGTTAAACGCATTGACAGAGGTATTAAGACCAACGTATTGCTAATCGATGCGATTTATTAAAAATCAGAACAGTAATAATGATTTAGATACATCTTGACGAATAATATAAACTCTTTAAAAAAGTCATCTCCTTTTACTATTTTAACATATTCGGTTTAGTAAATAAAATGATATTAAAATTTGCGTAAAAGCAACAACATAAAACCGATGAGGCTTTTCTCAGGGTGCATCGTCAATTTTCCTATATTCCATTTTTATTACTTTAATGCTATTAATATGTATTATGTCAGATTTGAATATAGTATAACGTACGGTATACTAAAAAATGCAATTGGACGTAATATATATATATATATATATATATATATATATATATATATATATATATATTATTTTACGATGGATGTTCGCACAACTTGCGAAATTGATAATACGAAATATAAGCTCTTGCGCTAGAAAATATCTTTCTTATAATGCAAATATTGCCAGGCAATGAATGCGCTTCTGAAATATAAAATTTCCTTCTCGATTTACATTATTACCAACGTATAGGGGTAACTCCCACCCTCTGTGCTTCGAATCTTAAATAATTATACTAATCGCACATTACGGATTTTCCTCTGCCACATTTCTCATTCATACGGATTCTGCGAATCACGATCGATGGACTGTAATACACAACTGATCTTCTCTATCCGTTTGTCGAGGAAAATTCCCTCTCTATAATAGGCGACCAAACATCAACTCGTTAACCCGTGCAGTTCCACTGCTGATGCGCCCACGCTTTTGATGTATATATATATATATATATATATATATATATATATATATAGATCCGGCGCGCTCGCGCCACTGCCGATAATCGAATTCGGTGTCTGCGCGTCGGGAGAGGGAAATTGAGGAGCTCCGCGGAATCGAATTTCGCACGTGCACGCGACTGTGTGTACAGATATATGTGCATTCATGCATATATATATATATATATATATATATATATATATATATAGCCAACCGAGAACTTCCTTGTCCGGATGCCCGGTGTACACACAGATGCAGGTCGGGAAAATTCGATTTAGCGGCCGACGACGATGCGTGCGCGTGCTCTGTCGTGTTTTTACACCGCAAGTTGGCGCGAGCCAACTGGTACGGTCTGGTTCGCTTAGGGAACCACTACGCTGAATATCTATATAATTGACGGATCTTAATCGGACGCACTATAGATACTCGAGCTTGCGGAGTTTGAACCGTTTGCACGCGCTCGAACACTCCCAGCTCGCCCTCTAGAGTTCGAGATCCGTAGTATGGTTACTATCACTTTATTATTCTGATTAGTTAAAATCTTCTAGACGTATATCAATGTACATATATTTTTGAACATGTTATTAGAAAATTTAATGAGTTTTTTGCTCTCGGTTTCTTTTCTATTCTACAATCGGTCATCCTATGCGTCACATTCGAAATTTATTCTGCTCTTCTTGGCTCGGAATTCTATTGTTTTTTAGGTGCTCATTAATATTTCATAATGAAAGATTAATCGATGCTTAGTTTTGATACAATTTTGCCATCTTCTGTCTATTCGATTACAGCATTTTTTTGATATTCTTTGTGCTTTTTTGAAACATCGTTTCTTAAACGATTTTTTTGAAAAGTCTTTATCCAATATCTGACGAACCTAAGTCGATTTCGTTTCTTCGTTTCGCTAATTAAAAGCTAATAATTTTGCTCATGAAAAGATCGTGTTTTGGAAGAAAATATTTCACGTTCGTTTATAAATTCACGTTCGTTTATAGAAAAATCGATTGTAACCTTTAGTTCAAATTTTTTGCTCGTAAAAGCTTGTTTCGAAAAACTAATAGCCATGTCACCGGAAAAAGTCTATCCAACTATGTAGTTTGATTTTATAGGAGCGAGGGCACGATGACGAGCGATTTGAATAAAGCGCTTTTTATTGGAAAAATACGCCGCGGGTGACCCGGTAGTCGGTTTTTGGAGGAAACTGCAATATGCTACGATCGATTTATTTTCTTTTACGTCCCAGAAATATCGGGTTAGTAAACGTATAGAAAATGATATATGTATATTTCAACTGTATATTTCACTGGGCGTACTAAACTTTGATCATTCACGTTTGAATTTTACAATTATGGCTGTTATTTTATAGGCTTCGTTAAATTGTAGAAAATAAAAATAGTCTACATTAGTAACAAATGCTGCTAAAATGTTCCTAACTAAAATAACGTTACTATTTCAATTCTTTATTTACATATGAATGATTATTGATTAACTTATTAATTGCTTTTTTATACGTATGAGAATTAAATTTAACCGTATCTCATTCTCCCCTGTGTCATACACTTGATTCTACGTCTTATCAACTTACGACAACCGCGTCGTATCGGGTCAAATTTCAATGTATCATTTGTATGTAATCGAACGTAATTACGAACGATTGATAACGCGTCAGATATTTTTATTTAGAACCAAAGGCCGAATACAATTCTCTCCAGATTTAGATGCAATGAATCGAATGTAAGATATCTTTAGGAAAGGAGCAGATTATTTAACTAGATATTAAAATTATATTTTCTAGCACTTTAAATGGGTGAATTAACAAAATTTTAATAATTACGCACATTGAAGTTGAATCAGTTCGCTTTGTATCAAATAACTATGAGATATACTTAAAGAATAAATCAATATAGATGTAGTTCATAAAAAATTATTTAAAACGCAGTAAAGCTCTGTATAATTTTGTATCTGTTTTATAGAAATTTATTTTATTTATTGCAAGTTATTACAGCAATAAATATTCAAATAATCCATATATTGGATTAAAATGTTGTCTGCAAAATATATAAATGAAAATGAACCAAGTGGATAAAAAGTTATCCTGGGTCAATAAATTAATCAAAAATTTCACGTAGAAAACAAACGTTTTAGCTAATAAATTCGCAAGCGAGTCCGCCGAAAAACGAGCGGAAAAAATTTAATCAGACTGTTTGCACGAAGCGTGTCGAATAATTACGAGGCTCCTTCTAATGTAGGAAATGCTACGCACGTTTTAATCTAGCCTGTCTCCTTTTTGCCCTTTTCATCCTACGCCCGCCACCCGACCGCCCGCCACATGGCACGAGAGGCTGTGTTTATCTCGCGGGGCCGTTGGAAAATGCTAATTCTGAACTCGAGTGTCTTCTCCCGTTTTGATTCGTAAATTTTGCCTCTTCCGTCCCTCCCCCCATCGGCCCTCTCCCCTGCTATATGGCATCGGGGCGTCCTTTTCGCCGGCTATGGCTTCTCGGCAGACGTCCCGGCACTCTACGCTGGTCCCGACGCATCGCGAAATTTATCGCCGCTCTCGCGCTTCCTCGTCCCGCGCACCCCGCCCCCCCCCGCCCATCAACCTCGAGCCTCCATGACAAATTCTCCCCAATTTTCAAAACCTTGAACTTCGCTGGTGGGCATGGGCGGGTGTTCCTCGAATCCTATTGCAGCGCCGCATTGTTTCCCCTTTTCGGCGCGTGCATCTGATTAATGACCTCTTCCTCGCGTGATTAATGACTCGTCGCGAGGATGCTGAAGAAGAGCGGTAAATTTTTCTATTTTAATCTGTTGTTGCGTAGATTATACACTGTTCAGCCGTTTAAATAAATATAAGTAAGATCATGTAAAGTTCGCAATTTAAGTTTAACAAAGTCTAAATTTCATAATTCTAACTTGCTATAATAACATTTTCTCGATTTAACATCAGTAAATTACACACTATCTTCATCTTAATAAATAACATAATTATTACATAACCATTTTAGACACAATATGCCTATCGATATACATTATAGTAACTGAATACGCAGTACATATGCATTTACAAATAATAGCGATAATATAGATTCTCAATAATATAACAATAAGTATACCCTACATAATCATCGGCTCCCTATCTTAAGTAATATAAAATATAAAATTACGTAATATAAATGCGAAAAAGGTTAGTTTTTATTATGTTCGAATGCGCATTATTTGAATCTGTAACAGTATTGTAAACTATTGTATGTTAATATTAAACTCACAAACTTCAGTTAATCATGCCCATCATTTACGTCTATTATATATTGTTACAAAGTTTCAAGAGCATTCGACAATCGTTTTATGAATGAAAAAATTTTCAATGCTTGATTTATAATGTTTGGTTACGATTTTTTTAAAATGTTTTCACCGCGCTACGGATTGTCGATTGGATTGGAAAATTTGCAGTAGAATAAAATACATGTAAATAAAGGACAAGATACATTAAAATTTCTAATAATTCAATATTTTCAATCAATATTATCTAAACTAATGTACTCTTTGCAAGATTGGTACAAATTGAATTCGATTATTCCTTAACTCTTTTCCAATACTGTTCAGAAAATATTATCTTCTAATGTGTATATAATAAATTTTCTTCTTCATTTCTTTCTTCCTTTCTTTCTTTCTTTGTTCCCATTTTTGGAAACCTTTCATTAATTCTATTCTTTGTTTAATAATTTAGCGTAGTCTTTTAATTTGCATTTGATAGGAAATTTAAGCAGTGTAAAGAAAATTTAAAACTTAACGTTTTATCTTACTAACAATTAGTCATGTGAAGAATTATATCATAAAAGACTTTTTACACTTTTTTCACCTTATTTAAGATATTTAAATAAAACGACTTGAAAAGATTCGATCTAAGATTTGAAATTAATTATTGGTATTGTACTATTTTTTTAAACAAATAATAAACATTGTTATATCACAATCTTATCATTAATTATATGTTTTCCAAATTTTTTTATAGACATCAAAATGCCGCTTTTTATTGTTGAATCAACGAATATATTTCTAAGTTTTATTTGTATTTAATATATTTTTCAGGGGCCAGAGAGGACGGCACAATGCTTGAGTTCGTAAAGAAAGGCTTCGCTGAAATGATCGGAACTGCGATACTCGTGTTCGTGGGTTGCTTGGGATGCGTCGGCAGCATGGGAAACGTACCGTCTCACCTTCAAATCTGCCTGACATTTGGCTTTGCTGTCATTATTGCAATTACGGTTAGTCTCCATTTCCAATTATTTTCATAGTCTAACCAATAATTCCATTATATAATGTAATTACAGAAAAGAAAATTGTCTCTAATGACGAGTAAAGGGAGTTATTTTTATATACTTCGTGACATCATAAGTTTTGTATAAGTATTTCAAACGGCTTGATAATAACGAAATGATTCTTTCGAATTTACAACGTGATAGTATTTGCTGCTTTTTCCATAAACGATTAAAGTAATTATTTAGATTCTAAAATGAACATTAGCAACATTCGATTATCAAGCTATTTTCATGAAATTATTTTAAAATACATTTGAGAAAAGAGCTAATATATTTAAAAAAATCTTATTTATTTTATTATTTTGAAATTTACTTGCCTTTAAGCATTGAGATATTTTGTGTAAAATTAAGTATAAGGACGAATTATTGACTTCTATGAAAGTTCCAATATGAAAATTAGCGTAATTATTAAAATTATTTTAACAACTCTTTCAGGAGAACTGTAGAAATGGCTAGTCGTCCAAATTTACTGCATAATTTCATTAATAATAGCGTAATTTTACATTTCAGAGCGTGGCTCATATTAGCGGTGCACATATAAATCCTGCGGTTACGGTTGGAGCAGTTGTTTGTGGACACCAATCCTTAATATCTGCCCTGGTTTATTTCATTGGTCAAACTGCCGGTGGAATTATAGGATTTGGGTTACTAAAGGTATTTCATCATAATATCATTTGCAACGAAAATCCAGACTCCAGAAATTGTTTAAATAGATAATAAATTAAATAATTTAGAATTGCCAATTACAAGTTTGAATTTTTTTATCGCCTTGAATTTAAAATATCTTGATCGATTGAATATAATAATACGACCGTGATCGATACTAATCGATAAAGGATGATTAAGAGGTTAATCTCAATTAGAACAATTGGATGGCCCAGTTATCAACGTGACTAAGTCCACTTTTTGAATGCAAATTATCGTGTCAATGCAGTTAATTATCTAAAATGTCCCATTCGAATTATTTGAATTTCATAAAAAATTCTTGTAATAATATAAATTAATAGGATTGAACGAGATAATTGTTTGAGTCATCCCCTAAGAGCCATGTATTTTCATACTTTGCTTTTCTTCGTTTCTTTTATCTTCAGTTTTTGTTTTATGGAGTTAGTCATTTTCGCATGCGAAGAATTCAATATTATTAATTAGCTTCTAAGTATTTCTCGGTGTTAACCAGATTCAAAAGCTACATTTATCATATGAAATACCTATGAATTATAATCGTATGCAATGTTAGGAGCATTACTTAACGTGTAATATTTCGATTATGTGAAATATAATCTCGAATATAACGAATATATTCGTTCTTTAGATTTTTTTAACAAAATTTTTTAACAAACTTTGCTGTATGATTGATTAAATATTAAAAAAAAATTATAATTATCCAACAGATGTTATTTATTGTAAGATGAATGAGCTGCTAATTTTCGGTACGCTGTTATATACATACGATAAAAAGCGATTAAGTTTATATTATACAAAAGTAGTGTGAGACAATATTTCATTCTCTAGTAAATGTTATTGTAACAATTCCTGGAATTGTTCTTCACTTACGCCAGTCAGAATTTTGCTTTTTACGAAACGACGGGACTGGTTTTAAAGTTTCGATCCTCGGACCCCCGGTAATAAGCTTTACTCGTCTACCCATCCAGGTGATAACGCCGCCGAACCTGCTGCACGGCGGCAACCCCGACACCGCGTCGAGCTTCTGCGCAACGCTGCTCCACCCCCAGGTGAACCTGCTGCAGGGCTTCCTGAGCGAGCTCCTCGCGACCGGGGTCCTGGTCTTCATGTCCTGCGCTGCGGCCGACCCGCGCAACTCCCGCAACGTCGACTCCATGGCGATCAAGTTCGGCCTGGCGGTGGCGGCGCTCTGCCTCGGATTCGTGCCCTACACGGGCTGCAGCATGAACCCGGCCCGGTCCTTCGCCCCGGCGCTGCTCAACAACCAGTGGGCCCAGCACTGGCTCTACTGGCTCGCCCCGTTCGCCGGCGCGGTCGTCGGCTCGCTCCTCTACAAGACGGCCTTCGCGCTCAAGAGCAAGCAGGAGTGCGCGATCTCGTCCGAGAACGGGGTGTAGGCCGGCCCAGGCTCGGACGGTGAGGGCAGCGCAATTAATGCCTGGTAGCTAAGGTGGCTCCGTCGAGAACGACCGTATGAAGCGGGGGCTCTCGCCGAATCAAGGCTGAATCGTGGCCCGGTGCTGTTACAAAAATATTTCGTCTTTAAATTTATTTACAATTATAAGGCACTTTTCGATACTCCATTCTGCATAACCACTAATAATCGCATTTAAACTATTCAATCCAAATCTTAAATTAACAAATATTTATATCGGTCTTACAGTTTTTATACTTATATCATATATATTATATATTATACTAATATAATGACAGCCTGACTGCCACTATATTAATATTAATAAAAATAACTTTCAAAAATTAATAATTAATAACAATATTTATTTATTTCATTCAGAATAGTCGACATAAGTAAAATTTTCAATTTTTAAATCCAAATATTGATAAGCTCAACTGTGCTTTGCTAAATACGTGCAGCCGCTATTTTGTTATATTAAAATGGGTCTTGATGAAAAATTGTCGAAATATTTTTATAAGAATGGTAAGATCTGCATGGATTGATTTTCGCTCGTTTTCTATTATACACACTGTAAATTTACAGACTCGGATTTTTTCTCCGTCTATTTTATATTTACGCTATTCTTTCGAGACATAAATTTCTAAATTTTTGTTTTTCGCTGGCAAAATCGAAATCGCTTATACAACACAACACAACACAACACAATACATGGTCGCTGTAAAAGTCGATGGAGCTACCTCAAGTGAAATCCGATAATTAACATAGCAATTAGTTTCGCTATCGTTTCTTTTTTCAAATGCAACTTAATATCTATTGTTATTTTCTAATCTTGTGAAATAGTTAGAGAATAATCAAAACCTTGATTTAAATTATATAAAGTTTATGTACAAATGTGACTTTTTAAAGAATTAGAACTCATTGTTTTTAAATTAATTCTTACAATTTTTGTATCAAAATATTAATTCATTAGATAACGATATATATTCATATAAGCTGTACAATTTAAGCGAAATGAGTTGAAAAGTACAGATTTGTGTTTAGGGCTACTATATTAATGCATACATTATAACTCGCCCTCGAATAAATTTTCAAAATCTGCTTTCCTTTGTTCTAGATTCAACAAGTCAACGATGCTCTCGTCTCTGCGCGATTGTCGTCACAAAGAAGATTCATTGAAGTTTTGGTTGTGCTGGAATTTTTGTGCTGGAGCAACCTTACCAGACGTGTAAAACAATGAATTCGTCCATTAACGAAGTGTTGAAAAATTTATAACAGTGGCAGAGATATTCCAAAACATCAGAAATAATAGAAATAATGAACATTGATCAGCATTATTTGCTAAGAAAATCAAACGATGTAACAAGAAAGGAATAAGCTACGTGTTAACGGTAAAAGATGCAAACGATTTAAGACATCAGTCGAATAATAATAAATAATTTTTGGCCGAGCTGATGGAGGCTGAAGCAAAAAAAACTCTCTTTCATACAGCTCGCGGCATTGTATAATAATTGTATGTCTCGTTTTTAATTCATCATTCTTCCTTACATCGTATGCAGAAGTCTTATGTATTGAAAACTGGCATATGCAAACGAAATTTTTCATATGTAGAAATAATGTATGCCTGTGATTTATGTACGATGTATAGGAACTATAGCTAGAATTTAGAAGATTTGCTTATACAAAACTAGAGAAAATTTATGGTGAACGCTACATTATGATGCAACTGAGTTAGCATGAATAATTTTAAGCTACGTTATAATCACATTACTCGCGAAACTTCTAATTATCACTAAATAGTTCATTAATTGTATAAAGCTACACATTGCAAGAAATTCACCTGTAGAAATAAATCGTACATTGTTGAATATTATTTCAACTATAAAAGTATTATTGGCAAACGAATTAATTTATATTAATTAATCTTTCAGATCAAAAAGCTTAATAGCAATTTCGATTATAATAATTTTATGTTAAATAAAACTTATTACTGGATAACTTTTTTAATACGTTCGACGTAATAATAAGGATCGGGTTATCATTATCTTTCTTATATTATTTAACAATTTGTAGCTAAATAATGTTGAATTTTATTTCATCTATACTAATACTGATTTTGTATCTATGAACAATAAGATTATGTTAAAAATAGTTTATCAAATTTTTTACATGTGTATGGCGCTCTTTAAAAAATTTTAATACTGGCAATAGAATTACCTTCATTTAAAGTTTATACTGGTATGGAAATATAAGAAAGAACGGATCATTACAATGAAGTAATATATAATCCATACATACATATTACAGACAAAATGTATTTAAATAATATATTCGCGGGCATAGATATGCTTTAACATCATTTAAAAATATAATCATCACGCACGTACTTATCTAATTTATTATAATGTTTACCGATGGAGAAGTTTAGAAGTTTTTAATCATATCATGACATTGTATCGTTTAATTATACGAGAATATTGTAATTGTAATTATTATTTTATAACATGAACAGCGAAATATACTTTCTCGAGAAAAAGAATTTTTCGCTCAATATCAATACATTAAATTTGTACAAAGAGAATCATTATTTTCAATTATACTCAGACTTTTTAAATAAAAGTATTTATTTGTTATGTGATTTTATAATCTTTATTTTGCATTTTACGAGGTTAAATAGCACAGCACCTTCGAACTTGAATATGCACTCCAAGCATTGCAATAAATTTGATCTAATATACATCTCAGCAAAGAGGCCTACGACAGCTCGATCGCTAGAGCGAAGGACTAGTAACTCGGTGATCCGAGTTCGAATCCTGGTCTCGGCCGATTTACACAGTCACCGCTGTAATAATTTACATGTGTTTTATTTACAAACACATCGCAAATCTCCGTCGCTGATTCAAACCGGTATTTGGAAGCATAAATAGAGCGACGTTAAATAACATAAAACAGAAAAAAATATCTCAGCAATCTGTCGAGTTTTTGACGAAAATATTATTATATGTAATAGCAATCAAGATTAAGTGTATTTTATTTTAATTAAATTGTTATCTGATTTTTATAGATCCATTCTTAAAGTTCCAAAGGTGCAAAATTGTCGCAGTTACGGAGCAAAAAAAAGAACGAGAGAGTGAGAGAGGAGGGGGGGGGGAGTATTAAGGAACAAACAAAAAAATAAATAAAATTAACGTGCAATGATTACTAGAATTGAAGCTAAATGAGACATACAGGGAGTCGAAGACGACATATTTGCATGCGAAGCATCTCGACAAATACTCAAAGAATGTTCTTTTTTATGCGATACAAACTTCGCAATCATCTACCTTTGTACAAGGCCCAATGAATTTCAAAATAATGAAATTAGTCTGAGCAGTCGCATTTTCCAGAAATTAGGTTCGCCTTCACGAGCTGACGAGTGTAAAAGTTTTAATTGTGCCTGAGTAGCGGCTTGGACTACTCTGTGCGACAAACCCTGCGTAGCCTCTGTATAATTACAACCTTCCAACTCGTTCCATAATTATAAGCAGGAGCAAATCAATGTAAAAAATTTCTTACGAATTACTAAGAATGTTTGAATAAATTTTAACGGAACGTGTTTGAATAAGAATTGCTGTCGCTAATGGTTTAGTTTATTTCAGGAGCTTTAGTTCTATCTTAAGTTTGTGTAATTTGTTAATGAGCTGAGGTTCCAATCGCAGTTTTTTTCAATCCTAAATAATAAACATTATAAAGAAGATGCTCCTATTCATCAAATTTATATAACACTATTGCAAATGTACATTAATTACAGTATTATTAAAAAACAATAAATATGTGGCAGCTCTAAACTATCTCGTTAAGCCGAAATAATAAAAAAATTAATTACAGAAGAATTTGATTTTTTTTTACAAAAAGCTATTTGATAAATTTTTATTCAAATTTAATTCTTATATTTTAACAAAATTGTAAAAATTATAATTAAGAAAAAAGTAACAATTATGCTGGTTTACAAAAAAACAGGCTCTGCAATTTTTACAAGACCCATCTTTATATATAAAATGATTTTCGCTAAATCTCAATATGGAGCTAACGTAAGTTCTTGTTGTCAATATCTTTAATAAATTATAAAATTTGAAGTTTATAAATTGTGACAAAGCGTGCGTAAAAGCCATTTAGTGGGTAAGAGATAATAGAAAAAATAATTTTTTGAGAATAGTCTTTTTATCTATTTTTATGCACTCAAATAATTTTTAAAATTTGCTTAATTTTATTACCTGTCTTATTTCTAAAAGTAAAAGTGCAAAAACAAAAGAAAACTAGAAATCACGAATAGCACAGAAACTTGAACGGATTTTGTCGCATACTTCTTAAAACAATTTTCACTGCAAAGAATCTACTTTTCATTGCTACTTACATAGCTTTTCGAGGTAGGAAGTGCAATTTGAGTTTCATCTAGCGGCCTAATTGATTAAATTATTTTAAGAATGCTGCAAAAAAAATTATTGAAAGATAGAATTCTAGGTATAACTGGTCAACTGTTTTCAGAATGAAACAGCTGGATGTAACAAAATTATTAACAAAAGACAGTCGGTCTCAAACGACATAAGAATACAAAAAATCTAAACTCAATCAAATAATGTCAATATATTTATTAAAGTCTATAAATTACTAATTTTTAATTTTATTTAGATACGCCACTTTTGCAATTGTTGAGAAGTTGTCTCAATTAAATTAACACGAATCATGATTAAATTCAGAGATCTTTTTTTTGTCGTAAGTATCGTATTAGTATAAAATGTTGCTATTATTCATTAATGACGTAATTAAAACATAATTAATAGCAATATATTTAAATAGTCTTTTATATTTGCTTTAGTTTTCAACATTCAATAGATATTTACATATTTACTTTAATTAGGAAATGCGCGTTCGTGTGATTCAAATTAAAGAAAAAATTTTTTTATTTCGCATGTTCCCGAATGTTGAAGAAGACAACTTAAAAGGATTAATGCTATGTTTTAAATTTTTTAAAGTAGCTTTTAGAACTTTTGCAAGCAATTTGCAATGCTTTGTGTTGGTAAAGGATACTTTCTATTAATAGTGGCTAATTTAACATAAGAAGCAGTATCAAGATTATAATGTTCAAGTTGGTATAACTTTTCAATTAGGGTATAAAAGTTTAAAATGCATTAAAAAGTGAAATTGATAGAAATTTAATAATTATAAATTAGTCTAAATGGAGCAGTGGCTTTATTGTTTCCGGCGGTGAAGTATCAATTTGCTTGCTACCATTATTGGTCTATGTCAGGCAACTCGATGCTCATCTTCAATTTAGAAACTGTCAAATTTTATAAAATAACACGATAAATTTTAATAAATGGTTATAGTTATTTATAAAATTAGAACGTGTCCTACTGTTGATTTTAAAAAATTGTCGGACGTTAAATTGAATACAAATAATTTAAAATTATTTTAAGATATTTTATCAGTCAATGACGACCCGATAGAATTTATTAAAAATACACAAAAGCGGAAGTCTACAAATTTAATAAATTAAAGATAAGAAAGTACTAATAATGTAATTTTTTTTAATTTCTTGTACTTTCTTAGATCAAGAACATTCGTAATCATGTCAAAATGTTTTCAAAAACATAACATTGTTTTATTAATTAAAAATACCGACAGGTTTAATGGATTTATTAAATTAGATGCAGAAAACATATATTGAAACAAAATTAAATGTTATTTATGAAATTCATTCTCATGCCAATAGATCCTGTTGTGCTAAATAAACATTCTCTTGTGTGCTAAATAAACATGATTTAAAAAGCTCGTTTCATATTCTTAAAATTTCCAAGAAATCGTCTGACTATATCTTCATGAAGACGAGAAATAGAATTCGGGAGAACAGGTGAACAGACGTGCACCTTCTCTCGGCCACGCATTCATTTGTTTTGACGATACTTGGCGAAAATGCAATAGATGTAGCTGTAATAAATTTTTGATATTTATGGCTTGTTTCGCCATTTTTTTTAATTTGTTGCTTTAAACGAAGAAAAAATTTGAAATTTCTTTTCATTGGTTTACAATTAAAAAATATACATTGCACTTTTAATGAAAAAAAAAGTATCTTTTGGGACTGGGTGTGGTAGTAATTCTACGATAAGTTACGTGCGGGGACAAGAGGTTATAAAACCCAGCTAGGTAGTTTATGGATAGTCCTTAATAAGAAAACTATATTATTTACACATATATCTATCTAGATACGTGAATGAAATTTTCTAATTTTTTTATTATTTTATTTTTGGTCTCTTGAGAATTTTCAGAAGTCACGTGGATGAGTGTCAAGAAATGTTTTAAAAATTGAAAAATATACATTCAAAAGATAAGTCTTGATAATTTTCGTTTTCTCTACTAAAATCTTCCCACATGATTTGAATATATTCTAATTGGAATTATTTTAAACGTCTTCAGTAAAAGCTCAAATCCTCAGACAATTGAAATATTTATATTTATCAATAATGAAATATTCGAAATATTATAAATTTTATTACAACTCATGTTTCTCGAGTAATCAAGGACAAGCGAATACAACTCATGGGATCTCAGTAATAAATACTCATTAGACTTACTCGAAATAACCTCACTATGTCTCCAATTCTAAAAAAAAAGTTCAAAGAAGAAACAATCACCTTAAATTTGTATGTCGGTATCTGCAATGAAAAACAGTATTCGCTGTTAACAAATTAGTATTCACTGGATCAAGACAATGCAACCAGTCTATTTTGAACTTATTATTCTCACTTGGAAAAGCGTATTAGTAACGTGCCATGCTCTCAACTGACTCACAATAATCGCGAATTCTTGAGGAATACTAAGAGTACACGTTTGACAAGGTAACACAGATCTGGTATTCATAAAAAATATCCTGTAATCTATCAAAAAATTCTGCGTTATTAGAGCCAACATTAACTATTTCACATTAACGTACCATTCACGGTTGTACTCACCAGGGAAATTTACAGCAACTGGTTAATCAATCATTTTACGTTGAGTACATGTAATAAATATAAGAAAAATAAATGTCTTAATTTTTTTCATTTAAAAGGACATCCTTTTATTGATTTTTAATTAATTATTGGATTAAATGGGATTCTTTATTTTTTGTGTTAAACATATGTATACTTCGTATGACCTTGTTTCCAGATTATGTCAGATTATGAGCTAGAGCGTGTATGTAACAACAAATATCAAATTAATGTAAATATTTAAAGGAATGGTCTTGTTTTAAAAATAATTACATATGTGCAATACAAATTAGTCCTTAATGAACTATTTGAACATATGTACAATACATAACAATAAACTATTTGAACATATCAAAGAAAAATATTTTGTATATTTTTATATTAATTACTTATCATTCAATAAATTTTTAAAGAAACTATATGCGATTATCCTAATGTTCTCAAAAATTAAACACATGTCTAATAAATTCACAAAACTGGCCATTAAACTTATAAAAATTTATACCATATATATTTAAGTGTAAAAAATCGTGTTTGGTCAGTTTGCAAAGGGGGTGGATTTTTGATAACCTAATTATTAGCGGCGAACATAAATATATCATTTTATACAGTATTTAATTAAAAATAAAGGAATCAAAGGTATATTTGAAGGAGAAAAGGTAAATTATTTTATTATCTCGCCGCACTCCTCTGGTCAGTTTATTTTTCCCTCACAGTCTCTTACCACACTACTGATTCAAGAGCATAGCGACTGCTACTTCAATCTACCTTTTTCTCACAGTTTATCAGGCGAACCATCGTTAGTACAACTCAACGATAATGGAATCTTAAGATGACAAGTCCTTCAACAACGTGTTTAGAAATTCTAAAATCATTAGCATGTTTATTATTTGTAATGTTTTCAGGCTATTTTAAAGTTGTAATATCCATCTCTTTAAATTTAAATCGGTTCATTTGTTCTGATAAAGGTGAACACTTCCAACAAGTGAATGGCTAATGACACACATTTTAAAAATCATACCAGGGAAAAATAAACTTACTAGAGTGATTTTACTTAAACTTTCAACTATAATACTCATGAGACCTATTTCTAAATTGACCAGGCTATCAATTATACAGTAAACATTTGCGTTAAATATCTTAGCTATTTCAATAATAATTTCACAAGAATCTCATTCATTGAATATGCAGAACTCTTGCACAGCTCGTAAAAGACTGGAATTACTCTGAAGACGTCTTATTAACAATGAATTACTGATGACGGACAATAATGTTCGACAACTGATAAATCATATTTTCGTTTCAGTTAGCTTTAAAATGCAGCTTCATAATTCTCACGAGTATTCTCTGTAAGCCTTTTGGCCACTCATTCTATTTTCAGTCGTATTCGGTACTTCAATTTATGCAGTTTTATCAATTCACTCATAACTAATATAGATTTCACATAAATCTATTTTAGGTAAAAGTAATTTAATTCATAGAAGATTTGATTTTGCAGTACTTTTCCGAATAAACGTTATTTAAAATTAAAAAATTAATTATTCCTGGAAGCTCGCATATCATCAACACAGATCGAATGTTTATGTTGTGTTATTTCATTTCTAAAAAATAACTATGCCTCAAAATCTGAAAAGCATAAATAAAGATTGAATTTTTATGTAGACCTCATTGGTAATTAAAAAAATAACCATCTCTGGGAACCTTAATACTAGTAATAATCGTTTCAGACATATTTTTCAAGAAAGAAAATAATTTATAATTCATAATTTAAATAATGTAGATAAATAACGAGTTATTCCAAAAAGATAAACTTGCTATTTCTTATAAATGACAATGGTTTTTATTTTTTCTGGAAAATAACGCCGGTATTCTATTTTTAGGAAATTCTTTTCTTTAGATTTTTTGAAAAATGATATGATTGCAAAGTTGTATCGCGGTTAATGCAAAGAGAGAAAAATAAGAGAAATTTAGTATGTAAAATATTTAATTAAAAATTTAATAAAGTATTAATTTTTCTAAATAGAAGAAGTAAAATGGTCGTCCAAATTAAGTGATTGCACAATTTACTGATGAAATTTTAATCTAAATCTTAGAAAATTTTAATTTATATTCTTCGTGGGCACTTTTTAATCGAGTTCCGAGTAACAATCGTTTTTTTTATAGATTTTTGAGAAATATTTTTGAAAAAACACCGATGCTTAAATACAATCCTCAATCTCTTCGAAATAAGTTAAGATTTTTATCGCCGTATGCGTTACTTGAATGACATATTCAGCACCCGTATCAAGCAAAGTGAGCTAAGCAGTGCCCATAATTCCGACAGATTTATGATGTAAGCTATATGATAACTACTGTTGAAACTAGAGTTATATAAAATTATTTGAAATTAAATTTTACAGGTTGTTAATTTTATTTAAATTTCATGTATTTTTAACTAAATTTTTAATAAAAAGCAAATGGATCAATATATTTTAATAATTATATTGTTCAGGATAACTAAATATTTTATGAATTCAACATTAAAATTTTTAGGAACGTAATAGAATATTTCATTTCTCAAATCATGTTATTATATGTTTGTTATATTATTTTCACATTAGAATGTTTCAAAACGCTTTTAAAAGTTTATATTGACACAGGCGGACAAGTCTCTTTGCTATATTTTTATATCGTCATCGAATTTTGCAGAATCATTTGAATCATACAATTTACAGAATAAAATGTTATAATTATCAGATGAAAATTATATTTATACAAAAAATTCGATTTTTTTGGATATAAAAAATGGTTTAATATTTATTAAGTATCTAATTTTTAAAATCCGTCAAGAAGTATTACACGGGCAAAAATTAACAGATACATAAATTGAATATAAAATTTTTAGTAACATTGCAAATTACAAGGAATATAATTGCCTAGCTGTCCAAATGTGAAGTTTAATAATTAATAACTTATAACGAATAACTGTTATTTTTGTAATGTCAACGTGTCAATCTATTGTATAATTCATGGAAGGTTGATATTGCAAACGTATCAGTTGTTCGTGATAAGTTATTTAACTTCGCTTATAGACAGCTGGACCATTCTACTTATTTCTAATTTGATAAATATGTAATATTAAAATTTTATGATCTTTAGAAAGTAAGAGGATATTAAAGAAGATGTTAATTAAATATTATTTTAAAAATGAGAAAATATTAAGCAACAGACAAATGCTTTGAAGAAAATGGAGTCTATTGATTGTAATGTAGTAATTGTAATGTATTAATTGTAATGTAACGTGCAGTTAATACATAAATTAATATAAAGAAATTTATTATCCCAGGTAGAAATCTAACAATTTTAAATAGAGTTAAAAGTAGTTACTACGTATTAAAAATAAAATCAACTGTTATGGCTTAAAACTAGGAAAATCTCATGAATGAAAAATGTGAACATGGTCAATAAAATTAGAAAAGAGATAGAAACTAGGTTTAAAGGTGAAACCTTGTTTCTGGCTAGAAAATGAACATTTTAATTCGAAGTTTAAGTTTTTTACTACAGTGGACAAAATTAATATTTATACAATATTATGATATTGTATTGTTTATAGAATAACAGAAACATCAATAGATACATAAATAGTTTGAAAGAATTACAAGAGAATAATAAAGTTTGTTTTGATAATGAGACTTTTGAATATCAGAAATTTAACCTGGTTGAGAACGTGTAATCTATTGTCGATACGTTTAATATGTATTATATATATATAGCTTGTTTATAAATTAATTATAAAGCTTGTATATAAATGAATTATAAATAAGTTATAGCTTGCGTATAAATGAATTCAATATTAAAAATTAGGAACTCGATATAAATTTACAATTTATTAATTAAAAGAACTATCCACGTTAATGAATTTATGCATAACAATGATATATTAATTTTTTTTAAAAGTACCAGCCCTGCTTCTGCTTAACTCGGCTGAGATCCTTACTTGATTCAATTATACTTGGTAGAAGTATTTTAAGTGTTTCTGAAATTGCTGATTATGAATCTTCTTAGATTTTTGAAATTTTAAGATGATGAATCTAAAAATTATTTTATAAATATAAACTATTGCGGCACATCTGGCGCGGACTTGTATTTAAATAAATATGTACTGGGTCTATTCCGTGACTTTTACATCCTTAAGAAAAAATACAAATCCAGCATTATCTATGGTTAGAATTCTAATACTAAAATAAGAATTGTTGTGACATCTTAAATATTAAAACATTATTACAAGCATTATTACAAATACTATTACAAATACAGATATTGAGATGAATAATATGATTTGTTCTTCCATTTGGACATTATAACTTCCAAAAAATCTCTTTCCCATTTAGCTATTTACAAAAGACAATTCATAAGATTGGTTTTAAAGTTACCATATTGTATAGAAATAACAATTTTTTTTCATACTCTACTGTATACTTTATAAGCTCTCTAAAAAGATTTGATGTCCCATTTTATTTTCGAGTGAAAAAGTATAGAATTTAGAATATTTTTTCACTGCAACTATGGTGTTACATAATTACATAAATGAAACATCTCGAATATAAATACAATTTATTATATTTACATTTAATTAAAAATATTATTGACGTTAAATCGCAGTGGTATCGATGTCATAGCTTTAGTCGGCCATCGACGTGGTAGCATATTACAAGACTTAGCTAGACAGAGAGTATGGAAATTCCGAATTAGAAACTCATAAAAAGTTCAGATATCAAATTAAAATAAAACAGGCTTTTGATAAATATTATTTTAAACACATTTTATTTCGAAAGTAGATAGAGTATTTAAAAAAATAGGAAATGAAAATAACATCCACAAAAAACTAAATAGATCTTTTGAAGAATTTTTAGAAAAATTTGAATTGAAGCGATAACTTTTATTTCAAATGTATCTGAGACGAAAACCAGAAATATAACTATAAGCTACTGATATGCTTAGTTTTAATTGACAATAAGGAAAGAATGTGATTTTGGGCAATAGGATCGGCTCAAATTGAACGAAATAACTTCAATTACCTTCAAAACAAACCTTGCAACGTTTTAGGACCCAGCCTGTCCCGGTCATAGAATATCATAGATTCATTTTATAATTAGTATTACATTCCTCTAATTCTTCTAACGCCATCAGATGTAAATTTTCCATAGTTTTGTCACCGAATTCGCAAAAGAATAAATTTTAAGATATCAATTTAAAATAAATAAAGCAAGATTTTTCTGATGCACTTGTTTCTATAAATTTGCAATTTATCTCTTATTATTGATTTAAGTCCAATTACTTTTAGAAACGTGTTAATAGTCAAAATGAAATTATTCGTGATAATGTGTTAATAGAACTTTCTTGTCTAAAATTTTGTTGTTTCTTAAAATTTGAAAGCAAAAGCAAGGATGGCCTTGACTTGTGAATTTACAATAATTATTCGATCTACTTTTACAATTTCAAAGCTATGATAAAAGGAAAAACAAGTATTATGATTCAATGGTAATAATGTAGGCGTCGATAAATAGTTGGGTTGACGATCGTTAATGCTAGAAAGATTTCATGCAAGACAAAAAATTATGTATGGATACTTAAGATACTACTTACTTTTAAATGAATTTTTAGGAAGCAGTCATTTATGTTTCCAAAAGTTTACTGTACAGTGAATAACATTTAATTTTTATCAAATATCTTTATGTTAATTATTAACATTGCGATTTTATAGATTAGTGTTATCCTGTGCAAGGATCCCATTCCATTTAAGGTTTCGTAAACAAATTCGTATCATTAGTCTAGGGTTTTCATAATTCTAAGATATATCAAAATATTAACAGTGGGTCTGTGATAAATTTTATTTTATAAAAATCAATGGTGTGACCTGTGTATACTATAATTACCTGACCCTGAGTGTATTATTAAAATTATCGTGTCTTATTATTATGTTATCTAGTCAAATATAAATAAGAATTTTATTATAGGTATTTTTCATAAAATAATAATTACATGGAAACAAAACATTTATACAGTCAGCTTCAATTATATTTTTTCATATTTTATAATTAATTTTTTAATTTAAATTCATATCCATATAGACATCGTAACCTTGTCTTATTGATCAGCCAATATGAGGCCACCATCTCATCATCATTATTGTTTTTAAATTAATTATTTTAACATGTATAGCATGACAACCATATAATCAAATAAATATTAATATTTATATCTATAGTACTAATCCAAAAACGCATAAAATAACATGAAGGTCACTAAGCTTAAATTATTTTATATCTAATAATTGTAGCAATTTCTTGGTCTGCTTTTGATAATAGAATATTTAGATTTCTTATATGTATCTTAATTTTTCCTGTTATTGTATTTTATCCATGAATTATCTACCAATTTTATACGAAGTGATTAATCTTTTTGAATGTTTTAATTGTTAGTCTTTTTTATTCTATATCATGTTTATGCAATTACGAAAAATAATAAATACATACTATGTATTACATACTATGAAAATATAATACCAAATAATCGGAAACTTATAAATTCGTAACTTATCGTTACAATAAAATTCAGTATATAATAGACCACCTTCCTTCGAATATAAGTTTTGAAAAGCAATCGCAGAAAAATTCTAAAATGGATTTCTTATACTTCTTATTTCTTGTTTTACTAGCAAATACTTCTTCATTTTATAAGGGTAAGAAATGTCAATTGAAAATATTAACAAATATCACAGATGTAATTAATTAATTTAAAAATAACAAATTGTTCATTAAAAAATATTAAGTATATAACTTAATATTTTTTAATTCTTCGTAAATATCAAGTATATAACTTGCTTTAAAAGAACTATTTCTTCTATAATTATTTTTCTATATCAGAAAACAATTAACTAGCATTTTATAATATATTTCAGAATTAAATACAATTTAAATGTTATAATTCAAGTTCTTCCTTTTTAATTCTGACAAATATTAGGCGGCGAACTTATATTCCGACCTTTTTTAACGGAAAAAGGACATTTATGATGGAAAATGGATACACATTAACTTAATCAAAATATTTTCCGTCTTTTTCTACTACTTTTTCCTATCTCTCTGGTAATATGGCGATACCGTGGCCAAAGAACGATGGTGGTTTCAAACACCTCAGCAATGACGGTTGCATTCGGTTTTAGCAGCTCGTAATACGCACACCTTGTTGGCCTCATCAAACGCATAGCAATACTTTTTGGTCGTGCATGTTCCATTTGGTGTCGATGTGGACGATTGGCTTGGGTCCACCCATGACTTTTTGCGCTTAGAATTGTCATAGTAGATCCACTTTTCATCACCAGTCATATTACGTCACAAAAAACTTTTCTTTTCTTGCCTGGCAAGCAGACGGTGCGATGTTGTGTCGATTCATAATGGCACTTTCGGTCAAATCGAAGTGGCATCCATTTTCTTGCTTTATGAATCTTTCCCAGCACATGTAAACGTTTGCCAACTGCTCTGTCACTGACTGCTAACTTCTTAGCCAGTTCTTTCTACATTTGAGCTAAGTTTTCGTCCAAGAATGCTAAGTCATTAACATCAGTATCTTCACTTCTAAATCGCTAAAACCACTCTTTACATTTTGTAAGCGATGGAGCTTGTTCGCCATAAGATTCTTGAAGCAATCCATAAGTTTCTATTGCACTTTTTTTCAAATCAAAATAGTGCAAAAGGACATATCGAAAAAACGATTTATCACGATTTATTCTTCACTGATCAAAAAATTATAATGTTTACACAAATTCTGGCGTTTTTTAAACTAAATTTTATTGGTAAATACCAAAACTAAAAAATAAGTTCTAGGTCCGATACTTAATCCTTAATATAAATGTTGAACTTTTCCATAAAAACAAGAGGATGGCAATTCGTCGACAATTCGACAAAAATATGAATTTTTAAACCAACAGAAACATTACTTGTATCGAAAAACTGTATAGAACAAAAAAGAGGTATTGTGATGAACTCTAAAATTTTGTTTTAAATCTTTTTTTGAAATTGTTCATATTTTTCGTGAAAAATTTGGAAATCCATTATTTTGAATTGAATTTTGAAAGATTTAGAAATGAAGTTCAAATTTTCATGTAAAGCCATTGTGATATCCATCGTTAAAACTAAATATAACCACACAATTACTGATGCTTCTGATAGCCGCCGAGATAAAATTATTAATTTATTTCTGCAGAAATATTATGATAGAATAAAACTATTTATAGGAATATCGAATTATACATAGAGTTGCTATCACATAGATATTATTGAACTGTTTAATAAACCAGCTACGTTATTATCTTCGGGCGAAATCGACATGAGCGATGGTAGTTGAGAATGTACTTAAAATAGCAACACAAAGACACATCTTTCAAAACTTATATTCGTAATTTTTTAGTTAATCCTATAAAACATTCTCTTCATACGAGATGACACCCGGTTCTTATATGAAAATTTTTCCTAGAAAATTATATATTCCTAAACGTTTTCAAGAATAATCCTAATATTTTTTACTAAAGCTAACAAGAGTAACTTAACAGTAGTATTGAATAAAGAGAATTTTATAAGAAATGAGTGTTATATTTAACGGGTTCAATTTATAGTATATGAGGCCTACGATGGCTCGATCGCTAGAGCGAAGGACTAGTAACTTGGTGATCCGAGTTCGAATCCCGGTCTCGGCCGATTGACACAGGCACCGCTGTAATAATTTACATGTGCTTTGTTTACAAACACAGCGTAGACCTCCGTCGCTGATTAGCACCAATATTTGGAAGCATAAATAGAGCGACGTTAAATGACATAAAAAAAAAAACAATTCATAGTATATGAATTATTAAAATTCGTCTTCACTCTTTCAGTGGCACGTTTTTGAGCGATGTGGGTAATAAATGTAATGACGATTCTAGAGGCTATTGAACTGGCTGATATATATATAAGCTTACATAGAGCAACCTAGAGCTATAATATTCAGCATCACATCCCATAGTTTCTACTATCGATAGCCCTACATATTGTTTAATTTAGATATTTTATAAAGAATTTAAAAAATGCATTCAATTTTCCAAATTTTACACACGCTCAAGTTTTGAACTAATAGAATTAATAAAATCCGGTTCCAATAGTCTTTATTTTATTTTCGTGAGATATATGTTTATTTTTACTAACATATCATGTAACCTAAACATTCTAGAAAGACATATTAATTAATTTCATATACATTGTAAAAGTCAAAATATTTATTTGATAATAAACTTTTTATCTTTAATAACATAATTCATAGACAAGCTTTTAGCTCTTTCATTTTCCTTTACTTGCTGTATAACATTGTAAAACTAATTGGTCAAATATTTATTTTAAATATGGAAAAACACCATTATATGTGTTCAAAGGAGTACGTTTGACATTGATTTTAGGATTTTTAAAAATGACCATAAACAATTAACATTTCCAATGAAATAGAAAAGAACAATAGTACGAGGGGAGGTCAATAAGTCCTTAGAAAATCTAAGAGATAGCGCTCGTAACATCACACATGGTCTGTTTCTAGTAAGCATCATTCCTCACTAGGTATCTGGCAAAGTTGCAGCCATATTCGTCTAGTGGTTTCGTTTTTATGGTCAGTTGAAGTAAATAACTTTTGTTTGCTTAAGAACTATGCTTAAGACTATTTGGAAAAGGGACAGACGATTACTGGAAAGTATTGTGCGTTATTATTAAGTGAGCTACAAAAAAATTGTCTTTCTATCTTGTTCTAAAGACTTATTGACCTACCCTCGTATTAATTTTCTTGACATTACCATTACTGGATATAGAAGGGGTGGGGTCTAAAACTAATGGGAATTTGGCTTTGTTTGGGAAATAGGGTGGGGATAGTCATTGTTTATCCAAGTATGCATCAGGGAAACGTCTACCGCTGTATGTGTAAGAGATCCTTCGTAGCAATATTTGTAATGAAACATTTTTTTCCATTTCGGCGAAAACGTGATAGCCAATTGTCAAGAGCAACGTGCGGCTACAAAATTAGCTTCTAAATCAGCTCGAAGAAGACCCTAATTTTTTTCCAAGGTGATTAGTGATGAAGAGTGGCTTTATGGATACGAGTTGGAACCAACCAGTAATCAAACTACTGGAATTTGCCTACGCTCCTCGGTACAATAATGCCCATAAAGTAAAGTCAAAAATCAAGACAATGACCATTTGTTTCTTCAATTGCAAATGTATTCTGCACGCGGAGTTTATTCTCCTGGGTCAACATGTTAACCACTAGGTTTACTTGGAAGTTTTGGAAAGATTAAAATTAATTGGAAAAGGAAAAATATCCAAAGGAAAAGGTCAGATCTTTGGCGTCAAAGTGAATGGTTTATCCATCATGACAACGTTCAGGCCCATACCGTTCTGGCTATAAAGCAGTTTTGGACCAAAAACGGCATGGCACCAATCGTTTACTCCCTTCAACCTTATTCACCCATTTTAGTCCCTGTCATTTCTTTTTGTTCCCCAGACTAAAAAGGACATGACAGGAAAGTGTTGTATCAATGGAGTAGGTAAAACAATAAACCCAGGAAGGGCTGAACAATATGCCGATAAATGAATGTAAAAAATATTTTGAACAATGGAAGCATCGTTTGCAGATGTGCGCTGTAGTCAAGAATACTGTGAAGGTAATAAAAATTTGGTGTAAAAATATTAATGAATGAAGAAGTTATCACGAATTTCTCGTTTTTTGGATCCCCCCTCGCAATCAAAAAATACCGATAGATTAATATGAAAAACCAACATATTTTAATATCACTTCCAATTTTTCCCTAACAACAGTATGAATCTAAAGAAAAATATTGTATTTAATTTAATAGAAAGAAATAATAATTATACTTTTATACGCGCGTACTTAAAAAGTAGAAGTTAGGCGTACAAAAGTCTGGACGAAACGAAACAGCATCGTGTAACTGGAAGGATCGCGAAATCGAAATTTCTATCTAAGATCGTGACTTCTGGAATGTACAATATGATTGCTTACTTCGGCTGCGTAGGTCAATGGTGAACATACTTGATCCCCAATTGGTATAGCTTAAGTTGAACCAAGTTATGAGACGCGCGTCCTTATGGATGACAGAACACGGTCTGCAAAAGACGGATTTGTTGTTGTTAACTCAACGAAGAATAACACGGTGGCTTTAATGACATTAGGACCTTGAAAACTTAAGTCTAAGAATAAGGTTAAGTATCTAGGAGTAACTGTAGATATTAAGTTAAGTTTTTGGTCTCATATACGGAACCTGACCTATAATGTAACGTAACTTAAATGGTGCACAATAGGAACGGATCTAGACAAAACATGTGCATACTCTTGCTGAGTGTAACTCACTCGATTTTATTGTTCGGGGCCGAGGGGTAAGCGATTCCGATGAATATTGGGGAAAGGGCCAGTGTCGTGAAAGGCATTCAAAAGGTGGCCACAGTGCGTAAATTAACTGAGCGTATCTAACCGTATCGGAATGATTTACGAATGTAGCTTGAGAAAGTACTGTGAGTGATCACACCAGACAACATTACTAGACTTATGACAACGGACGTGGAAAAATGGCGATTGATCGCAAATTACGTAATAAATCGGCTACGGAGAAAAATAATGGATTGATGCTTGGAAGATTGAATGAATTTCATATTGATTATAGAGTCGTGAATGAATGAAACTGGTATGAAAGGAATAAATGTGCCGGACCACGCACTACTACCGTGCAGGCTAAATGTTTTTTATTAAATTATAAAACAAATACATACAAATACAATTATTTCAGAAAAATTTTAATCAAAACACTATAATACAAACTCATATGATTATTCTAAATATATTATTAAGTTTTTCGAAAAAATTTTTATTGGGATGGGTATTGTTGAATTTTTAGTAAAAATTTATATCATATACATACTTCCAAAAGAAAGTGTTATGAAATTTTAATGGAAATCAGTATATCTTAAAAAGCTTTTCCAGTTCAAATCAGTACATATGAAATAGTCTATAGAATGTTGTATTTTTTTAAATGCTGTAAACTGGTATCTTGAAGTCAATAATGGAATATAATAGAGTATGTTTTCTGTCTATTAACTATGTTTTTATATATGTTCGTGAAAGACTGTCGAATAAATAATTGAGGTTATCGATTGCGAGATGAAATTAAAAAACTAGAAAATAAAGGATTACAGACAGTGGATAATCTTACGAAATTATCACAAATGAATATGTGTATATATATATATATATATATATATATATATATATATATAAAGAATATTTAAAACTGTAGCGTTTATATTGTTGTCAATGACAAATAAAAGTCTAGATTTACCAAATTGAAGCTGGTAGACCCAAAATATGGAAAAAAACGATTAAAATGACTTTTTTTTCGAAACATTTATTTTAGTTTCCTAAATGATTGTTCAATATAAAAACATTTAAATTTAAGAAATAAAATTTCTTAAGAGAGATACGACTGTTATAAATAAATGTTTTATCTATAAAAACTAAAGAAAATTTACATTTATATATTTTATTTAATCTTTCTAATTAGTTGTTGACAAGGTTTGCTTCTTTTTTAATACAATTCTTTTAATTTATAGTTGAAGCATTAGAAGTGGAGAAAATTGTTGGTGGAACTTTAGCACGTAAGCAGGAGTTCAAATACGTTGTAGCACTTATGTATCAACTACCAGGGTTACCAGTTCAAAACCCTTGTACTGGTAGTATCTTAGGAAATAGATTTATAGCTACAGTAGCTCATTGTTTTTATAATAAATCTTCTGGACAATTAAGAAACGCACTTTATTATGTTGCTGCCGGTACGAAAGATTTAATTCAGCCTCCTTCGACGACTCAATATATTTTAGTAGATAAAGTGACAATGCCTAGGACATACAATCCATATAAACCAGATAGCTATGCTTCGATTGGAAATTTAGCTGTAGTAAAGGTAAATTCGTAATTTCAATCAAACGAACTTATATATTGAATTATAATATACAAGTGTATCATTATAAGTGATTAATGAGTATCTTACCTAGAATGTTTTAATGTTGCCATATTAATAAAATGAATAGTAAAAGAGCTTTGTAAGTAACAAAAAAAATTAGTGACAGAATGTCACTAGTATATTCATAACCACCATAAACCTCATTACTGTGAAATTATGGGTTATTAATAAATTCATATATAAGAGCTAAAAGTAGAAAATTTGATTTCTTTATAGAATGAGCTTATATTAATATAAATATATTTTACTAGATAATTTCATTCAATTTTTCGTTGTTTTTTGTCTCTTCTTTCATATCATGTAGTACATATTGAAAACATGACAGTAATGAGTTATTAATATTTTTATATATATTTATATCTATATATGTTTGATTATTTAATAAATTTTAAAAATACTCATTCAATATTTATGGCATGTTATGCGTTTCTTCTCGTTCATTTAATAATGAACGACAAAAATGATTCTAGGATATCATATTCTGTGCCTAATCACAAATCAACAATAAGAAATAATAATTCCAACAAACTTTTTCAAAATTTGGATTTTTATATGGCATAGCTTTCTAAAGTTACTATTGAGAAATATATATAAATAAATTTTTTTTTATAAAAATAATAATAATTCTCCCGAAAATGTTTATCATCCTGTCTATAACTTTTTAATATCTCTGCTTATTTTGCGAATTGTTTTTAATCTATTTCTTTATCTATATATATTTTTCATATATCTACACTATAATATTGATTTGATTCAACCAGGTATTAAGTTTTTCACGAACTTTAATTAAAATTAAACAGAAAAGAAGTTAATTTTTTGATAATATATTTTTAAATATAATTCTAAAGTAAATTGATACGGTCTATCTCCGAATAATGATTAACTATGATAAATAAAAAAATGTTATTGACGATATAATATTAATAGACCTGTCGGTATTATTTGAATCCCTTTATTTGAAGATTTGTTTTTTATACTAGCTTGCCTGCGTCGTGTCCCCAATAGTTTGTATTGTTAACCTTGCTTTTGATACCTGACAATGCATATGGCCTTGCGCTAATATAAATTTACAAATACGATTTCTAGTAGTTGAAGTGCAATTAATTGGTTTTCCTTCTAGTGGTCGAAGTGACCAAATTTAGTTCGGATATAGACTGTATAAAATTTCTTTTAAAATATAAATGAAAAATATATTAAACGTATAAGCCTCGTTATTGTACTTTTTTGGTTGGTGGTTTTTACCGCCAGAGGGATTCATCTAATTTGATTTCTACAATTAGAATGGAACTTTGTTAATTTATATTGCCGCAAGAGCATGTCGAGTATCTAGCGAAAGATTATTAGTGACTTATTGAGAAGTTTACGACGCTAATTCTCAGTGAAAAATTTTTCTTGAAATAAATTAAAATGTCTGAGAAATGCAATTACAATGTTTTATAGGAATTAAGATCGTTACTTTAGTTAATAGTAAAAAATTACAACTGTCGACACAAATGTTGAATTGTTAATTAAAACGAGATCACTATTCACATTATTCATTGTAACGCAAGTATTTTACTATTAAAACAGAGTTTTTAAGATTTAAATGTTTCAGCTGAAACAGGGCTTCGGATTAAAATCAAATCATTCGAATTTGTCAAAGCTTTTGGTACGTCGACAACCGCTTATTAAGTATACTGGAAATTTTCATGTAGCTGGTTATGGATTTCATTTGGTTAATTTAATACCAGTAGAAGTAAATGGTAGTATATATTATAAACAGTTAGGAGATACTGATGGCAAATTGCGATACAACAGAGCCTACATACTACCCAACAATGAATGCTTTTTTATACTTTCTGATTCCCTGGGAGAAGGTAATATGTGTGTCAAATCACTACGAAAGCATTCTAACATAGCTGCAGGAATTTGTAAGGTAAAACAAATATGAATAATCATGTAGTAATGAATAATATATACTAAAACCTATCTTAATAAAATATTGTCTCTTTGAATAATAAAAATAAAGATAAAACAATAAGCCGTACATTAGCAAAGCAATAAAATTATGAATAGAAATGTTTCAGTATATGAAATATAAAGCGTAAATACCGTTGACTATACTGAAAATGAAAACCATTCTACCTTCAATGAAAATAAATTAGTTGCAAATAAAGAAGGTGCGAAGCAAACATTTTTATTTTTAAATAGCAGCAAGAACTAATTTCGAAACATGGGAATGGGAGACGTTAAGTCTTATACATTTACAGGGTTCCTTTCCTTGTTCATAAGGGTTCCTTGTTGTAATTGAAACAATTGCCACCATATCTAATGTCCTGTTCACGATAGATGAATATTACAATGAATTTGGTTCATTGTTCACGATAGATGAATATTACAATGAACTTGGTTCATATTTCAATAAGCTTTGTTCTATATTATCCTCTGTGGATAATTAGTGAGTATTAAATATTACGACAAATGCAACTTTAATAGTTTCAAGAAAAAGTATTTTCCTAACAAAATTTGTAAATTATGGATTTTTAAAAAGCTGATTAAATCGTAATGTAAATAAAGATTCATTGGAAAAAAGAATGAATTATTATGCGTAAAATATACGTTTCGTCCTAGATTCACTGCTGAGAATAGCAGTAGGACAATAGGTAACCCATTTCTAAATATACAAGAATAAAGTTCAAAAAGACACCAGTACTTATTGCAGGAAAGTGTCTGTTTCATTTATGAGAAAGGAAAAGTAAAAAGTAAAAGAAGGACTTGAAAAAAATTAATTTTGTTCACTTGGCTCTTGTAAAAGAATGGACTAATAGAGCCTATAACTTTCTATAGCGTTTTTTCTTTTTCCAGTTCATCTTTATTCATATTAAGATTTAATTAGCTAAAAATTCATTAAATATAATTAATCGTTAAAAACCAATAATTTTTAACGTTTGTTTTATAGAAGTTGCGACTGTTAGTTTCGATATTGTTTCATATTATCATTTTTTATTATACTAGAAAATTAAATGTTGATCTATTTTTTTGAAAAAATTTCATATATTAAATATTAAAAATGTATTATTTTTGCTTTATGATCAATTTTATTGAGTCACATTTGAAGGATTTTGCTTATATATATATATACAAATTTTTTAACTTTTTCACTTCGAGTATTTTCTAGAAATACTTTACTCTTATTTTATTATACTATTATTTTTTTTATAAATTAATAACTTGCCGTATTCTTAATACTCGTCGAATATTTTATTTTTTGGAGTTCAAATTGTAAGTTAAATTGTTACATACTATTTTCATTTTTCTTTTTTGGGATTATGTTGTTTATATTTTGCTTAATAAAATATTGATATCTAAGTTAGCGTTATTATAATTGCGAGTAAATATGAATAGATTTATATTAAACTCTGTGGTTTGTAAGAATTCATAACTAATACTTTAATATGATTAAG
Source organism: Sycobia sp. Sy_11 (assembly GCA_018907035.1). Classification (NCBI taxonomy): domain Eukaryota; kingdom Metazoa; phylum Arthropoda; class Insecta; order Hymenoptera; family Epichrysomallidae; genus Sycobia; species Sycobia sp. Sy_11. The sequence goes on from JACCIC010000143.1 coordinate 507,969, forward strand.
GACTTCTCTTTTGATGATTTTGATTGATTTGTATTGCTGTCTGAGCTCCAAATATCAAGCAATCTCAAAAATCTTGCCGTTATACTATAGTACAAACTTTTTGTATTAAGAAATTCATGTCGATAGAAATTAATAGATTATATCTTAAACATTAAGTTTTTTTATTGACTTAATATGTACAAATCTCACTTTTCCTTTTTGTATTGCACACGTCTCTACCATATTCATTTTACTATGTTGGAAAGTTTATTCTATGTTTATTAATTAAATTGATCAGCTTATTGTTGAATCTTTTGCTAGAACTTTAAGGCTGTTAAGGGAGTTCAAGAATATATTTCATCCCGATTATATAAAGAAAACAAATTATTTATGATTCATTTATTTTAAAAATTGACTTAATAATTAAAAAATCACTCGTATGCGTTGCACACAGAAGGAGCTAAAGACTGCTCATGAGGCCGAAAAAAAATTAAATATTTTTTAACAAAAACATTTATACGTTCTAAACGCTTACAAAAATTGTACATAAGATTACACGTTGAAATCTATTTTAAATTAAAGTCATATATGTATAGTAAAATGAGCAAAAAGAATTGGCTACTAATGGCTGCTAATGAAAGATAAATTCAACTTTATACAATATTTCAGGCGCTTATTTAATGGTACATATTGTATACCGATTTAAGCGCCATTGTATTACCTCTAAAAATGTAGTTACTGCATATGTACCCTTGGAATTAGACTTGAACTTAAAGCTGTATATGCGTATAACATTAGGCAAAAAGAATTAGCTTCTAATATCTGCTAATAAAGCAGCACATGCACTTCATTTAAGTACCTTTTGTAAGCTCCTTTTGACTAAAGCTCTGCACCTCTCTATGTTCCTTCATATTTTTCTAAAAAACTTATAAAACTTATAATTATAAAAATTATATAGATATAATTATTCTATAAAAGCTATAAAATGTCGTCATTTGAACAGAGGAGGTTTAACAATTCATCCTTTCAAGTTTATACCTTTCTAATAAACAAACCAACTTATTGAAGTTTAAACTTTTAACAACTAGTAGTCTTTGGTTTACCGTCGTCTAATCGACTAGAAGTAAATTACGAGTAATCTACTTTTTATCTAAATAAAACTAAATTACTAGAAGTAATCTACTTTTATAATTCGTAAATGCTATAACTCCCTTTTTATTTATAATCTTTTTTTAATTTAACCTCATGAAGAAAGGGTTTTTTTCTTTTTAATACTATACATTTTAAGTATTTGAATGAAACATTCTAATAGTATTTAATCGAACCTTTGATTTGTTTTAATTTTGTTCTACGATCATTTTTACCAAGGATAAAAGTTGATGGATGTCATGCGCGGTGTTTAGCCCGATCCGTCCCACAGTGAGCCGTGTGGACACTTAAATATTTTCCGGTTTTTTCTTTTTTTAAAATTATTTTCTAAGACCAAATTATTTCTTTTTCAAATAGCATTCTTTTATTTCAAAATTTAGGATACATTAAAGTTTTTAACATTTTTATACAACTTCGCTCATTTCGATTTTTCTAAATAAATAATCAGCTAATGCGGTAATAAGAAAATTAATAACAGATTTTGTTTTAAAAGCAGCTTATCTTTTAATAAGGATTGAAAACATTTTTTCTTTGTAAAATTTTAGTAGTTTATCTTTCTAGTTTAAATTTCTGGGAAACGGCCATTGGAATATGTGCGACTCGACACAAATCCCATGCCACTACGCACTAAACATATATTTCCATGTTGCACCGACACGAGCCCGGAACTGTTATGCACATTACTTCAGCCTGGGCGGCTGTCCTTGGGTGGTCATTTCACGTTTATACCTTTCATCCCGGGTTCTCATGCATACTCGATGTCGTCTTTACTCTCACATACGTTCATCATCCAGACATCCATCTGCATTTTTGCTCCGTAGCACATGCGTAACGTATTTTGCGATCAACTGCCAGCTGTCCGCGTCTGTTGTCATCAGTTTCGTTACATTTTCTGGCGTGATTTCGCCTATTCTCGTCTGTAGTCCTAGTCATAACTCGGTCCAATGGTCGCACACAAAGAACGTGTGCTCCGCATCGTCCCAAGCCCATCCACAGTACCTGCATTCCAGAGAGGAAATCCTCTTCATCCTGCAGAGGTACTAACGGAAGTATCCATGTTTCGTTTTGCATTCGTTTCGTCTCGTCTGTCAGCTTGAAAGCAATGTACTGGTGATCACTGACTGTGTAGCCTTGGATCACTCGCCACGCCTTCACCCTAGTCCGAATTCTGTTCGCCAGAGTCACGTCCGGTATGGAATTACCATAGCCGGGTCGTCTGTAAGTCTGTGTCGTTCCTTTGTTGAGTACTGCCAGGTCCAGCCTTGCGTCCATCTCCAGCAGTAGTCGTCCCCGTCTGTTGGTCGATGTCATTCCCCACTCGATAGCGTTCTTCTCTCGCGTTCAAGTTGCCCGCCACGATCACGTCGCCAGGGATTTCTCGTACTACGTACTCGATTCTCTTGAGTTTGGCCGCATACTCGGAGGCACTGTATTTTGGGCTTAGGTAAACGCTCACATAGGTAACACCAGCGGTCCTCGCCGAGACACAGTCCTCCTCAATCCTACAGCGTGCGTTGTTCGACGCGCCCTTTCCTCGAAACCAAACTGCAGACTTGCCCGAGCTGCTAGCGAGCCAAGTCGGTGAACGTCTGTCTTTGTATTGCTCACTGATAATGAGCACGTCAATGTCCAGTTCCACCGCAATCTGCGGGAGCAGTGCGTCAGCTACACTACTTCCATTCATGTCGCACTGGAGTGTCGTTATCGTCATTGATGACTATCTTTGTCTTCTGTTCTGTTAGAGCTGCCCTGAATGCGGCACACGAGGAAGAGACAGGTAAGTGTCCCCTGTCCTGGATGTTGTCCCCAGTGTACAAGAAGCACTCCCCACGGCTCTTACAATCCCTGTAGGAATGACCCTCGAGACCGCATTGCCAGCAGCAGTTTCGTCTGCCCGTTCCTTTACAGTCTTTCCTCAAATGGCCGAACCCGCGGCATCGGTAGCATCGCGGGACGCGTACCCTAGCTCTTATTCTTAAGATGACCCACCCGATTTTAATGTGTCCTTTCTTTGAGAGGTCGGTAGTCTCTTTTACGTCAAATTCGCAGACCGCGAATTCTCTGTCTTCGACTGTTACTGTCGAAAACATGGGGCCGACGATTCGCGGTCCGTCCCGTTTTCTGATTTAACACGTTCGCGATGTCCTCGTCGGTCGTGACACAGTCCAAATTTAGAAATTCCAGTGTCACCCTGAAGGTCAAATCTTTTGTTTTTTGTTAGTTTGTCGGAGCAGTCTCATTCGCTTTAGTTCATACTGCCCGACTTCCATCGCCTCGTTGATTTCACTCAAACCATTCTTGATCACTTGGCTCACGTTTTTTTGTATGCCAGTTCTCTCCGTCATTTTACTTAGAACTCTACTGATAATGTAAAATTGCTCTTGCAATTTACTCTTAGCAGCCTCCCAAGTTGCTGGCGATCTGTTTGCATTTTAACTCGCATTCTCACTGTTACCTGTCACATTTTCTGGCACACTAGCCAGGTTCCTTACTGGTGTACTAGGGGAGCTGGGAAGCTCCATGGACTCTACTGAGCTGGGTCCCATCCATACGCCATACGGCACTACTACGAGAAGCGGGATTCGACGTCTGACGACGCCCTACCACTGTGTGGGGCAGCCTCCCATGTTGGCTAGACTGGGTTCGGGCCCCCTACTTGTAGTGGCCCAGGAGTGCCATCTGGTTTTACAACAGTACCCTACAGACGGGGAACGCATACAAGCATGAACTGATTCCCTTACAGCTAATCCCACCAATCAACAAGTAATCACTGCAACCACAAAATCTTACCGTCACTCAGACTGGTCACAATCATACGTGAGAGGTGCCCGTTTATAGGGCCTCTCGTTCATTCATAATCCGCCTGGAAATTACCCGTTTACAGGGTCTCCATCTCCACCATTCATGGGAAATACACGTTTCGAGAGTTCCCGATAAACTCTCCAGCCCGAGCACAGCAGTCTTGCAGATATGCAGGTGCGTGAATGATGAGTAGGCGTATAGACGAGCGAATACCACTATTTTCGTTCGAAGTTCTTGTCCACGGCCACTTATTCGTCACCCCTAGGAGTGCTTATTTCGTGACTGACCGCGAGCGGTCGTTCCTCTATCCGCAACCCCGGGGACGCGTGTGGTAGCTGAACTCAAGGCCCCGCACAACGTGGTGATTTTATTAGTATAATATATACGTATATTAGACAATAGGAGTGGTAAATTGAATATGCACCAGTTTATGAAAGTTTTAATATTACTGACAAGAACTTTATTTTATATAAGAATGCATTATCTAAATATTATTATAATAATACATATTAAGGTTGGTTATAAATTATAGCTGAATGGGCAAAACTATTTTAAATAAATATTTGCGCAATAGATCAAATATTTTTATTATTATATTTACTGAGGCGGTATTTTTCTCATAGGTTAATCTTTGCTTTTTTAATAATTTTATAAAATTATTTCAATTTGCATCAAAATTTATTTGTGATAATTTTCATTATATCAAATTGGCGTTATCGTTTAAAAATTAATCAAAATAATTTTTATAGTTTGATAGCGGTGCTCCACTTGTCCACGGACACTATCTTGACGGAATAGCAATAAATAGTTTCCTGGCGTGTGATGAGGAAGTGCTGCCGTCAATTTTTATTGATGTTTTACATTATGCTGAATTCATTACCGATGTTTTAGAAGGCATAACAAGTAATGAAATGTACGTTATAAAGCAAGTGGAGAAAGAGCCTAATCAATTCGTTTTCGAAAATGTTAAACTGTTTTAGTAATAGAAAAATGTATATTTTGAAATTGATACTATATAAGTGTTGAAATATTTTATTGAATATATATTACCTTGTAAATTATGGTACATATCATGCACAGAATAAATTTTTTTTAGAAATCTCTCTCTAAGAAGTTTTGTACTGTTAATATTATTTATAAATACTTTGTTTAAATTGTTCATAAATACGAACTTACTAGGAGTCGTAAGTTGCGATACCTGAGCTTTTACCAGTATACAGCTCAAATATAATAAAACCAATCGACGGTAGATATCGAGAAGTGAAACAAGCTTGACTATTATTTAGGAAAAACTGTATTAAACATACTATAGCTCTATTGGAGACTAAATGATGAAAACTGATACCATCGCTGATGAAATTTAGTATAGAATCCTTCTCGGACACAGTTAGTTTTCATATTTATAATTCGATTCTACGAGTAGGAAGGTAACCTTAATAGATTCTATTACATATATGATCCATATTATTTAGGATTCTAGTAGAAATATCTAACTAGATCTTAACATGTAAGACAAGTTAATATTTAGATAATTCTCTAGGAAAAGTATTCAAAACATTTTTATTTGAACTCGAAATTTTATTCCATTCCCATTCACTAATAACCAAAATATAAAGAAGAATTAATATGTATTTAACAATTATTGTGTTTAATAAATAATAGGATTCTATTTTTTTAAATATATATTTAAAATAAAAATTTTAATAATTTATATTCTATTCTTTGTTAAGATTATTTTCATATTTGAATCTGTATGCGTGTGTATGCAAATAAGATCAATTTTAGTTCACTTAAAAAAAATTCTCGAACTGCCTTGGGTTAGAATCGACGATCCGCTGGTTTGCAAGCTAATGCATTATTATCCACTATGCCATAGATTACATGCGCAACTACTACACTGACGCATGGAATATTTTTTAGGACCTTATAGCAAGAAGATTCTAACTTGTCCCTATATGAGAATGAAGGAAGGACTTTAAGTAGATCCAATATAGATATTCTTTATAGATACTCTTTTCTTCACTTTTGCTTGCTGAAATTTTTCTTAGAATCAAGAGAAAAATACATAGAATATTATGGAAATGAAGTAATTACAGTGAAATCCTATTCGGATCTAGCGACTTATTACGTATTTGACGAGATCAGCGGTATTACTAGAACCTAGTTTTTACTGAGAATTAGTTAAAGTAACCACTTATAGTACTACTAATGGAATTATTCTTGAACTAATATTTAAGAGAATTAGTAATAGCGTGTCTAATATAATGAACTAATAGCGTTTAATAGTATTTCATAGATAGATTAATTTTTCTTTAGAAGAAGTAATAATTGAAAAAGATACATAAGAAAACGAACCAAATATGGTTCCTTAACGTATTTACTAATTAAAATCATATAACTTTATAAGCTTTCCGAATTTTATGCGCCCACGTACATTCACTAAAAAACTAAAAAATGTAATGCAAAGCCAATTTGTATGTTTCTATATAAATTTTTTAAACAGATTCATTTTAAATATTTGTGACTTTAAGAGTATCTAGTTTTTTGTATATCTGATAACATAATTTCAATAAAATAAATATTTCTCTTTTATTTAGAGTATTGTCTTATTCTGATCAACATCTTCTGAAGCGGGGAATGAATTTTCCTCAGTACTTCATTGTGTTCGAAGAATACTAGATATTGTATCTGCAATATCTTACATGATTAACAGATATAATTTATGCTGAAGATTGTTGTATATTAATAAAAAACTAATTTGAATATATTGGTGGAACCTTGTGCGAACAACCTACAATCCAATATTAACGAAAGTCATAAATTGAAAAACCTTTCGGTAAGTATAAGTTTCTTGTGAATCAAGAGTTGAACCAACATTGCCGCATAACAGAACCTTTGTTTTTTTTTAATTCTAAGGATTGTTTATAGTCTTAAATTAAGAATCTGAACGAAATATTGCTAAGAGATAACATTATATGTCTAGTCCAGCAGGAGGGGTTATAAAGTTTGATATTTTCAGTATGGGATTTACATCATTCGACTGCGTTGAAGCATCTTTTTTACGTAGGAGGGTTTCGTGAAGTTTTTGTAATTTGGCGAAAAAATTTATGGCTTGATAAACAGTTTGGCGAAAAAATTTATAGCTTGATAAACAGTTGCGATGGATTCGATGAACTTTTATCAAATATTCATAATCTTTACACGATGAACATTATTGATAATTTGATTTTTAAGAAACGTTAGAAACCATTACAGGGAAATTTCTATGTCCACACATGGGAGATCAATTAAATTCTTCTGTTAATTAGGCCTTGCACATTATTTTAATTATTTAAGTAAGTTTAGAATTAATACCGTTAATGTTAATGAGAAGAATTTAAAAACGTTATTGGTAAATAATAAAGAAAAAATTCATTCTTTCAAAAAAGTGATATTTATCAATTGTGTTCTAATTGTGATACAATATATGATGGCAGCTCCATAGATAAACATATTAAGGAGCATTGTATTAGTAATAATACAACAAATTAGTAATAATAATAACATAAGCTGAAAAAATTTCAAACTAATGCTTGGCATGAAAAATGTAAAAGATTAGACAAACTTGGAATTCTCGAATGTATTAAGGCTACATACAGAGGTTTGGTGTAACTCGTGATATGACAATTTAGTAGTTTCACCACCGTTCGAAGTTATAACCAGTCTATAAGTCCACTATTGATTTTTCTATTCTTATCATTATGTCCCTCATATGATTATCCTTTTTCTTTAATTTTATTCTACATAATTATTAATTTTATATATAACGTTGAAAATGGTGTAACTATAGTAACAACTGTTATTTTTAATAAAATATTTTTTGAGAAACTTATTTAAAAGAATCGATTTATACTTTCACCTTGAATATTAATATTGCTTATTAATTATATTTCAACAAGTGTATAGTGAATTTTCCATTAAGAAGATTATTTACTATGCTATTATTTAAATTCACTTGACCAAAGGCTTTTATAAACGCTCCTAGATCAAAACACAAGTTTTTACTTTGATCAAGTAGTTTCATAAGGGAAGGTCTTCTTGAAAAACAGTTAGTTTATCCATTTATCGCACCTAGTTCTTAATATCATTCGGTATACATATTTAATTATAATTTAGCAATTAACTGATTCATGTTTTCCGTTTGCAAATATTGTCGAAAATATATAACTTAATTTTCAAAACAAATTTCTCTGAAGAACTATTTGATAAATTTCTTCTGCTCGGATCGAAATAAATTAATGAAGTTCTTATTTGAAATTCTGTTTTATCATTTTATTATTAATTATTAAAATCAAACTATGATGGATGCATGGGTGCAGAAATATATGAATTACTATTATGTTCAATAACAAAACTTCTATAATTTTTTGAGTTAAAATTACTTTTAAAATTCAGAATTGTACTTATGTCGACTGTTCTGACTTAAATTAATAAATGTATTTATCGGTCTGACAATTTTTATATAATAATACATTAGCTAAAATAATGACGGTCAGACTGTCCTTGTTTATGTTTACGCCCGTAGAATCTGAAATAAAACTTATTACTACAATTAATTATATCAGAAAATTAAAAATAAAGATAAAATAAAATTAATAATAAAATAAAAATAAAAATAAAAATAAAAATAAAAATAAAAATAAAATAATAAATAAAATAAAAATAATAAAAGTATTATTCTATGTTAGTAAAGGACAACCTGACTGCTCTCACCACCTTAAATTTAGAATTACCTTGGTGTTCGATGATTCGAACCGCTACGGTTCATCCTCAGGAACTAAACTCAGTTTATTTCAGTTTTATTTCAGATTCTACAAGGGTAAACATAAACAAGGACAGTCTGACTGTCATTTTTTTTAGTTAATATATATATTATAAAGACTGTAAGACCTATAAGCTATATGTTCCAAAGTTTGCATTTTATAGCTGTTGACAGTCTGGAAATGCTACACGTTAATACTGATATGAAGTTCATTATTTACCTTATCAGATTTATTCCCGAGTAATCAATTTTCAAACTATATTTGGGCAGTATTTTACAATCTACTCTTTTTTGTTTGAATATTCGATATTTTATTAATTTATTGTAATTTTATGAATAAGAAGTTTCGTTTTCAAATGATTATATCGAAACAGTATATATAATTTTTTGCCAATGAAAAATTCGATAGGTCTTCATTGTATAATGCTTCAAAAATTCGAAAAAATTCGAAAAAATTCGAAATGATGGAGAATCGATCTCACAATCAATTTAGCAAGTAAAGTTCGACGTTTACACAAGTAAACAAACCGATGCCTTTATTATCTAAGGTAAAGGCTGCTCTTGTTCCAAACTATTTATTTCTATTTCCAAAACGTTTGAAATTATGCAAAACTAATTACTCTAATAAATTCTACAGATAAGGCACAAAGAAAAGGTTATTATTTTATTCTCTAATTATTTTGTTTTATAATAAAATAGGATAAACCTCTGAGAAGCATTCACCCTTAATATTGCTGAAAGTTTGTACACTTATCTTTTTTAATATCGTAATAGTTTTTTCCGGGAATGAAAATTTCATGAAAAATTCATAAAAAATATTGTTATTCATATGTACCTTTTAAATTTTAAAATTTTTTTTCGGTGCGAACAATATTTATGGAGAAAAAATCAACACTTCTGTCTCGGAATCTCCTGAACTGTCGGCGATGTGTTGCCAAATTTTGAAGAATCAGAACTTCTTTAGATAAAATAAGCCTAAATTTGTCCTAAAAAAATTACTTGTAGCGAAAAAATGTTTGGAAGAAAAAGATGTATTTTAATTATATCTATATATTTGTTTGAAATATTATTTTTAAATTTTTCCTATTTTTTGAAATATAGGAAGTTTGGAAAAACATTATTATTATGGTTTTCGACGTGAAAGTTCAATTTTTTGAAAAGTCGTCACAATATTGGTAATTAACACCTCAAAAAATATTGGTTTACAAATTTTTAGGAAAATCGGAGGCAGTTTTTTTTCGGAAGTACATTCTCGAATGGTTTTTCCGAAATATCGCTTGTATGGGAACATGCATAGAATAAAAAAGTGTAGTTTCATGAGATTTGCAACTGTCGTTTGGAATTGTTGGTGAACTTTTCGTATTTTTTGAGATATATACGCAAAATCTTAATTTTCATGAATAACTTATGAATTTCGCCATAACAATTCAATTTTCGCCAAAAGTTACTATAATATGTGTAATTAGCTAACCGAAAAAGTCGAGTATACAAATTATCAGCGAAATCAGTAATGGTTGCTTTGCGAAAGTCGATACCCATAAAATGTTACAATGATGAATTTACATTATATGCTACAGATACGCTATTGCAAATTAGTTGTACACAATCAATATCACAATTTGTTGATAATGATTGTAATGGTATCATTGATATTTGTTTCAGCATATGTATGTTTTTACTTATTATTTGGATTTTTTTTAAATTTATTGACTTATTGATTCCGCGCATTATATGATTCGATATTTCTAGTGCAAAACTTTTTTGTTAGCTTGTTTGAATTCTATTAACATAAGTAATCGAAAATATAACAGTTAGGCATTTTATTTCTTCTTTATGCAATTCATGGCCTAGCTGAATTGGTGTTGTTTATATCGCGTAAGCCACAGTGATTCGTAGCTTAAGGGTCTTTATATCTGCTTAATAATTTTCACTGAAACAATGAAGACTATTTTTGAAAGTTATGGAAACAAATTTAGTTCCAAAATATAATATTTAGAAGCTTTACGCATTATGCCGATAGAAATAAGAGCAAAGTATTGCTAAAAAGTGTTTTTTAAAACAATCTTTCCAGTTTCATCCTTCAACTTTCTTCCCATTCATTTCCATATTCATTGTTTAAATTAAACAATGATATAGTTTGTATTATAATTTCTGAATAAACTTTTATTATCAGAAATGGTTTTTACAAAATTAAAACAGAATTATGATGCTGCATATGCCGTTTTTATAATAGTGCTCTATCTTTGTTTTATATAACAAATTTCATTCAAATTGCATAATTGAGATAATTTTTAAGTCTTGTTTTACGTACTTTTTTTACGAACGGGCATTTGTCCAAATTATATGCATTGGTCTGTATACCAAATTTCATTGATGCCTATCGACCGCGTCAGACCAAATCAAATTAAAGACGACCGTCGCTAATCCTACTTCTAGGTAAAAGTATGCATTTAATACATTTAGGACTTTTTGTATCGCGCGAACACGTGACGCGTACGCGCATTTCTCGATGTAAGGGGCAGGCATGGCTCATTCGCTTAAATTGGACTTTATGAGTTCAGGTCGCGCAACCCAGCTCTTTTCCTCCATACATTCGCTTTGAGATAAGCAAGAAGCTGATGTAATTTCATTCGCCGTTCCACCATTGGAGTGCTTTAGATCTTCTTCACGTTCAAATGTTACTTTACTTTAGAGTATATGTTAATTCTATAATAATAGTTTAACATTACACATTTAACTTATATTTCTTTTTACGTTCGATTTAGTGGGTACTATCTATGAATTGAATATTGCATATGACAGAAGTGTAACAGAGACTTCATCAGGCCCATCACCGGGAGAAGACACTGGGTCTTGAGGAAATTTCATTTCCGAAGGAATTCCCAACGGCACTTTTCGTGTAGGAATTTAGTTTAAAATTCTTTACGGATCGAATTAGTAATTCCTATTTATAATTGAGATTTAGCAAGGAAACCTCAATAAATTCTATTGTGTGTATGTTCCATACTATTTAGGATATTAGTAGGAATATTCATATCTCAATTCTAAGATGTAAGACTAATTAATTTCTAAAGAATTCTATATAAAATCTATTCAAAACATTTTCAACTCGAAATTTTATTCCATTCTGCCTTACAAATAACGGAAATATGAAATATAATTAGTATGTGAAAAATTAAAATATGAAGAATAAATTTAATCGAAGCAAAAATTAATTTAAATTAAGTACGTACACATTTCTTTGTTTTCAATAAATAATCTTATTTTTTTTTTTGAAATATATATTTAAAATGAAAATTTTAAGGATTTTTTTCTTCTTTTTTTTTCTGCTGTTATATAGATATACATACCAGATCATATTTTCATATTATTATTGTTATTATTATTATTATTATTATTATTATTATTATTATTATTATTTATCCACTTACATTACAAATGATAGTTTTATTACGTTTAAAAACGTTCGACGTCACTTGGATTCGAACCAACAACCCTCTGCCTCGCAAGGTATAACGCATTCTCCACTATGCCGTAGATGGAAAATTATACTTTGATCCTAGCTAGGGAATTTTAACTTAACCCTTTATAAGTAAAACGAATGGACATTTAGGAAATTCCTATTTTTTTCTTGCATTTCCGATCTAGAGAAAAATTAAGTAAATCAAACTAGATATAATAGAGTAAGGCATAGAATATTATGGAAAAGGAATAATTCCAGCGAAATTTTACTCGGCTAGCGAGTTATTACGTATGTGAGGAGATCAGTGATGTTACTAACTAGAATCTAGCTTGTGCTAGGGTTATGTCGAGGATATTTCTACACGGGTTGTTCCCAGTGACTGCCGTTCGTGGTTAGAGCTGTTCTCGTCGCCAAAACGTTGGGGCCGAGCCCTTAGACGCCACGATTATAGTTGATAGAATATAGCAGGAGTAGCTCAGACTCGAACTAGGTACGTACATGTAGAGCGCGCTTTTTATCTAAGTATAGTGCGATCACGCATGCTTGCGCGCGTGAATTAGAGCCTGCACCATCGCTGTAATACCATCTCGTGTTTTTAAATTGTTATAGCTCGGCATTTCTATTTAAAGGCTTTTCCCTCCAGTCAATGAGCGGTGGCTTATCGCGCGTCGCGCTAGCTTAAACGCAGTTAATTATTAATTACGTACAAATGCCGTATACTAGATCGTTACTTCACTCGCCCTCGGGGAATTCATTAGAGCCATTCTGAATTTACGAACTGGTTGTCGAATTGAAGGAAAGGCTAAAAAAAGCGCACGGCGCCCCGAGTCCTTCCGATTCGCATCTCGATCCAGGCCCTTCCACCCGGCCCGATCCCTCATCGAACGCGGCGATCGCGCGCCACGAGTTTTCCGCCGCCACGTGCCGCGCTCCCTCTTTTTCGCGCGCGCGCCGGCAACTGCAAGGAGAGATGATAATGAGCTCGGCTCGCCGCCGGCTTAAAATGAGCATCGCGCGGCTCGATCGCGGTAGTCCCGAAGCCGCGCGTCGAGCCGCCGGTCGTTCTCCCGCCGAGCGTTCGTCGCACTTCCTGCTTCCGATCCCAGCCGCGGCCCCGTACCTCCGCGGGCTATCGCCGCGCGTGGCCCAGGCCGACCCTGACTTTGGCCCAGCGCGCTCTCATCGATCCGGAAGAGCAGCGCGCGCGCGCGCGCGCCAGTCTTGGATTTCAACTCGAATTTTATCAATAGGCAGCCCCGACCTCACCCGCAAGCTCGGCAGTTGTACTCAGATCAGCTGACATCATGTCTTCCAGCATCGTACGCTCCAGTGAGTTTTTGCAGATTGTTCGCTATTATTGCTTTCGCGGGTTGATGGCAGACGGAGCTTTCGCTTATGAAAGAGACTTTTTCATTTCCGAAAAATATTCATTTTTAACGTAAGCTTTTAAGAACTTGGCACTTGAGTATTGCAGTTTTTACTTGAAACACTGTTGAACCGTAGGCACCTATTGATTTGACAATGTAGGTTAGGCCAGCCGCATTGGAGAATATCTAGACTGAAAAGAAATTTCGTTACACAAAGTAAAATTTGCTCACATTGAAATTCTACATGATGTAAAATTTTGCACTAATATTTGTAGATTGTCAATTGGTTAGCAGATTTTCAATCATAAAATATCAACTTAAACTTATGGTAACAGATTAGTTCAATTTAAATGCTCCTAGATTTATTTGTTCTATATTCATCATAAAAAAAATAATTATTTTCTTAGAGCTAGTATATTTTGAGGAATTCAATAAAACATTTCGAATTTTTATTTAAGGCTAGCTTATCTTCTTCTGGTTAAAGTGTAAGACCGATATAATTTACGAATAAATTAATATAAAATTAAATTAATTTTAGTCTTATAGAATAAGAAGTCAATGTTTTAACATATAACTGGTTAATTATAAATAAATTAAAAACTTAGAACGAAGATAAAGTTTACAATTTTTCATATATGATTTGGCGTTTTTTTTAAACTTACGATATTTTATTCAATAATGTAATGCAAAGTATTGGTAAAAGAACTTAGTCGGCTGGAAGAATAAATATCATTAATACATGTTGAGAACAGTACGTCAGATATTTACAAACGCTAAGAAAACACACTGCTTGATGAAGTACGCAGATGTATTTTATCGATTTGTCTTGCATAATCTATGTTGCAATGTTGGATCTTTATAGTCTCTTAGGATAATATGTTAGAGCTTCGAAAGCATTCCTAGATTAAAGGTGAGTACTTGACAAGTATTACATAAACTTGTATGGAATAGCGGGCGCGTGCACAATCGATCGATTAGAAAGAAAACGCGCTTCTGTTGGAATAAGTTTTCGGACGAGTAGTAAACTCTGATTAATACTGCACGTTTGCAAGTAAAGTTGGAGTAATTGAATTTTGCTAATTCTACCAAACAATAAAACTATCTCTCCTCAGTTGAGTTTACGGACTTATATCCAATAAACAAGAAATGAAAGAAAAGTAATAGATTTTATTTTATAGTGACGTGGGGAGGGGAAATAACGTAAATGACTATTACACAACTATACCGCTACTGATTAGAGTTGACCGATTCAGTTACTCTTGTGACAGCTATGGTGAAGTATATAGCTCGTTTTAGTAACGGATAAAATCATACGAATTAAATTAATTGACAACATTTTTTTATTCGCTATATCATATTTATAAATTACAATCAACGTATGTAATTGAATAAAAATACATAGTCATAGAAAAAAACCGGAACTATTTAGCATTTGCGTAATTTGCTTCCTTATAGTTTTTCAATGGTTCTGCTTATAAAACTGAGTAATCGATTTTATCATATATTGAAAATACATGTATTCCATATATAGTAACTAGAAATAGATCACTAGTGTTAATAGGAAGGTGTAGTAGAGTCATAAAATTTGAAAAATTTTGACTTAAATTATTAGTAAAACATTAAAGTTTTAGTTAATTGTAAAATAATTTCAGGTTTTCTAAAATAGTTATAAGGTATACAATTATTATTCAAAGCAATTAAAATTCTTTACCTCTACATTGTAAAAGCAAGGACAAAAATTGTACAAATATAGATATTGATAGGTTATTGAATAATTTTATTGAGAAGAATAGGTAATAAATTATATAGGTAATTTTATTTTCAATGGGTTATTATTCACTTTTGCTTTAAATGAAAATAAATATTTTTACTTAGAAACATCAGAAAATATATACTGTTTCATAACACGGAAAAATGTAACGATGCCCCATGTAGCTTTCTCATTCGTTTTTTTAAATATAGATATCAGTTTTAGTAATTGGGTATGTAAATTATATTCTTTTTGTTACTCCGAAGTGTATTTACATTAAGTCATAATCCTGATTTAAGTGCGGCAAGACATCCCAAATGCAAATTGAGTTTCACGTTGTAAAATGAACATTAGTGCACAGTTCTAATGCATGGTAGTTTAGTGCACATTATTCGTATGACTTTTAGGCTGTAGTACGATTCAATTTTAAGAGAGAATTTTCACACACACACACACACACACACACATATATATATATAAGCTGCTCTTTGAATTACTTTAATGTTTGCTTCGAATTAATTTAAACTAAAGAGATGCGCAATTATCAAGTGTAAACATTTGACAAGATAAAAAAACTGCTTCAGTTGACGACGACAGCTGAAGAACAGACATTATAATCTATGTAGACTTCTATGTCAAATTATCTTTCGCGAGAGAGAATTATAAGAGTTCTTAATAGATAATTATTAAGATTGTTGATAGCGAAATGACGTCAATACCTGGTGAAGGCTGTTCAAGAAACATAAATAACAACAGAAATGCATTTTGTTGAAGATGAATCGAGCGTAAGGTTATCGTCAGCTTTCGGCTGGTCCCGATAGAGTTACATTCAATTTTTTTACGTATGTACTTTATTGCCAAAATGTACATACTAAAAATAACTAGAAATATCATAGCATATATTGTACTGAAAGTAAAAAATCTGCTAAGTTTTCATTTTTCTCCTTCATCTTTTATTTCTCTTATTTTGAAAGTTGCGCAGCTAAACCAGATTTTTTCAATTATTTTATTACATAATTAAATTTATTTCCATAATTTAGTGAAATGTTATTAAAATTTAACTTTGCGCACTACGAATCAAAATTCATTATTAACCTACTCAAATGATTTTAAATTTTGCCTTCAAACTCTATCTGGGTATTTATGTACGTGGAGAAACAATATTTATATAATTTAATGGCACGTGGGCAAAATGAATTAGCTACCGTGTCCTAAAATTTAATAAGCTTTAAATTTATTGCGAATATTCGCCTGTGTCACCTTAATGCTCTTTCCAAGAAAATTTATTTGAAATAAAAGTGCAGTCTTATCAGTAGAATATAGAGTAAACATTAAAAATTTTCAATGCACGCCTTACTTGAGGAAGAGTTTATAGAACATCGATTATAAAATGCCGTTGCTCAATGATTTTCCTTGATTAGTTATAAAGAACTTACATAATTGACATGTGAATTTATAATGAAATTTTTATTTTCGTTACATAAATAAAAGTATTGTTTGAAGTTACCGATCGAAAGAAATATGCTGTACTTAAATCGCATTTGAAGTAGAAGTGCGAAATACATTTAATTAGTGAACAATGACTGCGCTTTTTTATTTCGATACTTTGTGTTCTGATCTCATAAATAATTAATTCGACTTTGCCATGAATCTACAATTCGTTTCTCCATACTTAAGAAATGACATATATTAAAAAAAACCGACAGGATTGTCATATTGTTTAAATAAATTCCAAATAGAAAGTTAGTTTTGATATTCCTACTGTATTTTATTAGACTATCCGAAGGTCGATTCAAATCTTTTGTAGTATTAATGATACTTTGATTTAGTTTTTGAAAATCATGTGGCTAAATATAAAGTTTCGTAAATAAAAAGTAGATCTCATATGTACGTATATATATAAGAATTTTCAGCTTTACATGTGAAATATGAATGTGCAAAGGAATTATATTAATATGTACAAGTGGTTTTAGTATTTTGCACTTGGATACCAGAATAATTCATTCTCTTAAATTTTTTTCAAGCTTACGTATTTTTTGTTACAATTGTATTTATATTAAAATTATTATTATTATTATTATTATTACTTTAGTAACATAATTCATAAAAAATTATGGATTTTTGGGCATTAATTCAATAGTACATTAAGAGAATATTTACAATAGTGTTGAGAAACGTGTAAAAAAGTGTAATTTAATAAGAAAACGAATGCAATCTATTATATGTGTTCGCTTTGTGCCAAAAAAAAGACATTGACACTTTTTCTATCCGAATCCTATTGAATTCCTTGTGTAAACTTTTTTATTGTATTTAAATGTTTTGTTAACAAAGAATAAGTAATTTAAACGTGTTATTGAATGCCAATTCATATATTCTGCAATAAAAATTACAAAATACAAATATTATGTCTGGATTTTACCAAAACAGTATTTTAAATTTGAATAGTTAAGATATATCACCACATATATGCATATATTTCGTAGATAACGTATGGTACACTCGTATAGCACAAAATTTGGCACATTGTGATTTCGAGTTTTTTTCTTGGCTGCTGCATCTCTCTCTCTCTCTCTCTCTCTCTCTCTCTCTCTCTCTCTCTCTCTCTCTCTCTCTCTTTCTCTCGCTTTCTCTTTCTCTCTCTTTCTCCTGCTATTCCTCTCACCGCTTTCTTTGCCTGTTTAATATAATTGCATTCATGTTCAGAGCCACCGCTACAATTCGAAGGCCTTTACCTCTGACCTCTTTGATTATGAATTCCATGGTTTTGTCGTTTCGCGTAGCTTTGTTCCCCGTTTCCCCTACTTTGCACTACTATCGTATTGAAATCGTCTCGTTCCTCTTTCCATATGCCTGTCTCTCTCTCTCTCTCTCTCTTTCTGGGCTTGATCCTAATAACGAATTCACAAAAAGAAGTTTCAAAAGTTGCAGAAAATACCTTGTATATATGTATGGATGCGCTCGAGCTGTTTTTTTTAGTGCGCGTTCAGTGTGTACTTTTACACTGCGTATGCGAAGATATTGGGATGGGACGGGACCAGGAGAAACTTTAGCTTTTCGACTCGTTCTGAATCCATAATTGGATCGGTCGGTGTAACAATATCCGCTTTCACTACATATCCGATGACGTGGAGTTTCGTAAAAACAAATCTGGAAACAAATACTCCAGTTTAATTAATTGTATGATTTATATTAGTATCCCGAAAATAGGAATTACATTCTGTTTTGAGAGTTCGTTCAGTTTCTCTTGATACAAAACTTGTAAAAAATTGCAATAACTTTTTCAATATGGCATTCAATTACAACTAAAGTGATTGGCAGATTACAGATTGGGATATTGTATTATTTATTTAATTAAAAACATCTTATAATTAGCAGATAAGCAAACTGTCATTCGCAATATTATGTAAGCATCTCAAAAATATTGACTAAATTTCTTATGAAGTTTATATGAAAATATTCGTATTGGTGATAACGCTATGTAAATAAAAATTATGTGTTTTTTCTATTATTTAAAACCTATGCTTTTATTTATATACCAACATACATACATATATTATTTTATTTTATTATTTTTAATTTTTAATCTAATTTGATTTTAATTTTTAGTAGTAATTTCTATTTCAGATTCTTCGGGGCTGATCATAAACAAGGACAGTCTGCTTGTCATTATTTTAGTTAATATATTATATTATAAAGATTGTATGACCGATAAAAATATTTATTAATTTAACATAATTCCTAGCCATTAAATCTATAAAAATATCAATCATTGATAGAATTTAAGCAATCTAGTATTTCAAGTTCTTCATTGTTTGCAATTTCTACACGGAAGGCTTCGGATCTGATAGATATAGTATATAGTTCCTCAAGACCTTTGATTTTTCATCATGTAGCAGAACATATTTATATATATATATATATATATATATATATATATATATATATATATATAAATATATATATCAATATCAGAATGAAACTATAAATATATAAAATATATAATTATTATAAATTTGGGAAATGAATTTGATTATAAAATAATATTTAAACGAGGAATAAAGAATATTGCACAAGCAAGAGAAGATAGGCATAAGAAAGAAGCAATTTTTATATAGAACAACTGATGCATTGCTGATTCTTTACGTATTGTTTGTGGACTTTTTACGCTTAGGCCATTAGACTAATTAGAGGCAAAACGGCAGATTATCTGGTGGGAAGCGT